>JAFMOB010000091.1:1746726-1784226 GCA_018985215.1 Larimichthys polyactis
ACGTGACTCACCTGGCCACCACAGCTGTCTATCACGTGACTCACCTGGCCACCACAGCTGTCTTCTCCTTCTGCAGGGCTCGCGCCTCCTCCGGGCTCACCTGTCGGTTCCGTTCGGCTTCCTCCGGTCCAAAGACCCGGCTGTAAAGGATCCGACTGTCCCCGGGACCGAGAGCAGCGAGCGGACACACGGTGTGGATGAGGAAGCAGAGAACCATGTCGACACAGTCACACCTGATCACCTGATCACCTGTTCACCTGATCACCTGATCACCTGATCACCTGTTCACCTGTGCACGCGCTCCTCTTCTCCTCCACAGTCTGCACCGTGTGTGATTATTTACTTCCGCGTTGGTCAGCTGACCGCGCTCATCTCCCGCCACTGCAACCACGAGGTGGCGCTGTGAGACTGTTTAATAATAATTAATTATATAATTATAATCTTTAACTTAATATTACATAGTAACCAGGCTGTAAGTCTGTTATTATATTAATAATCTTTAACTTTATATTACATAGTAACCAGGCTGTAAGTCTGTTATTATATTAATAATCTTTAACTTTATATTACATAGTAACCAGGCTGTAAGTCTGTTATTATATTAATAATCTTTAACTTTATATTACATAGTAACCAGACTGTAAGTCTGTTATTATATTAATAATCTTTAAATTAATATTACATAGTAACCAGCTGTGAGTCTGTTATTATATTAATAATCTTTAACTTTATATTACATAGTAACCAGGCTGTGAGTCTGTTATTATATTAATAATCTTTAACTTAATATTACATAGTAACCAGACTGTAAGTCTGTTATTATATTAATAATCTTTAACTTATATTACATAGTAACCAGGCTGTGAGTCTGTTATTATATTAATAATCTTTAACTTAATATTACATAGTAACCAGGCTGTGAGTCTGTTATTATATTAATAATCTTTACTTAATATTAACATAGTAACCAGGCTGTGAGTCTGTTATTATATTAATAATCTTTAACTTATATTACATAGTAACCAGACTGTAAGTCTGTTATTATATTAATAATCTTTAACTTATATTACATAGTAACCAGGCTGTAAGTCTGTTATTATATAATAATCTTTAACTTTATATTACATAGTAACCAGGCTGTAAGTCTGTTATTATATTAATAATCTTTAACTTTATATTACATAGTAACCAGGCTGTGAGTCTGTTATTATATTAATAATCTTTAACTTATATTACATAGTAACCAGGCTGTAAGTCTGTTATTATATTAATATCTTTAACTTTATATTACATAGTAACCAGGCTGTAAGTCTGTTATTATATTAATAATCTTTAACTTATATTACATAGTAACCAGGCTGTAAGTCTGTTATTATATTAATAATCTTTAACTTAGTATTACATAGTAACCAGGCTGTGAGTCTGTTATTATATTAATAATCTTTAACTTAATATTACATAGTAACCAGGCTGTAAGTCTGTTATTATATTAATAATCTTTAACTTATATTACATAGTAACCAGGCTGTAAGTCTGTTATTATATTAATATCTTAACTTAATTACATAGTACCAGGCTGTAAGTCTGTTATTATATTAATAATCTTTAACTTTATATTACATAGTAACCAGGCTGTGAGTCTGTTATTATATTAATAATCTTTAACTTTATATTACATAGTAACCAGGCTGTGAGTCTGTTATTATAGTAATAATCTTTAACTTTATATTATATAGTAACCAGGCTGTGAGTCTGTTATTATATTATAATCTTTACTTAATATTACATAGTAACCAGGCTGTGAGTCTGTTATTATATTAATAATCTTTAACTTAATATTACATAGTAACCAGGCTGTGAGTCTGTTATTATATTAATAATCTTTAACTTTATATTACATAGTAAACCAGGCTGTGAGTCTGTTATTATATTAATAATCTTTAAACTTTATATTATATATTAACCAGGCTGTAAGTCTGTTTATTATATTAATCATCTTTAACTTTATATACATAGTAACCAGGCTGTGAGTCTGTTATTATATTAATAATCTTTAACTTAATATTACATAGTAACCAGGCTGTGAGTCTGTTATATATTAATAATCTTAACTTTATATTACATAGTAACCAGCTGTGAGTCTGTTATTATATTAATAATCTTTAACTTAATTACATAGTAACCAGGCTGTGAGTCTGTTATTATATGAATAATCTTTAACTTTATATTACATAGTAACCAGGCTGTAAGTCTGTTATTATATTAATAATCTTTAACTTTATATTACATAGTAACCAGGCTGTGAGTCTGTTATGTATTATATTAATAATCTTTAACTTAATATTACATAGTAACCAGGCTGTAAGTCTGTTATTATATAATAATCTTTAACTTATATTACATAGTAACCAGGGCTGTAGTCTGTTATTATATAATCGTTAACTTAATATTACATAGTAACCAGGGCTGTGAGTCTGTTATTATATTAATAATCTTTAACTTAATATACATAGTAACCAGGCTGTGAGTCTGTTATTATATTAATAATCTTTAACTTTATATACATGTAACCAGGCTGTGAGTCTGTTATTATATTAATAATCTTTAACTTAATTACATAGTAACCAGGCTGGTAAGTCTGTTATTATATTAATAATCTTTAACTTATATTACATATAACCAGGCTGTAAGTCTGTTATTATATTAATAATCTTTAACTTAATATTACATAGTAACCAGGCTGTAAGTCTGTTATTATATTAATAATCTTAACTTAATATTACATAGTAACCAGGCTGTGAGTCTGTTATTATATTAATAATCTTTAACTTTATTTACATAGTAACCAGGCTGTAATCTGTTTATTAATTAATAATCTTAACTAATATTACATAGTAACCAGACTGTAAGTCTGTTATTATATTAATAAGCTTTAACTTAATATTACATAGTAACCAGCTGTAAGTCTGTTATTATTAATAATCTTTAACTTTATATACATAGTAACCAGGCTGTGAGTCTGTTATTATATTAATAATCTTTAACTTTATATTACATAGTAACCAGGCTGTAAGTCTGTTATATATGAATAAGCTTAACTTAATATTACATAGTAACCAGGGCTGTGAGTCTGTTATTATATTAATAATCTTTAACTTTATATTACATAGTAACCAGGCTGTGAGTCTGTTATTATTTAATAATCTTTAACTTAATTTACATAGTAACCAGGCTGTAAGTCTGTTATTATAGTAATAATCTTTAACTTAATATTACATAGTAACCAGGCTGTAAGTCTGTTATTATATTAATAATCTTTAACTTAATATTACATAGTAAACCAGGCTGTAAAAGTCTGTTATTATATTATAATCTTTAACTTATATTACATAGTAACCAGGCTGTGAGTCTGTATTTATATTAATAATCTTTAACTTAATATTACATAGTACCAGGCTGTGAGTCTGTTATTATATAAATAATCTTTAACTTAATAGTACATAGTAACCAGGCTGGTGAGTCTGTTATTAATATTAATAATCTTTAAACTTAATATTACATAGTAACCAGGCTGTAAGTCTGTTATTAATATTAATAATCTTAACTTTATATTACGATAGTAACCAGGCTGTGAGTCTGTTATTATATTATAATCTTTAACTTAATATTACATAGTAACCAGGCTGTGAGTCTGTTATTATATTAATAATCTTTAACTTAATATTACATAGTAAACCAGGCTGTAAGTCTGTTATTATATTAATAATCTTTAACTTAATATTACATAGTAACCAGGCTGTAAGTCTGTTATTATATTAATAATCTTTAACTTAATATTACATAGTAACCAGGCTGTAAGTCTGTTATTATATTAATAATCTTTAACTTAATATTACATAGTAACCAGGCTGTAAGTCTGTTATTATATTAATAATCTTTAACTTAATATTACATAGTAACCAGGCTGTAAGTCTGTTATTATATTAATAATCTTTAACTTAATATTACATAGTAACCAGGCTGTGAGTCTGTTATTATATTAATAATCTTTAACTTAATATTACATAGTAACCAGGCTGTAAGTCTGTTATTATATTAATAATCTTTAACTTTATATTACACAGTAACCAGGCTGTAAGTCTGTTATTATATTAATAATCTTTAACTTTATATTACATAGTAACCAGGCTGTAAGTCTGTTATTATATTAATAATCTTTAACTTTATATTACATAGTAACCAGGCTGTAAGTCTGTTATTATATTAATAATCTTTAACTTTATATTACATAGTAACCAGGCTGTGAGGCGAGCTGCAACATGCAGAAAGAAGAAACAGGAGGAGAGTCAGCAGAAAAATCAGCAGTTTATTGAAAGATGTTCAAGACCAGAAATAATAACCAACAACAACAACTGTTTGTGTTCATCATCAGAAATTAATTTAGGAGAAGGTTGGTGAGAGCAGGCTTCAAGAAGACCACCCATCTGAACTGACTCAACTTATATTATATTAATTATATTATATTATATTAGATTATAGTGTTGATTTGACGTCAGTGAGATGTGAGTTTGCAACAATTGGTTTGATTAATTGATTATTTTATAAAAAGTATAAAATATTCTTCAGAATTTTTTTTTGGTATCTAAAATATATTTAATTTATTTTTTTAGGAGAAATAAAAAATGTATCTGAGGCCGTTCGATGAGCTGATAATCGATCAGATGCTCTTAAAGTGACCAGACTCAGTGTAGATGTGTGCTGGACTGCAGGAGGCAGCAGAGAGCAGAGTTTAAAGCAGTGTGTTCAGTGTTCGGTGTGTGTGTGGTGTGTGTTCACTGTGTGTTCAGTGTGTGTTCTGTGTTCAGTGTGTGTGTGTGTGTTCAGTGTGTGTTCAGTGTTCAGTGTTCTGTGTATGTTCTGTGTGTGGAGGGCTCAGCAGACAAACAGAGGCAGCTGTTAATCCAACAGCTGCTGCTGGTCACGCTTCTCTACTCAGAGAGAGTGTGTGTGTGTGTGTGTGTGTGTGTGTGTGTGTGTGTGTTAGAAGTAGTGGAGGGAAAAGAAAGGAAACATTCACCCAGCTTTGTTTGTCCCGTAGACAACCTCCTCCACCTCCTCCTCCTCCACCACCTCCACCTCCTCCCTGCACTGAAGCACAGTGTGGCAGGAGCTGAGGACGTGACGCCTCCTCGATCTTTATTTTCTGATGAAACCTTCAGGACATCCTGAGAGAGTTCAGAGCAGCAACACTGCCAGAGAAGTTCAAGGACCGACAGAGTAACAGAGTTCTTTTCAGGCAGGATTAACTTTAGGCTTGAGTTTTAGACCAGGACAAACCTGGTTTCATGTATTTCTATAACACCCACGCTGTGTCACTCTGAGGTCAGAGTGGATGAATGAGAGGTAAATGATTAACAGTGACACTCAGAGTGAAAGTGAAGCCGGACTTCAGATTTCAGATGTTTCATGTCAGGAACACGTTCAGACGTTTGAGGGACGTGCAGCCGCTCGTGTCACGAATACCACAAGAAGAGTCTGAGCAGGTTTCAGTGTTTCTGAACGGTGAGTCATAGTTCCCTATGAGGACAGAAAGCAGCTGAAGAACAACAACAGGATGTATCAGCCACACACACACGGACCAATGACAGCGAGGGCCTCCGCTTTCAAACCAAGGAAGCTGGAAATGAAGCTGCATCGTCTGCGTTCTCTGCAGGAGGAAATAAAAGTGTTCAAGTGAAATGTTGAAATCAGCTCGGCCTGCAGACGCAGCAGAAACGTGCACGAGAACTGAAATCTGCACTGAGATCCAGAAAACAATCAGAAAGGCCGCTCCACCCTTCCCTTTGAAACCACAGGGTTGTGCCGCCTTGCACCGCCCTCGCCAGGTTGTTAGGACCTCGTTTTACAGGCCGGTTTGTCACTTTACCGTCAGTGTCGACAGGTCAGAGCAAACAGGCTGAGCCTGCAGCTGTGTGTGTGTGTGTGTGTGTGTGTGTGAGGGCACCTTTGATCGGCCCTGTGGCCGCCTGTAGGACCCCGGGGTGGGGTATAAAACAGGCTGGGGTGATTCACAAAGGAGAGATGGTGATAGGAAGGGTGGAGTAGTTTTTAGATGAACTCTGCAGGGTGCGGGTGGAGAACAGGGCTCAGTGTGATGATCTGTATTAAACCTGCGACTCCTCATCACAGCTCTTAAACTGGTTTATCTGAATATTTATACACATATATCTATAATGTGTCTGTTAAACATGAAGCTTAGCATTTAATGATCACGTCTGTGTTTCCAGTCTTTCAGTTCTGCTGTGGCTTTATATTTCACACACAGACGTGATTGTTGATCTTTCATTTTTATTTGAGTCTTCTGACTGAAACAGAACCAGCGCACACTCTGGTAAAGTTTCCCCCGGCTCTCTGCCGAGATGAAAAACCCTGGCATGGTTTTCTTTCAGGGAAGTCTGCCAAGCACTCATCTGCATTTTAAAAACCAACTGCTGGAGTGGAAAACAAAGCTCATCTTGGAAGTGTTGCATTATGTACGAAGGTGTGAGGCCCCTCAGACCTCAGCCACTGGCCAATGAATGACCTCGCTAAGACAAATGAATGGAACAGAGCCACTGATGAATACATGTAAAGGAAAGACTTATAGTATCTTCAGTTAAGTCGGACCAGCAGACCATCATGTCAGCTCCAAACTGTGGGCTGTGAAGAAGTGTTCAGAGCTCAGTCAGTGGAATGCAAACAAAGGCCCGGCCTCTTTCCCAGAGTCGCACGGCCGCGGGGAAACTGCCTGATTTCAAACTTTGGCAAAGCGCCAGGAGGGAGGGAGTTCCACTGTTTTTCTAACTCTGCATCAGATCGCTCACGTGTTCACAGCACATGGTGCTGCAGCACAACTGTTGAACTCCTGTCAGGACACGTCAGGCAGGCCGGGCGCTGACTGACACTCCCTCTGCATGCAGGAATGTGTGCATGTGTGTGGGGGCACGTGCTGCAGCACAGAGGTCGAGGCCGACAGGGAGGGAGAATTTGAAAAAACAGGAAGTGTGTGTGAAGGAAAACCTGTCTGCAAAGACCAAAGAACGCGACACGTGAGCTATAATCAGAGTTCAGACGGAGAGGGAACCTGCACGAATGAGAAACGAAGCTCAAAACCTGAGTCAGTCTCCATAAGTCCCCATGTCCAAATGTCCAACTTCACAGCAGAGATAAACATGTTTACAGCCTGGTACAAAAAACAGTTAATTTCCCCGTTCATGACAACTGTACCGAGGGTGAATTTATATACAACTCACCTGTTCACATTATATTAAGGCTTAAAGTTATGCAGGATTAAGAGCGTGGACCTTTGACTGACAGGTCACAGATGGCTTGTTTGAACACTCAGGTGTCATTCAGCTCCACGTCTTAGGCAGGAGGTGGAAGAGGCAGCAGCTGCATGTTTTTAGTGATGTCACATGCTCGGTCCATTCTTTGCACCTTCGTCGGCTTTGACTGGATCCTGCACGCATGCTAGCAGCTGAGCTACAACTTTGAATGAAACCTGGGAGCACCGACATCTGGAACCTGGACTAATTTATAAACGACTGGTTCTAGCTCAGTTGTCATGTGGTTTTTTTAAGTTAAAGTTATCGTGACAAACGCTCATCACGTTTTTGTTTTTTTAACTCAAATCAGTTTTCAAAGTTGTTGACCATTAACTTTTTTGTCGTCATTAAAAAGATTAAAAGTTTTCTCTACAGAATCATTTGGTGCCATGGCAGACGGTAAAATCTTTACTAAAATATTCTGATCGAGTCACAGCACAGAAGCATCCTGACAGTGAAATGAAGATACTGCACGTCACGTTGGAACACACATCAGCTCTTTATTTCAGCGGCTCCCCCGTGAGCCTCCAATACTCAAACAAGCCCACTCATCAGCTGACATGAACTGTGCAGAGCAGGAAGACGTCTCAGAGCAGAGATCCTCTCACAGGCGCTGACCTGCAGCATCAGAGAAAAACTTACATCTCCATCTTCTGACCGAGAACTAAAAGTTTAACGTGTACTGCAACTGATCAGCAGGAGGAGGAAAAAAAAAAAAAAAAGCTCTGCATTAGTCTTTAAAATGTCAGCACGCCTAGAGAAAGGCGACGACAACAAATCAAATCGACGTGTTATTGGGGGTGAACACAACTCATAAGAAAAATATAAAACAGGTATCAAAAAGAGAAGCACCACACCGTTTCAAGGTATTTAAATTAAGTGCTTAAATAATCAGCGAGGACTGAAGCTGGAGGCAGTGTGTGGTCTGCTGGATGTCTGGCAGCAACATGTATTTAAAAATAAAAATAAAGGTCCAAGTGGTTTTAAAAACGATCACATTGCTTCAGATCAACTAAAATCTGTTCACTGCACCTCAGCGACTTCTTTACATCAAGCATTCATCATTTCACGTCGCTCCCTCTTAAATTTGCATAAATAACTAACTTTGCTATAGTTAAATGAAACTCTGTTGGCGGGGTGAGGCCTCGGGCTCGGAGTCTGTTGAGGGGGAGGCAGGCAGTGTGTTTGAGAGGACGAGGACGCGCTCACAGCTTCTTCAGGCGGCCGTACATTTCCCTCTTGCTGCGCTCGCCGGCCCAGGTTCGACTCTTGGCGCGAAACTTCCTCAAGTCCTCCTTGAAGTCCTCGTGGTGCATCGGCCGGTAGGACTGAGGTTCACATTGTGACTGCACAGAGAGACAGAGGCGAGGTCAGACCACTGAGGAGCCAATCAAGGGTTTCATTCAAACGTTAGAGGTGCTTGAAGCCACAACACTAAGAGCAGGAGCAGAAACCGACCTGGAAATGAGGGAAGAAGTCTTTGTATCCGCCCTTGAGGATGTAGAGCTCGGGGTAGTGGAGTTTGGGATACTCGTTCATGGCGCGGTCTCGCTCCCGGACGAAGCGGCACATCCGAGGGCCGCGCTCCGACGAGAACTCGCAGTGGAAGATGATGACGACGCGTTTCTCCGGGCAGGACGGGATGATGGGCGTTTTGAGGAGGAAGTCCTCCACCTGGTCCTCCTGGTGGAGGTTCAGAGCTCCCTGAGGCAACAAAAGAGAAACAGTTCATTCATCAAGTTACAGGACGTGACCTGGAGGACGTGGTGCCGGATGTCAGAGTCCACTCACCTTGATGTGTCCTCCCTCAAACTCGTAGGGGTAGCGGCAGTCGATGACGATGACTCGCTCGACTAGATGATTGAACTGATCGGACACAGCTGCCACCATCTGACGAGCACACAACACTTTGATTTAGTCAAGCAGCAGAATATTAAACACTCGTTTGGTGCTGAGACGGAGCAAAGAGCCTCCACTCACCGTCTCTGAGGTAATGTACTTGAGGTCTTGGTGTTTGCCGTCCACTGTGGGCAGCACGAAAGGCTGAGAGAGAAGACGGACACATGTTAGCAGAGTGAATTAACACATTAAAGAAGACTCCTCCAACAGGCGTCTTTCTCACCTTGGTGAAGTCTCCTATGAGCTCGCTTGACGCGTCCTCGCTGTCCAACAGCTTCTCAATCTGAGTCTGGCAGAAGGACTTGGACCTCTGCAGCAGGGAGTAGCTCTGGAAGGAAAGGAGGCGAGGAGAGGAGAGGAGAGCTTCAGGAGGCAGCCGAGGAGAAAATTGGGTAATTTGAGATCGTCTGTAAAGCCGGAGACATTTCTCCCCTGACCATCTGTCAGACGTTCATCCTGTGGTTATCTGAACTCACGACTGAGATCTTTTGACTTGAATCAACCATCAGTCATGTGATCACAGTCTGTGTGTGCGGACTCACCGTCCTCGGGGATTCTGGGTTTTGTTCCAGGGTGGTGACCTGCGTTCCCGCCAGGCTCCGTCGCCTCTTCACCCTGACGGGCGTGTTTTCGTCTCCGGGACAGTCGGGTCGCTTCATGGCTGGACGGGACACCGGACTGGGCATGGAAGGGGAACGAAACAGACTCCGAGGCCGGCAGCGAATCACGGGCTAAAGAAGAAAAAACATTTTAACACTTTGTTCCCTGTCAACTCGTTAACTTAATTAAACATTTTAGCTTCTAGTCTCAGACTTACAGAATCTTCTCCGGCGCTGTCGGACACCAGCGGGGCAGTCAGCAGGCTCACCATCCCCATCGGCATCGCAGAGTCGTTCTGTAGGTGACAGGAAGTGATGTCAGACATCGGAAACTAAAAATCAAGCTGATCTTAACGTGTCAGAATCATTACAGATGTTACAGAGAGGGCCTTACCTCCATGTTGTCATCCAGAACTTCCAAGAAACCGTCGTCTTCGTCGTCTAGAGAAGAAGTGAGCGAGGAGCGCCGCAGGAACATCGGGCTGGAGTCGTGGAAGTGAAGCTGCTGGATCGGAGGAGGCGACGAGAGCTGCACGGCGTGAGGAGACCAGGAGCGTTAGCGTCTTCTATCTGAACCGGGTCAACACTTTAAAGACGGACACTGAGTCTTTGGGTTTACGTACCATGAGCGCCGGTGCCGAGCTGGGCCGGCGGGCGAAGGCGTCCTTTAGCTGGCCGCTGTTGAAGGAGCGCACGCGACACCGTGACGCCGGCTTGGTCGGTTTCTTGAATTCGAAACACTCCTGAAGAGAAAAGAGCGAAGTGATGCTTAAAACTAACCTTCAAAAAACCTCCAGGTAACCTTAATTTCACAGGGACTGCGTGCAACTCAACGGTAACCGTCTGTTCTACGTGAAGGACGCGATGAAGAGCAAAGAGTGGACAGGGTTCAGTCAAATGATGCGATGCCATCACCACGGCAACAGTTCAGCTCACTGAGGATTCTACAGAACCAACCCAGCTGTGTGTGTGTGTGTGTGTGTGTGTGTGTGTGTGTGTGTGTGTGTGTGTGTGTGTGTGTGTGTGTGTGTGTGTGTGTGTCACTGACCTCCGGCATGTTCTCCTTGTTGTCACACTGAGAGGAGGCGGCGAGCGTCTGCGACGGTTGTTGGCCGAATATCCCGTAGCGGTGTGAATCCACTTCCTGTCCCTTCAGAGACGGACTGGAGCTCTGCAGCTGGAGCTGAGGGGAGAAGAAGACGTGACAGTCAGCTGACGCTCGGACGCTGTGAACTGTGAATGGATGTTTGACAGGATTTAATGCAGGACTGTAAACGCGACAAATCATCTTACCGGTAATGAGTTGATTCTTCGAATTGGCATCTTCCTATAATTCAGACAGACAGAAGATTCAGTCAGGAGGATTTCAGAACAATATTCTTCAAATGAGGAGAGGCAACAAGCAAAGTCATTGATTTCAAAGGTTCTGGACTCACTCGTTGATCACTCTGCTCGACTGCTGGATGGCCTTTTCAAATCTGCAACAGAAAACATGACGACACATCGACTGTCAGTAAAAATGGATCGAACGAGATGAATTCATCATTTAATGTCAAAACTGTGACAATCCATTTTCTGTAGATCAATTAACGATGCGTGGACTAATCACTGCATCCGTAACGATGCACTCAGTGAAACCTGAGCAGGAAAGAGGCTCAGCTGCCTCATAAACCACAAAGACAAAGAAGCTGGAGCCCTATTGAGCGAGCGAGGGGGAACGGTTGGACTGGAGGAAGTTGGGTGAATGCGTGCAGGACAAGAGGTGGTCTCTGCATTGGAGTAATGCCCACCTGTATGCTAAATGAGTGGAGAGGGTTGAGGAGGTGGAGGGGGGGGGCAGGAGAAGGGATGCAGAGATCAGCTAATCTACCATATGCCTGCTGGAGCCAACGCCGCCAACCCCTTTTCTGCAAGAGCCCTTTGTTTGTGGAGGAGAGAGCGTGTCCCATTCAATGCAGACACAGGAGGAGGGGGGGTGTCCTCATTTCAATAGCCCTGACGCAGAAAAAACTCCAGCCCCCCGTTTTCCTATTGAAATAACAGTGCATAGGAAGAGTGTGCCAGAACTCATGGGGGGTGGGCTGTCATTAAACCACAAGAGCAGGGCACGTCCTCACCCCCGGCCTGAAAACTCCTAGCAACCGAGCAGCTGTGAAGGAGGTGAAGGAGGACCAAATGCTGCTGCTGTAAAGGAACTCGCACATCAGACGGCGGCAGATGTCTGCAGAGACCCGTCCAACCGAGTTTAAGACGGGGGCCACCCAAGATCGGAGAGCCAAGATAACAGACGGACACGAGCTGGTCTTTAACGTTCCAGCTTCTACGTCTCCACGCCGAGTCTTTCTCACTCGATAACTTAAAGAAAGTCGAGCTCACGCGACGCTCTCCTCGGCTAATCTTCTTAACGAAACGAGTGAAGCCGTCGTCTTAGAGCCAACGGCAGAAACAATAATCCTGCAGATGAGAAACAGGCGCAGGGTGGAGGAGGAGGTGGAGAGGCTGATTGATTAGGACAGACGTGATGAGGACAGTGAAACTTACGTGTCCTCCATTTCAACTGAATCCATGGGGCTCGGGGGGTCCATGCCGAGGCCTGCAGGAGGAGGACAGAGATGATCACATGACCTCATCACAGCTGATTACAAGTCCATCAGGGTCAGTCTAATTGTATCAATTAGCTCAATCAATGCTGCTGCAGGAGACTCACCAGCATCAGAGGAGACGTCCGAGGCGAAGGAGGGAATCTTCTCCAGAGGAGCGTGATGCTTTCTCCTCTTCGGGGTGTCACACTGGCTGCATGGGGACAGAGACATGAGGACATGAGGACAGAGACATTAGGACAGAGACATGAGGACATGAGGACAGAGACATGAGGACATGAGGACAGAGACATGAGGACAGAGACATGAGGACAGAGACATGAGGACATGAGGACAGAGACATGAGGACAGAGACATGAGGACATGAGGACAGAGACATGAGGACATGAGGACAGAGACATGAGGACAGAGACATGAGGACATGAGGACAGAGACATGAGGACAGAGACATGAGGACATGAGGACAGAGACATGAGGACATGAGGACAGAGACATGAGGACAGAGACATGGAGGACATGAGGACAGAGACATGGGGACATGAGGACAGAGACATGGGGACATGAGGACAGAGACATGAGGACATGAGGACAGAGACATGAGGACAGAGGACAGAGACATGAGGACAGAGACATGAGGACATGAGGACAGAGACAGGAGGACATGAGGACAGAGACATGAGGACAGAGACATGAGGACATGAGGACAGAGACATGAGGACAGAGACATGAGGACAGAGACATGAGGACAGAGACAGGAGGACAGAGACAGGAGGACATGAGGACAGAGACATGAGGACAGAGACATGGAATAAACCGTCTGTCTGTCAGGTCACATGAACTGAAGCTTTACCTTCCCAGGCCGAAGTTGTTCATGTCCAGAGCCAGGTTGGTGACAGGACTCAGCACCGTGGCGGGTCCAGGGGAGAACAGGTTCCTGCAGTGCCCGTTCTTTGAGCTCAGCTCGGGCAGAGAGAGCGAGGAAAGCCCGGGGATGCTGTCGGGCCTTCTCTTCAGGACGCTGTTCACGGGGCTGGTGCTGCCGAAGACGTTACCGGACTCCATCGTCAGCTGCCCGGGTGTGTGTGGATCCTGCACACGGTTTGTTTGGTGCTGTTTGTTTGTTTGTTTGTTTTTGTTTTTTTTAATTTCGGGTCGGAACGTGAGAACTAGCGAGCTAGCCCGGAAGCTAACCAGTCAGCTAGCGGCACTTTAAAAAAACATTCCCGGACAAACGGACCGAAAAGCGGCTGGAGGGACTCGGAGGGTCCGTGTGGAGCTGAAAGTTGGACCGGGGGTCTGTGGAGGACTACAGCCGCATCACGGTCCCTGTCAGAGAGCTCTGCGGCGGACTCCCTCTCTGACAGCCTGCGGGGTCTGAGCCCGGAGCTCTGTCTGCGGTATTTATGTTCAAAAGAAGAGCTCACGAGCGGCAAGCTCTCAGCCAATCAGCGCTGCCGCTGCTCCGGGCGGGCCAATCAGAGAGCGGGACGTCACTGCGCTTGTTGTGGGGGAGAAGAAAGCGGACGTGACGCAATCCTTTAAAAAGAGTCTTTTGTTCTGAGATTTATTATTTTAATTTTTATTATTATTATTGTTATTATTATTAATTATTATTATTATTATTATTATTATTATTATTATTATTTAATGACGTGTTTAATGTGTGAGCAGCTGTGAGGAGATGAGGAGGAAGAAAAAAAACAGAAGGAAAGTCTCTTAAATTACAAAATGGCTGCTTTGTTTGTCCTCACATAAACACACATGATGTTAGTCTGAACAAAACACACACACACACACACACACACACACACACACACACACACACACACACTCACACACACACACACACACACACACACACACACACACACACACACACAGAAGTGTCCTTACTATAACATACAAAACACAGAACAGCAGACAGTGCACAGACGTGTGAACACGAGGACTCCAGAGGAAAGTGGCCATGGTATAAATAAAACATAAATAATACTGCACAAAAAAGTTCCAAAAACAGTAAAAGGCAAATGTAACATGAACATCCAGACCTGTGTCGAAGTGACAAGAAGGAGCAACACAAGTACACAAAGTACACAAAGTACACTCAAACACATTAACAAGTTAGTCTTAGTTATCATGACTGCAGAGAGGAGACTCACTCTGACCGCTGATCTCTGGATAGAAACATTAATACATAACAATATTAACACGATTCATCCTCTGACTAAGATGCACAGTGTACATTTGATAGATAGATAAATAGATGGATGGATAGAGATAGAGAGAAGAGATAGAGAGATAGATAGATAGATAGAGATGATAGATGGATGAGATAGATAAGATAGATGGATAGATAGATAGATAGATGGGATAGATGTAGCTGGATAGATAGATAAATAGATGGCTGGATAGATCGATAGATAGATCGATAGATCGATAGAGGATAGATAGATGGATGATAGATCGCTAGCTAGCTCGATAGCTGGCTAGCGCTCGCTCGCTAGCTGGATCGCTAGCTCGCTCGCGATCTCTAGCTCGCTCGATGGCTCGCTGGCGATCCTCCCTCGCTGGCTGGCTCGTCGCTCGATCGCTCGCTCGCTCGCTAGCTCGCTCGCTGCTCGCTCGCTCGCGCGCTCGATCGCTCAGCTCGCTGGCTCGCTGGCTCGCTGGCTCGCTCGCTCCTCGCTGGCTGGGCTCCGCTCGCTCGCTCGCTCGCTCGCTAGCTCGCTCCTCGCTAGCTCGCTCGCTCGCTCGCGATGCTCGCTCGCTTAGCTCGCTCTCGCTCGCGCTCGCTCAGCTCGCTCGCGTCCCGCCCCTGGTGCCCTGCCGTGTGTCCGTTCCTCCCCTACGTCTCCCCCCCACGTGACCTCCGTCCCCATTCTTCCCCCTTCCCCGCCTGTTTTACCCCGTCCTGCCCTGATCCTCCCGCTGTGTGTGCGTGTGTGTCCCTGCGCCTGGCGGTGTGTATGCGTGGCGTGCGTGCGTGTGTGTGTGTTGTGTGTGTGTGTGTGTGCGTGCGTGTGTGTGTGTGTGTGTGTGTGTGTGTGTGTGGGTGTGTGTGTCGTGTGTGTGTGTGTGTGCGTGTGTGTGTGTGTGTGTGCGTGCGTGTGTGTGTGTGCGTGGTGCGTGCGTGTGTGTGTGTGTGTGTGTGTGTGTGTGGTGCGTGTGTGTGTGTGTTGTGTGTGTGTGTGTGTGTGTGTGTGTGTGTGTGTGTGTGTGTGTGTGTGTGTGTGTGTGTGTGTGTGTGCGGTTTAAGGTTGGTTTCAGTTACATTTTCTTCCATCACACGTCACTTCCTGTCTCTGATGTGAGAAAAAATGCAACTTAAGCCACAGAACTTCTTAAAATAGAGATTCATGTTTTTAATCTTCAGTTAGCTTAAAGTATGACACACATTGTTTGATGCCTGGATTTCAAACTGTTAAACTTATTTCAGTGTATGTGTTGAATAGATGAGTTTAAACACATCCTGCCTGTCTGCTGATCACACACACACATGCAGAGTCTCCTGGATTAGGCCCTGACCTCCTGCTGTGAGTCTCCCATAGGCTGCTTCTTCTTCAGGATCCATTTTGAGAGTTACAGCTCTTCATACTCTGCAAACAAGGACCACACCTCATGTTTGTTATGTCAGATACAACATACACACCTGCCTGTAACCAGTTCAACCAGACTGCAGAGGCAGTCCGACCAATAAAACCAGACACATGTTAAACCCACTCAGTGTTTAGCCTCAGGTTCATGTGAAGTGTTTTTTTCCAATGCTGACTGTGCAGTTATGTGTCAGTCTGATATGTTATCAGGCAGGCAGCACCCACTTTAACACAACAACAGCTTTACAAGGAGTCGGCCTTTCACTATCATTTTGAGCAAACCTGTAGCTGTAAGCACGGGGGAGCGCTGACCGTTCACTGGAGCTGTCTTTATTCAGCTGAAGTATCTGTGTGATTGGCATCACAAATGTAAATGAACTTTAATGAACTTCCCTGCAGAGGTAGAGCTCAGGTTGGTGACTCCAGCTCCCCACCCCACATCTTAAGAGAAGAGACAAAAGAAGGGAGAGCCCCTCTGAATAAAACCTCCACAAACCTCCCAACACCTCGTGTTCCCACCAAACAGAAAGCTCACACCAACCGGACAAATAACAAGGAGGGAAGATTTACAATGTCCCGACGGGCCAGAGCTGAAAGATGATTTATGAAGCTTCAGAGAAACTCTTCATCTCTTCACATCATCGTCATTCTGTGCCAACTTTGTGATTTCTCTGCATATTTCACAGAAATCACACTCAAAACCTCAGACCAACAATAAATATAATAATAATTTCACTGATTCAGCGAGCTTCATCTCCTCAAGCTGGAAGATCCAGAGTCAGCGGCTCCTGATGGAGAAGGTGTTGTCACTTGAAAACAAACCAGAGGTGACCTGACGGAGGATCGAAGATCTGTGAACTGGCTCAAACGGGGTTAAACATGCTGGCAGTCAGTGAAATGTGATGTTGTTGTTGGAGTGATGTAAGAACAGAGATGGAAAGAAGTCTGAGGCTGCGACCTCAGGGAATAATCTGCAGAACAGATTCTGGTTTAGTTTTATCTGTTGACTGATGAAACTTGAAGACTGCAGGTCTCCTCTGTGCAGAGCTCAGTGCTGGAGTAAAGGCTGAATATAAATAAATAGAAATGCTAAGATCGCCGCCCGCCCATGATGTCACAGCCACATTAACGTCTGTGAAGTCAGCGAGAGTTTCACTTCTACATTTCATTTAGGTCAAAGTTGCTTCTCAAATAAATCTTGTGCACGCTCCAATCAAAAGTTATCTGTGCTTACTCAAACACGTCAGTGTGTTCATTCACATCAGAGCGACCATTTCATGTTTTAGGTGTGCAACAGGATGAAACTTTATGCTGCTATAAAAGTTTCATATCTGCAGGGTGTTCTTCTTATCTCATCACCGTGACTCATTTAAACAAACACAGTGCGGCACTTTGTTTGTACTCCACAATCTGAGCTGGTTTCTAAACCCTCCGTTTACAGCTGCTGGTAGAGGGTGTAGCTACAACGGAGGAAGGGCGTCACTCACACACACACACACACACACACACACACACACACACACACACACACACACACACACACAAACACTGGCTGCTCAGCATAGTTTTGCAGGTGTGAAGGTGAACTATGTGACTGACAAACAGAGCTTAACAAACTTTACAGTTGTCCTCTGAAACCAAGACTATTGACATTTTACATGGAGGGTTGTGTTATTGTGAGATATGAGATATTATTAACACACACACACACATATTATGACATTCATAGAATAAAAAGTAAATAAAATAGAAGCTCAGTAAATGCATTCAAGTTTCAGTTTTGCAGAAAGAAGTAACCAGGTCTTTTATTTCAGTAAAACCAGCGACACTAAAATCTAAAAAATGAACAGCCATGTATTCAAATAAGTGTCTCAGCAGAATGCACTCATCCTGCAGCAGGGTGACCTCTGTCAGTGTTATATTGTAATATATATTTCAATTATTGTTACTTCATTTACTGCCTGTACCTGTGTGATGCATGATTTGTGATTAAACCTTGTGCAGTGTGTTGACTGACACACAACCTAAAGCTGGAGGTACGATGACTGAACGAGCAGCTGATTGGACATTTGCATTTGTCTCATCTGGAAGCGCGTTGTCGTGGCCACATTAACATCGACACTGCGGTTCAAAGAGGTCATTAACACAGCAGCAGACTGACACATGGACAGAGCGGGCACAAACTGATGACACCACGCTCAGGCCAATTAACACTGCGAGAAGAAAGTCTCAGAACTTCATGCGGCAGCAGTGTAATGACGGGCAGCTCTGGCCCAATACGAGCTCTGTGATTCACAAAGCATGCACTGTTTTCACACAGCGATCACAGTTTGGCCGTAAACGTGCTAATTTAAAACCTCATGTTTTCAGGTGAAACAGTAAACAGATGCTAATCTATAAAGCAGCGTTCAACCACCACTAGCTGCAGAAAGCAACCCTGTAAACCCAACGTGTTGGTTCAGATTAGACCCAATGCCTCATTGGTAACATTTAGAAAGGCTGTTTTCTTCCTCGTGCTATACAAACAGGAGAACCGGTGGTTTGCTTCTGTTTCTTATCGCAGGATTTCAAACCTCTCAGAGAAGAGAAATCTCTGCAAGCGGTGTAGTAGAAGACAACACCTGACAACATCTCATGTAGCTTCATCTTCCCTAAAGTCTCCTGACTCCTGGTTGTGGTCAAGGACCTGGCTCTCAGGTGAAGATGTAGACACTGTAGATGACCATAACTGATCACATCCTGCTGTGATGGAGCTGCATATCTAACCACAGAGACTTCTCCAAGCTCCTTTCACAGAGGACTGAGAGCTATGTTTGCATGGAGACGCTCAGTCAGCCACCGCTTCCCCCACCGCCTCCCTGGTGGTGTTCATCCATACCATTGTTCCCTCTTATTGTCTCCACTAGTGTCAATGCAGACTCTCCCATGGTATAAGGTCACCCCTCCACCACACACACACGCACACACACACACACACACACACACACACACACACACACACACACACCTCCAGGCTCAGGTCGAGGAAGAAGGAGTGCACATCTGCTCATGGAGGCTCAGCAACCGACAGATGGGTAACAACAGCGACGGAGAAGGCTCGAGCCTCTGGCCAGGAATTCTGGAGGGAAAGGCAGACAAAGGATGAGGAGGGGACGAAGACGGGAGGCTGTGGTGGATGTATGTGGGGGTTAAAGAAAGGAAGGAGGAGGTGGAGGAGGAGGAGGAGGAGGAGGAGGAGGTGGAGGTTTATAGAGTGCAGTGACAGATCCTGACAAGGCTCGGAGTTTATTTTTCTATGATATGGTGACGAAGTCAGAAGCATCTAGAAGTCGTGACCAAGACGAGCCCGTAACAAAGTATTTAAAGTATTAAAAACTGTCTTCACTTATTCTGAAGATAATATCTAAATTAAATGATTAAATCAATTGTAACATTTTATTTTATGCACTGTTAGACTGCGGCTGATTGCTCAAAGTAACACACGGTCATGCTTCAAAACCTTTATAGATACGCTATTTTAATTATACAGATGAAGTCATATTTTATATTAGAGACTGTTAATTATATAGTAAAACACTGTAATATTTAACGACTCGTACTGTTATTGTTTGGCAGCTTTTTCTCTGGAAATTCTTTAAATAAAGAATCAAACTTAAAACAGAACTAACATCCGTAATATTAGAAAAGGTTATACCGTCAGCTGACACATTTTTCCTATATTTCCTTAACAGTCACATTTTACACAAAGTCTTGGTTCATAAGTGTTTAATAAAGTATTTTATATTAGAGAGGTTAGCACTCGCTGATGCTCAGGTCTAAGAAGTCTAATTAAATGATGAACTGACATGTGGTCAGCAAACATGATGAAACAATGTGGAGGTGGTTTAAAGACAAACAGATGAACACACTGAGAATCAGTGAGCTGCTTCTCTTCAGCAGGAGCTGTGAATGTGTCCAACATGGATCCAAGGAGAAAACCATCATTAGATTTAGACTCCAGCTTTATATTCAGACATGTGTAATAAGAATCTAATGGTATTCATTAAATAATTAAATACTTTTAATTATTTAAGTACATCTTTTTAGGTTATACTCACATACTTGCAGGACTTGTTCTAATGGAGTATTTGCAGTGTAGTATTAGTACTTTTATGAAGTAAAAGTACTAATACTACACTGCAAATGTAGTATTAGTACATTTACTTGAGTAAAGGACCTGAGGACGTCTTCAAACACTGCATCAATATGATCATGTTCTAATCTGGATAAATAAAGTTAGGAACAGTGAATGAGTTTGAATTTAACAGACATGAATCCTTTGAGGTAAATGTGTTTTAAATCATCGTACACACACACACACACACACACACACACACACACACACACACAGCCTGTGCAGATTGCTTCAGTTGTTAATGAGACAGCGTCACCTTTCACACACATGAACGCCTCAGAGTGTCCGCCCCACTCGCTCTGCTGTACATTTACAAATGTGAGACAGGCTTTGGTGTGTGTGTGTGTGTGTGTGTGTGTGTGTGTGTGTGTGTGTGTGTGTGTGTGTGTGTGTGTGTGTGTGTGGATTCCTGCTTCAAACTGAAACACACTCAGCTGCAGTGTGGGAATTTGTGTGTGAATACACTCGACTGTTCAGAGCCTTTAATTAGCTGATGTTAATCTATGCAAAGCTGCAGGCTCCTCATGAAGATCACCTCCATCAGCTGGACTGACACCATCAGGAGCTTCTCCAACTCTGAAGCTGCAGAGAAAGCTGTGCTGTGTGAGAACATATGTAGATGCAACTGTATAAATAGTTCATGAATGATTGACACCAGTTTGACATATTTAATGACATATTAAAGAGTTTGTGTCATTCCTGATTTTCTAACAGAGATTTCAGCCCCATCTGATGGCAGCAGACGGAGTCTGCATGTAAAGATATGTTTATTATTAAAAATTATTATTTCTATCTGATATCTTAAAAGCAAACTTTTATTTGTATAGCTCAAAGTCACAAAGTACATTTTCCTCTGAGGCTTTACAGTCTGTGCAGGCACTGACTCCTCCTCTGTGACTCCTCTGTGACTCAGTGACTCCCTCTGTGACTCTGTGACTCCCTCTGTGACTCCCTCTGTGATTCTGTGACTCCCTCTGTGACTCCCTCAGTGACTCTGTGACTCCCTCTGTGACTTCCTCTGTGACTCCCTCAGTGACTCCCTCTGTGACTCTGTGACTCCCACTGTGACTCCCTCTGTGACTCCCTCTGTGACTCCCTCTGTGACTCCCTCTGTGATTCTGTGACTCCCTCTGTGACTCTGTGACTCCCTCTGTGACTCGCTCTGTGACTCCCTCTGTGATTCTGTGATTTCCTCTGTGACTCCCTCTGTGACTCCCTCAGTGACTCTGTGACTCCCTCTGTGATTCTGTGACTCCCTCTGTGACTCCCTCTGTGACTCCCTCTGTGATTCTGTGACTCCTCTCTGACTCCCTCTGTGACTCCCTGTGACTCTGGACTCCCTCTGTGACTCGCTCTGTGACTCCCTCTGTGATTCTGTGACTCCCTCTGTGACTCCCTCAGTGACTCTGTGACTCCCTCTGTGACTCTGTGACTCCCTCTGTGATTCTGTGACTCCCTCTGTGACTCCCTCTGTGACCCCTCTTGATTCTGTGACCCCTCTGTGACTCCCTCGTGACTCCCTCGATTCTGTGACTCCCTCTGTGATCCCTCTGACTCCCTCTGTGACTCCCTCTGTGACTCCTCTGTGACTCCCTCTGTGACTCCCTCTGTGATTCTGTGACTCCCTCTGTGACTCCCTCTGTGACTCCCTCTGTGATTCTGTGACTCCCTCTGTGATTCTGTGACTCCCTCTGTGACTCCCTCTGTGATTCTGTGACTCCCTCTGTGATTCTGTGACTCCCTCTGTGATTCTGTGACTCCCTCTGTGATTCTGTGACTCCCTCAGTGACTCTGTGACTCCCTCTGTGATTCTGTGACTCCCTCAGTGACTCCCTCAGTGACTCTGTGACTCCCTCTGTGATTCTGTGACTCCCTCTGTGACTTCCTCTGTGACTCCCTCTGTAATTCTGTGACTCCCTCTGTGACTCCCACTGTGACTCCCTCTGTGATTCTGTGACTCCCTCTGTGACTCTGTGACTCCCTCTGTGATTCTGTGACTCCCTCTGTGACTCCCTCTGTGATTCTGTGATTCCCTCTGTGATTCAGTGACTCCCTCTGTGATTCTGTGACTCCCTCTGTGATTCTGTGACTCCCTCTGTGATTCTGTGACTCCCTCAGTGACTCTGTGACTCCCTCTGTGATTCTGTGACTCCCTCAGTGACTCCCTCAGTGACTCTGTGACTCCCTCAGTGACTCCCTCTGTGATTCTGTGACTCCCTCTGTGACTCCTCCCTCTGTCCTTAGACCCTCGAAGTATCTAATGTGTGGACGAGTTTTTCTGCATATTGTTACGTAAGTGGAATTTGTTTAACGTGGACATTAAAGGACAAATCCTGATCAAAAACAACTCCAAGATTATTTTATCCATGAGGAGTAATAACATCACAAATGAAGAATTAATAAATAACAATAAATATAATATAATAATATTAATGACACGTCCAGCTCAGGTGAGTCAACATGTTTAGCTGTCTCCATAAAACAGCATTAAATCTAATGTCATCTCATTTTTAGATAAATTAGGATTATTGGGTTGAATTAAATTAAATTCACTTTAATGTCTCAGTGATGCTTCGCTTAAACAGTTTATTGTTAATATGACAAAAAGATGAACTTTATTATCTTTCTCTGTCCAACAATAAGTCATCCATAAACGTTCATCTACAAACTCTAACTCTGTTACATCAACGCTCCGCCTTCATCTAGCATCTCTGTTAAATACCGGCACATGTCAAATATTCTGGTTCTACCTGATACTGCTCTTATGAAAACATATTGTGTATTTATATTTATATTGTTTATAGTTTCACTTCTCCCAGATCAACTTTAATGTTTGACTCCTTCTGCTTTCTCATGCAAATCATCTCTGTGTCTGTGTCGTTAATGAACTCATGAAAAAGACTTCCTGTCCAGAAATCAGCCTTTGTATTTCAGCGAGACCCCCAACGAGACCCCCCAACGTCTGTGTCTGTGTGTGTGTGTGTGTGTGTGTGTGTGTGTGTGTGTGTGTTGTGGCGTGTGTTGTGTGTGTGTGTGTGTGTGTGTGTCTGTGTGTGTGTGTGTGTGTGTGTGTGCGTGTGTGTGCGTGTGTGTGTGTGTATGTGTGTGTGTGTGTGTGTGTGTGTGTCTGTGGGTGTGTGGTGTGTGTGTCTGTGTGTGGTGTCTGTGTGTGTGTGTGTGGTGTGTGTGTGCGTGTGTGTGTCTGTGTGTGTGTGTGTGTGTGTGTCTGTGTGTGGTGTCTGTGTGTGTGTGTGCGTGTGTGTGTGTATGTGTGTGTCTGTGGTGTGTGTGTGTGTGTGTGTGTGTGTGTGTGTGTGTGTGCTGTGTGTGTGTGTGTGTGCGTGCGTGCGTGCGTGCGTGCGTGTGTGTGCGTGCGTGCGTGCGTGGTGTGTGTGTGTGTGTGCGTGCGTGCGTGCGTGTGTGTGTGTGTGGTGTGTGTGTGTGTGTGTGTGTGTGTGTGTTACATACGTCCTGCATATTGCATGGGAAGCAGTTGGCAGCAGTTGGGCTGCCCATCTGTTGGAGGCAGAGCCTCGTTTGAAAACAGGGATCAGACAGAGTTATTAATCATGGATGAGGTCAGAGATTAAAAGTTAATCAGTTCAGCGAGTATCAAAGGTTATTAATTATAACGTTATTAAATGTTCATAAACTCCACAATTAGCAGCACTTGACTACGACGTCCCGCCTGACTGACTCTTTATTAATGCTGCATTAATTGGTGGAGATGTCAGTCTTCCCTGCAGGTATGATCCAGACAGTTTGTAAATGAGTCCCAGAGCGGAGCCTGGAGGTCAGAGGACGTTTCCTGTGAGCATCTACAGTTAGTCACTAACACTGCCTCACTATCCTGCTTAAAGCATCTGTACATGACATTAGCTGCATGCACCAGGCTGTAAACATGTTTATTTCTGCTGTGAAGTTGGACATTTGGACATGGGGACTTATGGAGACTGACTCATGTGGACGTTAGAGGAACTGCAGGTAGTAAAGCAAACACATACTGTGTTATATCGTACTGTTCTTACTGAGAGTGAAGCTGTCTGCTGGAAAATAATTAATAATTAGTGACCCTGCATATCTGAGGAGCAAAAACAAAACAAGTTATATGACACATTACATTATATTTTGACGTCACATCAGATTTACATTGAGTCATTGAGCTGAAGCTCTGATCCAAAGTGAAACATTCAGGATGTGTTAGTTCTGCTCACACAGAACCAAGGTGACACACTGAGCCCGGACAGGTGCTTTCACTGTCACATGCTGCCACCTGCTGCTCATGTCTAGGACTGCATGAAAGAATGGGACTACAAATTCTGGACTACAAAAATGGTGGCAGGGGATGAACCCTGAACTGAACTGGACATGTCATGACAGAGCACATAGCTAAGCAAACATTCACACCTGCAGGTTACCTGAGATAGATAGATAGATAGATAGATAGATAGATAGATAGATAGATAGATAGATAGATAGATAGATAGATAGATAGATAGATAGATAGATAGATAGATAGATAGATAGATAGATAGATAGATAGATAGATAGATAGATAGATAGATAGATAGATCGATTCTTGTTTTTTAATTTTGTTCAATTGGTTTCAAGTTTAATTTGTTATTTTATTTCATCACTGAGCAGAAGTACATTTACTAAAGTTTATTTTTAAGCTTGTTTATACTTTGACACCTACACACTCTGTGTCACATTGACGCTCAGCCTTTATGTGTTTCTGACTGCAGGACTGTAACACAGGACTTCTACTGTAATGCTGTTCCTCTGTCGTCCAGCAGGTGTCAGCCCACGTCAGCAGACCTGTGCCTACCTGTCAGCCTGTGTGTGGTCCTGTTTGAAGTGTTCACCCAGACACTAAATTAGCTTCAGCTCCTTCAGCCTTTGCATAAGTTAAAAGACGGGGAAGTGCTGCAGCTCGGCCTGTCTGCCGGCATTATGGCACAGTCGGCATATCTGTCTTTGTTTGGTGTCTCTCCACGGAGACGGCTGCTTTGATCTGCTGTTGGAGGACATGAACACACACAATAGACTACAACCAAGGTGGGACGACTGTAAACCTGAAGCCACATCACCACAGTGAGGAGGCCGACATGCAGCCCGGCCTCTTGTCTGCACAAGGACTAACAACTCACACAGAGAGTGAGAGGTTTCATTTAAGAAGAACCGCCAAAGACCTGCAGCCCAGGACTTTACTTAAGGTTAAGCAACATTCACCATGAATAAATGATATAAGGCATTTTCCCTGAACGTCGTGCCACACAGGACAGGTGTTTAGCATGGTAACCAGGCGCACAGTTTCGATGACAATGATGGCAGAGGAGGAGAGAGTGAAGAGGACGCTGACGGAGGAAGCTAAGGAAGAGAGAGTGAGAAAGAAGGCCGGACAAGAGTAAATGAGTTTAGGGTTGGGAGAGTTGGAGCAAGAGCTGGCGACCGGGACAAGAGTAAACTGTTGGGACTGGACTTTTAGTGGTTGGTTGAGGAGGCTTGGCTGACTGATACAAAATAAAAGGCTGAAAGACAGACGCCGAGCTGGGCTGACTGCTGCTGGACTAGTCACTGATATCAGCTGCTGCTGGGGACCTGGTAATCAGAAGAAATACTCGAGTACAGCTGAGCATAGTTACACAGTGGGATTACACTCTGACACTGAGACCACAAACAAACACTGACATACATGCAGCTTCTGTCCCACATCACGTTTGTATCTGAACAATGTCTGAGTCTGAATCCGAGCTCGAGGACTCACCAGGTCCAAACGCAGGTCAGCGCAGTAACTTTGTGTTTGTGAGACAAACATTAGAAGACATTTAAAAAGACATTTGAACATTTGATGTTTAGATTCTCCTGGTTTACTTTGGACTGTTGGTCGGACACGAGTCATCCAGGAGGAAGCTCGGAGCAGCAGTCAGGCTGGAGCTGGATCTGCAGATTCATTTTCCTATAAAGGGCTCGGGGAGGTGTGTGTGGGGGGTGGAGGAAGTGTGGCAGTAATATAAGCAAACAGAGAATGTGAAGAGAGGAAATGGCCTGTCCTAATAATCACAGCCCAGGAGCAGCGGTGCATTCAGCTCGGAGAGTCGGGTGCTCACCGCTCTCTGTGTCCTTTCAATGCAGCACAGCCCTGCAAGCAGCGCTTTATGGACAAGCCCTGACACCCACAGGAAGTGTAAACAGAGGTCAAGTGTTAAAGTCCAACCCGCCAATTCTCACCTCCATTAAAGAGGAGTGGTGGAGGTGGAGGGGGGTCTCCACAGAGGCCTCCGAGCACCTGGGAAGGGGCCCCTTTAAAGCACGGCAATGATTCATAAAGCAGCTTTACAAATCAGCTGAGATGTGAAACGTCTACAGCACATTAACATTTTACCGCCGGCCGTGTGACCGTGAAAAACAGAGACAGTTCAAACTTCATACGACGTCATTCATTCATTAGAAATGTAGTTTTCTGTGTGACAGAGACACGTCTCAGGGAAAACGTCTTTAAATCTGTTCAAGGTTGGAAGAAAGGAACATAAGGAAACATAAGGAAACATAAAGGAAACATAAAGGAAACATAAAGGAAAGTTTCCCTGGAAAACTGCATCTGTATTTTACTGCAGACAGACTCTAAGCTTAGTTTAGCAACAAACTGAATTAAACATGTGCTGACGTTCACAGACAGGTGAGCTTCAGACTGTGTGCACCTGTCTGACTTCATGTCACTGATGATTATTACAAACTCTCACATCAGCTCTGCTGCCCGACTGACTCACACACTTTATTTTTAGGAATGCCTCCTGTTCTTCATGTGTAGCTCCATATTTTATTTATATTGTGTTTTTTATCTTTGTCTGTACAGTTACTGCTAACATGCAGCTGGTTTACAGTTACCTACATTAGGAGCAGCACCTCGCTGAAGCCTCCTGTCATTTCATTGTGCCTACAGTCTGTCTGTTGTACAATGACAATAAAGACTTTATATTATTTCTTATGATGCAAAGATGGATCAGTAGTGAACCACTAACCAGCTCGAGCAAAACACAGGCTGTCAAACTTTGCAGATTTCTGCAGGTTCACTTTTAAAAATCCAAACAACAACAACCATGACTTCATATCAGCCGTCAAGGCAGCCAAACAGACCAAATGCTAACATGCCGCTGGTTTTTAAAGGCTGTGTTGACTGTTCACTGGAAGGTAGAAGCTGATCATGCTCAGCGCTGGATCATATATATCTGTACATATACTGATATTTATATTTATACTGATAATTCTATTTAACTTACATGCCATTACATTGCCACACGGACGTCTTTAGCTTGTGCATATTTGTAGATCTTTAGATTTGTATATTTGATTTTATATTTTCTTACATCTTTTACCTATATTTTATTTTATATGTCACGTTTATGCTGTTTGCACAGGATAAGAGGGAAACTTTCCGTCCTGTACATGTAGCAGCATTGACAATAAAGTTGACTTGACTAACTGTTATCATCAGTGTGAGGAAGCAAATAAGACAAGTGGGTCCTGAATGCAAAGTCCAGCTGAGGAGGACGGGAACATCAGAGTCAGTGCGGCTCATCCTGAAGGGAACATGAACCGAGCCAACAGACAACGGGCTAAAAGAGTTATGAATGCAGTTTGTCTGCCAATAAAACATGTGATATGATGTTTTCTGTATGTGTGGGTGTCAGACAGGTGGAATACACACGGGACAGGCCCGTCGCCTGAGTCAGCAGAAACCGCTCAGAGAGAAAGTTAATCCCTCATTAAGTTGGTAATGACGTGGACGCTCATTTCTGAGACTCTGCTTTAACTGCAGCTCGTACAGTAGCACTTCACAGCGCTGGCGTCGATGCTAATGTTGCTGAGCTGCATGAGATGGGAGGAGGTCGTCCCTGCAGCCACACGTGTAAATGAAAAACACACACAATCTGCATAGTGACATGCAACAAGAGGCCGAATCAATGCTGGAATTAGTCAGTTCATTTCACATTTAAGCATTCAGCTGATTGTGTGTTAATGTAGCACATTCTGCAGAGACAGCTCTGACAGGTTAGTTTCACATGCAAGGTTGATTCCAGATACAGGATATATTCCAGATTATAGTTTATTTTCCCTTTAAAAAAAGTTTGTCATATAATTAACCAAAAAATACTGAATAAAATCCAGGTTTCAACATTAAAAATGAAAAACTGTCAAACCATGACAGGAAAAGTAAAAACCTTCATTTATACTAAACCTGACGTCCAACATGGACCCTGCATCACAAAGGCAGCAGAGGATTTAACTCCAGCTCCAGCTCAGGAAGTTCAACCTGACCCGGATCTACATGGCAATGATTCACATCACATCATTTGGATCGCACAGAAGAACAGACAGTCATAACGGATCCATTGAACCCTGGACACAGTGTGGTCCAAAAACAACCAACACACACGATCAGTCTAATGAACAGTTCAATCATGACACACAAACATCTACGTCCATCATAAATGATATTTTAAGTTTAAACCCTGCAGGCTGCATGCACGTACATGTTTCCATTATTTGTTGTGTCTTTGTTGTGTCTGCACACTTTTGGCCACCAGAGCTGATCCAACATGAAGAAAACACCCAAACACGGAGCTCAGAGTGACGGACACGCTCAGACAAGATGTTTTCTTACTTTGCATATTATGTTGTGTCACGTTTGCATACGTATACACGAGCTGCAGTCTGCTGAGCTCTCAGGGCCACCGTAGTTCTTAATGCAAATGTCTCAGAGTCCAGAGACATGAATGGACATGAACATAGAGACACAGCTAACAAACATGTTTCACATGTTTTACTGATGATTGTTATTAGAATCATTCTTATTATAAACTCTAATCAAGCAGATCCATGTGCTCAGGTTTTATCAGCAGGTGTTTCAGTCGTAGCTTCACATCAAACCTCATGCTGCTGTAAAAAACACTCCCACAGCAGAGCCTGACTGATGTGTATTGAAGCCAGACGGAGCGTACCTGGCCTTTCACTGGACCCCATTCATAGTCAAGGTGAGGGCCAAGGCCCAGCAGGCCCAGAGGGCCCAGCAGGCCCCGGTAATGAGCCTTCAGTCAGCGGCGAGGTGGCAGAGGCCGGTCGTTGTGGATCGTTGTGTAAATGGCTTCATAAACTCATTAGCGATGGATGTGCGTGGACAGGAAAGGCCGAGATTACAGTGGCTGTTAAAAGTGTCGGGCCGGTGAGAAAACGATCCCCTTTCAGCTCAGTAATAATAATGATGACAGTGTTTCTTCATGCTTTTGTTTCATTCAATCATGTGTGAACGGAGCTGGAAGGTTTCTGTACATCTCACTGCTCTGTCACTGAGCAGGACATGCAGGATCCTCTGAGCAGGCTCAGTCCAGAGCTCAGTTACAGGTCTCAGCCTTAACATCCATGTCTTTAATGAGGAGGCTGCAAAACATCCAACAATCCTGGAAAACAGAAGTATTGCCCTGAAGTACGACTGTGTTTTCCTGTTTACAGTAACAATCTGCCTTTAATACCTGCATTTATACAGAATAAAGTATTTCATATTAGAGGCTGTTGATTATACAGTAAAACATCATAATATTTAATATTTTACTGTCATGGTTTGGTTTGGCAGTTTTTCACCATAAAATCAAACAAACAAACATTTAAAATACAGAATAAAACACCAAGTATTGTTTTACTGTAATATTAGAAAAGCTTATACTGTATTTATTAAGGTTAAACACTGTCAACTACAGCTGACAGTGTTTTACCTTAAAACTGTCCTTTTGTAATATTTGAATAGAACAGTGTTTTATATATGAGATTCCTCCACGTGCCACCAATATTTCTGCACTTTGATTAAAGTAAATTCTTGGGAACGGGACATGTAATCGAGTAGTGTTGTTACTTTTACTAGTAAATGTTTAAAGTAGTTGTCCTGCAGCTGAACGATCACAGCTGACATTAAACACTGACACATTTTTGTGATATCATAACTGTGTCTGCATGTTCAGCTGCAGCCACAGATACTGACGGAGTGGCTGGGAGCTGATGAGGAGTTTCGAGCCTCATTTGGGTGGATGGCCCGTCCAGCTTCATTCTGCTCTCAGGCCATGACTATGAAAGAAGCCTCTGTGGGACAAAGCTCCGTGTATTCCTTGTCTGGCTCCAATACACAAAGAGGGCATGTTGCCTTCACTGCAGCTCGCTCACTGAACTCCTCCTGGAGGTTTCTGCACTGTGATGAAGAAAGTTCATTTAACTAATGACTGCTTTAATTACTCAGTAACTGTCCATGAAGTCTTTGCAGAAACTCAACACATTCACATTTAAGAACAAGTTTATGTCACATTTCTTCTGTTCTTGGGGATCATAAAGATAATTCCACTGGTTCCTGATCTCATGAATTCAGCATCATTTCTCTCTTAAACATGTTAAACACGGACACTGCTGCAGGGGTGGGTGGTCTGCTCGTATAGAGGCATCAGAAGGAGCGTCCTTATTGTTCAGGGCAGGTCGAGAAAGTCTGTGTTTGCCCTCTTCATTAGACATTCTAGTGTCAGTGGAGGAGAATAAATAAAGCGCGCAGAGGTCAAAGGGAAGCTCGGTGTTTAACTGTGTTTAACAGTTACTTAAAGGCTCTGCACAAACTCTGCAGCCGCCTCCAAACGTGGAAATGAGCCCGCGCAGTTTGCAGAGCTGGCAATAATCCGAGTTGAAAGAGAGGACGGAAGCAAATCACTTCCTTCAAAGAGGCCGCGGGGCTTCACGTCAAATCCTTCAAAATAAAAGTCTCAATGATGCTTTTATTTTGCATCACTCATAAACAATAAATCAGATTTAAAGGCTTTAAACTAACTTGGATTGTTTCCCATTCAAAGGCTCGCAGCTGGGTCAGCCCGTGGATTAACGGCGGTGCAGTTTGCTGTCCGCACACCGGAGCCGCCGAATCTGACGCCTCGTTTAACGCAGGGGGCCGTTATTCATTAAAAATGCTGTTAAAAGACACACCGTGGAAACAGAGCGCATTCATTTCATACAGGAAAAAGATGATGGATGTTTACATACAGGAGGGATTCTGGGTTGACACGTGGTTGTGGAAAGAAACGGGAATTAAAGCCTGGAAAGTTTCGGAGGCTGCAGAAATAAATCAAAGTGATGAAACTCGGATTGTTACGCTGCATTAAAGCATCTGTCGCCGGCCAGGACTTAACAGGCTCCAAATAAGATGACTTGGTAACATCAAGGCTTTCCCAGCGGTAATGATTACATTTGGACTTAAGATCCATGCAAGAATTTGTAGCCCTGTAAATCTCCTGAGTCCCTGCCCCCCCTCCAGGACACTCTTCAAAAGCCTTGTCATTCAAAGGGTTAGGATGTTTGACAATCCCAGCTTGTACTACTCCACCAATTAATTGGATACGTTGTCGGGATGTTCGTTTCTCTCATCTGCTACTTAGAAAGACAAAGGCTCGATGGGGGGCTGTTGACACCTCTGCGTCCGGCCGCGGTATAAATGCGGACTCTCCGCAGAGCAGCGGCACTCACCTCCCCGCTGCACTTGGAGCAACATCTTCCTCTTCCACAGCTGATCTGACTTCTTTCTCAAGCACCTGACAGAATGCAGGTACCGAACAGACCCGTCGGAGCTTATGGATACTCCGTGCGTAATTACGCACCAGCACCGCTGTATCAGCAGTACCATGGGAGCCCCTGTGCGCCTTCAACGAAGCCTTCCAGTGGGAAATCTTTCACCATCGATGCTTTGCTCGCCAAGCCGGACGACACAAGCAGCTGCCGGACAACTCAGACTCAGTGCGGAGAGAAATATCAGCCAGCAGCTCCGGTGCTGCCGCTCACCGGACACATGGGCTTACCGATCTCAGCAGCACCTTACGTCTACTCACCGAACATGCTGCACTCTCACCTCCACACACAACCTGGATATTCAGTCTACTGCTGCCCGCCGTTCACCTACCAGTCCTCGTGTCGTGGAGCATTTTACGCACAAGGTAAATGAAGCTTCCTGCAGCCACCAGACACGTGTCAGTGTAAAACATCAGAGCGTGTTCACGTGGCGCAGTGATTAAATGTGTCATGTGTTTCTTTTTTTGCAGCTTCGATGTCCAAAGTGAACGCAGGGCTGCACTCCTTCAAAACCAAAGGTGGGAAGTCCAAACGGATGCGCACCAGCTTCACCAGCGAGCAGCTGTCCCGGCTGGAGAAGGAGTTCGCTCGGCAGCAGTACATGGTCGGCTCGGAGAGGTTCCTCCTGGCGTCCGCGCTCCAGCTCACAGAGGCTCAGGTGAGAAAGCAGCTGGTGAACTCTCAGACATTTAAAGTGAAGTCAGAAACGTCCACACACGTTCAGCACTGCAGTGTTTCTAACGCGCGCCTTGTTTTCCGTCTCCAGGTCAAAGTCTGGTTCCAGAACAGACGCATCAAGTGGCGCAAACAGAGTCTGGAGCAGCAGCAGGCCAAACTGGCCAAACTGGGCCTGGCTGCTCCGCCGAAAAGTCCCGGATCTCAAGGCCACGGAGATGAAGGGGATGAGGATGAGGAGTTCTCCGACCTGGACGTGGACATCGACGTGTCTGATGACTCTGCTGACCACTGCTGACCTCACACACCTCTGTGGACTGTTGGAAGGACTTGTTGTACATAGAGCTGAGAAAGAGGCCAGTGTCTCCAACTCGGAATATTTAATAGATGTATAGTTATATATTTAATTTTCTACTTTTATTGCTCTTTGATGAGTTCACTTCATGTGTTCAGACTTTTTTGTACGTTTGAATGAAATCAGAAATATATTTTATGACATGAAATATGAAACTTTGTCCTGGTTATTCTTTGGTGCAGAGAAATGTTTTTAAGATTTCAGAGGCAAGAAGAAAACTGACTGAATTTTACTGTAATAAACACGGTGAAACCTTCCCTAATATTAGCACTGCTGATTTAAGGTACATTTGAAAATGTTTGAAATAGATTTCATGGTGAAAAAAAATTGCCTATTAATAATACAGTGTTTCAGAGTCTCTAATATAAAATACAACTTCATTCTGTATTTATACTGTAAACAGGAAAACACAGTGAAACTTCATTTTACTGTCACGGTTTTCACCATAAAATGACGTCAACAGAGGAACTGATGAAAACTACTTTATATTACTTTATATTACTTTATCCATCTATAACTTCCTGCTGCAGAATTTAAAAAGTTGGTTTATTTCTCAGGAGAGTTGGACTGATGAGGCAGGTCAGCTTCTGAAACTTAATAAATCGGATTATTGGATTACTTTTAACAAATTTAAAGGTTTGACAGTGGCTTTAAATACAGACACGGAGGCATTTTGTGCAGTTAACAGCTGATCATGATTGACTTCATCTAAACTTTGAATCAGGAGCAGAGTCTAGTTTGGCTCCTCTCTAATGTATCCCATCAAATCATCAGCGTGCCCTTTGACCTCTCCTTATTGCCTCTCTGTGCCCAGTTTGAAGACGATGGAGACATTTCCTCCCGGGTTTGATCTCAAGTCAGCGTCGGACTCGAGTTCCTCTCTGATTTAAGCTAAGCAAATAAATAACCAGCTCAGGGATTAGCTGGGATATCTGTAACCCGGGGTGGTAGGGGTCAGTCTGTCTCGGGGCTAGAGAGCTGGGTCTCACTGCTTAATCTCTTTAAACGGTCAATACGACCGTTCTCACTGGTTCTCAGTGGACGGGGGCTCCAATGTGCCCACCCACTGCCGGCAGGTGTCCTGTCTCTGCTCTATTCAGAGTCCACGTCTTTCCTTCCAGGTGGAAAAGGACTCACGCTGGTCCGCCTGGCAGACATGAGGGATGAAACAGGGGAGAAGACAGCGTGTAGAAAGGATTGGGATGCAGCAAATGAGTCCATCAGAGCAGCTAATTGGGGTGGTCAACCTGAAAGTCCCGTCCTGTGGAGAGCAAAGACAGCTGATGGGAACAACTCTTTAATCAGGACCTGTCTTTACAGGAAATATACTGTGTCTTTACAGGAAACATACTGTGTCTTTACAGGAAATATACTGTGTCTTTACGGGAAATATACTGAATATACTGTGTCTTTACGGGAAACATACTGTGTCTTTACGGGAAACATACTGTGTCTTTACAGGAAACATACTGTGTCTTTACAGGAAATATACTGTGTCTTTACGGGAAACATACTGTGTCTTTACAGGAAATATACTGTGTCTTTACAGGAAACATACTGTGTCTTTACAGGAAATATACTGTGTCTTTACGGGAAACATACTGTGTCTTTACAGGAAATATACTGTGTCTTTACGGGAAACATACTGTGTCTTTACAGGAAACATACTGTGTCTTTACAGGAAATATACTGAATATACTGTGTCTTTACAGGAAACATACTGTGTCTTTACGGGAAATATACTGTGTCTTTACAGGAAATATACTGTGTCTTTACAGGAAATATACTGAATATACTGTGTCTTTACAGGAAACATACTGTGTCTTTACGGGAAATATACTGTGTCTTTACAGGAAACATACTGTGTCTTTACGGGAAATATACTGTGTCTTTACGGGAAACATACTGTGTCTTTACAGGAAACATACTGTGTCTTTACGGGAAATATACTGTGTCTTTACGGGAAACATACTGTGTCTTTACAGGAAATATACTGTGTCTTTACGGGAAACATACTGTGTCTTTACGGGAAACATACTGTGTCTTTACAGGAAATATACTGTGTCTTTACAGGAAATATACTGTGTCTTTACAGGAAACATACTGTGTCTTTATGGGAAATATACTGTGTTTTTACGGGAAACATACTGTGTCTTTATGGGAAATATACTGTGTCTTTACAGGAAACATACTGTGTCTTTACGGGAAATATACTGTGTTTTTACGGGAAACATACTGTGTCTTTACAGGAAACATACTGTGTCTTTACAGGAAATATACTGTGTCTTTACAGGAAACATACTGTGTCTTTACAGGAAACATACTGTGTCTTTACGGGAAACATACTGTGTCTTTACAGGAAATATACTGTGTCTTTACAGGAAACATACTGTGTCTTTACAGGAAATATACTGTGTCTTTACGGGAAACATACTGTGTCTTTACGGGAAATATACTGTGTCTTTACGGGAAATATACTGTGTCTTTACGGGAAACATACTGTGTCTTTACAGGAAATATACTGTGTCTTTACGGGAAACATACGGGAAACATACTGTGTCTTAACGGGAAACATACTGTGTCTTTACGGGAAACATACGGGAAACATACTGTGTCTTTACGGGAAATATACTGTGTTTTTACGGGAAACATACTGTGTCTTTACGGGAAACATACTGTGTCTTTACGGGAAACATACTGTGTCTTTACGGGAAACATACTGTGTCTTTACGGGAAACATACTGTGTCTTTACAGGAAACATACTGTGTCTTTACAGGAAACATACTGTGTCTTTACGGGAAACATACTGTGTCTTTACAGGAAACATACTGTGTCTTTACGGGAAACATACTGTGTCTTTACAGGAAACATACTGTGTCTTTACGGGAAACATACTGTGTCTTTACGGGAAACATACTGTGTCTTTACAGGAAACATACTGTGTCTTTACGGGAAACATACTGTGTCTTTACGGGAAACATACTGTGTCTTTACGGGAAACATACTGTGTCTTTACGGGAAACATACTGTGTCTTTACGGGAAACATACTGTGTCTTTACGGGAAACATACTGTGTCTTTACGGGAAACATACTGTGTCTTTACGGGAAACATACTGTGTCTTTACGGGAAACATACTGTGTCTTTACGGGAAACATACTGTGTCTTTACAGGAAATATACTGTGTCTTTACGGGAAACATACTGTGTCTTTACGGGAAACATACTGTGTCTTTACGGGAAATATACTGTGTTTTTACGGGAAACATACTGTGTCTTTACAGGAAATATACTGTGTCTTTACGGGAAACATACTGTGTCTTTACAGGAAATATACTGTGTCTTTACGGGAAATATACTGTGTCTTTACGGGAAATATACTGTGTCTTTACGGGAAATATACTGTGTCTTTATGGGAAATATACTGTGTCTTTACAGGAAATATACTGTGTCTTTACGGGAAACATACTGTGTCTTTATGGGATATATACTGTGTCTTTACAGGAAACATACTGTGTCTTTACAGGAAACATACTGTGTCTTTACGGGAAACATACGGGAAACATACTGTGTCTTTACGGGAAACATACGGGAAACATACTGTGTCTTTACGGGAAATATACTGTGTTTTTACGGGAAACATACTGTGTCTTTACGGGAAACATACTGTGTCTTTACGGGAAACATACTGTGTCTTTACGGGAAACATACGGGAAACATACTGTGTCTTTACGGGAAACATACTGTCTTTTTACGGGAAACATACTGTGTCTTTACGGGAAACATACTGTGTCTTTACGGGAAACATACTGTGTCTTTACGGGAAACATACTGTGTCTTTACGGGAAACATACTGTGTCTTTACAGGAAACATACTGTGTCTTTACAGGAAACATACTGTGTCTTTACGGGAAACATACTGTGTCTTTACAGGAAACATACTGTGTCTTTACAGGAAACATACTGTGTCTTTACGGGAAACATACTGTGTCTTTACAGGAAACATACTGTGTCTTTACAGGAAACATACTGTGTCTTTATAGGAAACATACTGTGTCTTTACGGGAAACATACTGTGTCTTTACAGGAAACATACTGTGTCTTTACGTTCATTTGAGGATCCTCTCATTACTTTTTGAATCTTCTTAGATATTTGTAGTAGTAGGTCCCTCAGCTGCACCTCATTTATTATTAGAAACTTTATTCTCTGTATAAAACGTTTACAATGTACATGTCTGTGTTTGCTGAAGCACTGCTGAGCTGCATGTTTGTAGGAGAGCTGCTCTATGAAATAAAGTTTAATAATCGATCAGCCGCAGTGCTGAAGTCATAAGCTCGTTCAGATCTGCTGGAAATGAGAAACTAATTGAATTTCATCGAGGAGACAAAAGTCCAGATGTTTGGAACACGTGCAGCCAGCTGCTGCTCTGCGTCACGGCATGTTTGGATTCAGAAACTTTTAAAATGAATCAGTTTAATACTGAAAAACAAAGTGTGAGAATTAATATGGAGGCGGCAGGCGGGCAGAGGCTGCCGCCGCTCACAGTATCAAACAGAGAAGTTTAATAAACAGTAACAGAGTTGATCTCTTTCTCT
>JAFMOB010000091.1:1789226-1856575 GCA_018985215.1 Larimichthys polyactis
CACATGCTGCTCCTCGCTCCAACCACCGGGGGGCAGCATTGGCCTAAAAACAAACAACAACAACAACATCCAGAGTGAGCAGAGGCTCAGTGTCACACCCAGGAGTGATCCATGCAGTCAGAGTGATCCATGACCCCAGGAGTGATCCATGCAGTCAGAGTGATCAGTCAGGAGTGATCCATGCAGTCAGGAGTGATCCATGCAGTCAGAGTGATCCATGCAGTCAGGAGTGATCCATGACCTCAGGAGTGATCCATGCAGTCAGAGTGATCAGTCAGGAGTGATCCATGCAGTCAGGAGTGATCCATGCAGTCAGAGTGATCCATGCAGTCAGAGTGATCCATGCACTCAGGAGTGATCCATGCAGTCAGGAGTGTTGGCCTTGCGTGTGCAGGTGAACAGTCCAAAGGTGAAGAGCAGCGACATGAGACAGCATGAAGGAAAATACAACACAGCACTTCATGAACATTCATACAGAACACAGTGATGACACAGTTACACGCTGTAATATTTAAAATCTGTAATAAAACACCAACTTTAAACTGACGTCATTTTACTGTAACTTTAAAAGTTTCACCGTGTTTATTAAAAACAGTGTTTTCAGTACTACAAATATTATATATATATAATATTATTACAAATATGACAGTCAGTAAAGTGACAGACATGTGACAGTTAAATTAATTAATTCTAATATATTTGTGAATATATATTTCCTGTGAAGGATTGTCACGTGTTTTCATAATGTAACGATCTGAATATTATTTCACTCACTGCCAGCAGGGGGCAGCACGTGTTTTCTTAAGGATTATTTAAATGTCTTTAATTTAAATTAACTGTTAATTAACTTCATTTAAATGAGCTGTCACAGCTGTGTGGCTGCAGATGAAACTTCTTCTCTGTTAACTCGAGTCATTTGTGACATTTTATTAAAAAGATAAAGTCATGAGAAGCAGCAGCAGCTCGGACTGTCTCCGTCTTTGTCTCACACGTGGAATAATAAAGACTGATGGACTTTAAAATAATAACTGACACATTTACACAATATAAAACATGTTCACGTGATTTATGACGTGAGTCTGTGAAATGAGATTTATTATAAACTGTGTTCAGCAGCTCTGTGAGGAAGAAAAGAAAAACTGAAGTTTATTTAAATATTAAACACGTCACAGAAGCAGCAGCTCAGTGTCTCCGTGTCTCCGTGTCTCTGTGTCTCTGTGTCTCCGTGTCTCCGTGTCTCCGTGTCTCCGTGTCTCAGTGTCTCTGTGTCTCTGTGTCTCAGTGTCTCTGTGTCTCTGTGTCTCCGTGTCTCTGTGTCTCTGTGTCTCTGTGTCTCTGTGTCTCCGTGTCTCAGTGTCTCAGTGTCTCTGTGTCTCCGTGTGGAGGATCTGAAGGACGCAGACACAGAAGCTGCAGCTCTGAGTGTCTGAGTTCATTTACGGTGAAAATATGAAAAGATATAAAATATGGCGTTTTAAAGGAGATGACACAGAATAAAGTTAATTCTGTGTAAACACCTTTGCATATATTGAGACTTAATTACACAGTAACACAGTAATATTATATAATATAATATTTAACAGCGTATTTCACCGTCACTGTAAAATCTACAGACATTTAAAATCTGGAATAAAACAAACTTTAAACAGTGCTGACTTCCTGTCACTGTCACTTATTTTATTTATTACGGTAAAATTATTTCAAGCTGACAGAGTAAAATCTGTTTTCAGTATAAAGTACTACAGTATTACAAATATCAGTAAAGTGACAGTGAAACATCGTGGCGAAGGATTTAATAGAGTTACTTATTTTATTTGTCATTCTAAATATCTGAAGTTTTTATTATTGCTACAGTTTATGTGAAAACTTATTTCATACAGAATACAGTTTTATTTGATTTTATATTAGACTCACAGTAACACTCTCAGATTTAATATCATTTGACAGCAACATTAGAAAGTTCACTGTTTTTATCAGGTTCACATGTTATAACATATTTTCATTTCTTCATAAAGTGTTCACTGACAGACTGGACCTGTTTCTGGACCTGTTTCTGGACCTGCTGCAGATGTTTCCACTGCTCGGCTCGGGTCAGACTCGGGAACAGCTCGGGGGCAGCTCAGACTCGGTTTGAGTTCACTGCGCTTTGGACATCTATTAACCAGCAGCGCGCAGGGTCAGTGCGTAAAGGCCGCGCACGGCTTCATCATTAAACCGAGCCGGCTCCAAAACAAGCGCGCTCGGCTCGGATCGGATCCAGCACGTGATGCCGCCTCACAGTCTGCAGAGTCTGGAACACAACATGCAGGTCTGTGTCCTCCGCGCGGCCTCGACCAGCTGCCACAAGTTTGAATTCAGCGACCATAAAGAAACATGTGAGAGGATTCACAGTTCATGAGTCACAGGAAACATTCCCGGGCAGAGCGCACGGTTCACCGAGCAGCCCGGGACATGCAGACCGCATCAGTCCACACGGTCCCGGAGAAAACCAGATCCTGCAGAGTCTTTAGGAGCCTTTAGCTCTAAACGCCTCATCAACAGCTTGTTCTACCTCATCATCTCCATCGCTAATGATTTTCTAATGCAGCCTCGGAGCATTAACACAACAATGATTAACCTGGTTAGTGCCGAGCGGAAGCTCCACAGAGGACACGGAGGACACGGAGGACACGGAGGACACGGAGGACAGACTGCTCAGGACAAACTACAAGAGAATTATTGTAATGACAAATAAAACGAGAATTATCGGGTCAGTTATTAGAGTTCAGTATTTTCACGTTCAACACGTCCAAACACAAGAAACACTGAGCATTGAAATATTTAATATTAACTAACATTAAAAAAGAGAATGAATTATTATTTAAACTGTTTGAGGTCAAAGAAGATAAAAAACACTTTTTAATAAAGAATCTCTAAAAAAAGAAAAACAGAAATGTGAGTCAGCGGAGGAAAAAATGATGATTAAATTTAGTTTTACACAATCATCAGTGACATATATAAAATAAAATAATATAATATAATATAATATAATATAGACAAACTCCAGCTGTATCTGAAGGTTTCGCCGCTCGTGCGTCGCCGCATCCTAAAAACACGAATCTGTGACAAAGAGTGAAATTCACACTCGTGCACAGAAAACACACACACACACACACACACACACACACACACACACACACACACACACACACACATCCATGTTTTCTTGTGGAGAGTTCCTGGATGAAAGTTTCTCACCCCGAGGCGGATTGTTTCCGTTCAGACATTAAGAAGTCTGGATAGGACACACACACACACACACACACACACACACACACACACACACACACACACACACACTCAGCGTGCCTCTGTAACTAAGCTGCCGGCCTTGTGTGTGATCCAGGTACTTGGAGACCTATTGGCAGCTCGCTCTGGTCCAATCAGCGCTCTCCTCGCGCAGCGTCAGAGCACATTGAAGGTTGGAGGCGCTTTGGTTTGGCGCACACAAACCTTCTGAGCGCACACAAACCTTCTGAGCGCACACAAACCTTCTGAGCGCACAGAAACCTTCTGAGCGCACACAAACCTTCTGAGCGCACACAAACCTTCTGAGCGCACACAAACCTTCTGAGCGCACGGACTCCATGGATCAGCGCAGCCTGCAGCAGTGCTGAGCAGCAGCAGCATCTCCAAACCAGCAGCTCTCCATCTTTGGCCATGGCGCTCCTCTAGAGGAGGAGGTTTGTTTTCCAGAGCTGCTCCCTGTCCTCCTGCCGCCTCCTCTCCCTCAGAGATGATGTTCTCCTCTGCAGGGAAGCGCTGCTTCACGATAGAGTCTCTGGTGGCCAAAGAGAACCCGCTGAGCGAGGAGCCGATCCGCCCGACGGCGCTGAGTTACTCCAACCCGACCACAGACGCCTTAATGAACAGCTACCAGGCCCCGCCGACCCGGTCCCTCTATCAGACCCCGGACCTGGTGTTCCCGGACACGGTGAGCCACCACTCCCTCACCGTGGCTCCGCACCAGCTCGGGGGCTCCCACCTACAGCACCCGCACTTCTTCGGGACGCAGCACCGAGACCCGCTCAACTTTTACCCCTGGGTGCTGCGGAACCGGTTCTTTGGACACAGATTCCAAGGTGACACACACACACACACACACACACACACACACACACACACACACACACACACATGTTATTCTGCAGTTATTAATGTTTAAAAAGGGTTAGTTGTGCCTGCAGAGGAGTTTGCATCATCCACAATAAATCAGTGTTATTATTATTATTATTATTATTATTATTATTATTATTATTATTATTATTATTATTACAACATGAGGACAGACTGACTCTGACAAGATTCTTGAGCTGAGTGAAGCGCGCGCACAGACTGAACACACGGCGCGTGCAGCAGGTCAGGTCCAGATCAGGTCCAGGTCCAGATCAGGTCCAGATCAGGTCCAGGACAGAAGAAGAACGGAACCAGACCTGCGCAGGGGTCAGCAGGAAAACCTCTGCGCAGCGCTGCACGAACCATCACACAACATAACAGCAGATTTATTGATCTATTATATTTATATTTAGACACAAACTTGATTAATTTGATCTCAGTGATTTTTGTTTGATTACTTAAAGTAAACAATAAAAAAACATGTTTGAATTTATTTATTTACGTTTAAATTATGAACGTAATAAAACAGAACAAATCAGTTTAAATAATGTGTCATTTAATTAACCAGCAGCACTGCAAAATGATAATATAATAAAATAATAATAATAATAATAATAATAATAATAATAATAATAATAATAATAATAATTTATATTCTGCTCTTTGAGGTAAATTAAATTCAGTCTGATTCATTCACTGGATGTTTTAAATGTTTTAAAGTTAATTTGTTTTTTCTGTTTAATTATATTTTAATTACTTTAACACCCAGAATCCTCCGCGTTTATTAATTAAAGCTCTTTATTTTTATTTTTTTTAATTAGTCTTGTTGTTGTTGTTTTTCATTTGCGTTTCTGCGTGACGTGTCCACGCGAGATGTTCGATATTTATTAGCCTAGTCGACTTTATTATTTATAAATACAGACACAAACACTTTATTAAAGGCGCTGTATTAATACTGTCTGTTTATATTAATACTGTCTGTTTATAAAGTAATACTGTCTGTTTATAAAGTAATACTGTCTGTTTATATATTAATACTGTCTGTTTATATTAATACTGTCTGTTTATGTATTATTACTGTCTGTTTATATTAATACTGTCTGTTTATATATTAATACTGTCTGTTTATATATTAATACTGTCTGTTTATATTAATACTGTCTGTTTATGTATTATTACTGTCTGTTTATATTAATACTGTCTGTTTATATATTAATACTGTCTGTTTATATATTAATACTGTCTGTTTATATTAATACTGTCTGTTTATATTAATACTGTCTGTTTATATATTAATACTGTCTGTTTATATATTAATACTGTGTACATCCTGTGTTATATATTCTGAATATAATGTTGAGCAGTTTAATAACTTGTATTTGTCACTGTTCATACACAGCTTCATTTAATTTAACTTCATTAACACTAATTAGACTTTTTACCTGCTGACTGATCATCAGTCCATGAGCCTGCGTACACCTGAACACATATTCATGTACTACTACTACTACTACTGCAGTACTCTGTGCAATGACAATACATTAATCTGATGTACTAAGGACAAAATAATAATCATAATAATAATAATAATAATAATAATAGTTGTTGCCATGTTGATGTCTGGAATAGAAACGGAACGCAGCCTTCATCAGCGTCATTAAAACACCTGCGCTCTTACTTCATGTCAGCACGGCTGCATGACGCAGTCACCTGTCCTCACCTGTCCTCACCTGTCCTCACCTGTCCGCCCTGTCTCCAGGTAACGACGTGTCCCAGGACAGCCTGCTCCTCCACGGTCCTTTCGCCAGGAAGCCGAAGCGCATCCGGACGGCCTTCTCCCCGTCGCAGCTGCTGCGCCTGGAGCGAGCCTTCGAGAAGAACCACTACGTGGTGGGAGCCGAGCGCAAGCAGCTGGCCAACAGCCTGAGTCTGTCCGAAACACAGGTGAGGCACGGGACAGGGGACAGGTGAAGCAGCGCTCATGAGGGTTTAAAGAAGCGCACATGACGGCATTTAAATAATTTATGGGTCTAATCTCAGATACAGAAAAATAATAAAAAGATTCATTTTAAATTAGAGTTTACAATCTGTGTTTATTTATTATTATTTCTGCTGGTTCCGCTGGAAGAACTATTTTGATTTATGGAGATATATTCATATAAAATTCAGCATCCAGCAGCAGCATTAACATTAAAACATTTAACCAAGAAGATAAATCTGAATTTAAATTTAACATGTGAAGATTTTTACAAATAAAATACAATAAAAGTATTTTTTATAGAACTACAATTAAAAATATAAACTACAAATAAACAGGCTGCAGATGTTTGATTCAGTTTGTTCACTGTGAGACTGAATGAATTCACCTCAAGATCAATCAAGTATAAATCTGTAAATCTGTTGGATTCAAAGTTTCTGTGGCTGTGTTGAATATTTCCAAGATATTTTGAGCTCAGGATAAATAAATTCAAAATAGTTCTTCTCAAAGGGATAAAAATCAAAAACACTGTGATGAATTATGATTATTTTACTGCTGTAATAACAATAATTACAGTAATAATATTAATAATAATAATAATATTAATAATAATAATAATTATAATAATAATAACAATAATTATATTATTATTAATAATAATTACAATAATGACGACTTCAAATTAAAGCAGCAAAATCACAAACTGATTTCTCTGATTTCATTTTTTAAATTATTTTTCTGTGTAGCTGTAACAAATATTATTTAAATAATTTATCAGAAGTTTGAATTTACAAATTATCTGAACATCGACTGCTGCAAAATGAGAGCGATCTGATATTTATGAATAAATGTGTGAGACCATAATGAGCCTTTCATTAGACACACACACACACACACACACACACACACACACACACACACACACACACACACACACTTTACAAACTCTAACCAGTTGAACTCACTCACCTGTCTGCAGCTCGTCTCTTAAGGTGTTTAATTCATGGAGCTCAGGATAAAATATTATTGATGTTTATGATGATGCATTATCTGTCAGTCAGGCGACTAACGCGGATCAGCTCAGCCCAATCAGAGCCTGACAATGATACAACCAACTGCATTATGCTAATTACAACGAGGCAGAGCTGAATGTTAATTAACACACACAACATTTAGTGTTAGTGTGTGTACAGTGTGTGTGTGTTACAGTGTGTGTGTGACAGTGTATGTGTGTTACAGTGTGCGTGTGTTACAGTGTGTTACAGTGTGTGTGTGTTACAGTGTGCGTTACAGTGTGCGTTACAGCGTGTTACAGTGTGTGTTACCAGTGTGTGTGTGTGTTACAGTGTGCAGTAGTGTTTACGTGTGGGTGTGTTACGTGTGCATGTGTTACAGTGTGTGTACAGCGGGTTACAGTGTGTGTTGTGTGTGTGTGTTCAGTGTGCATGTTAAGTGTGTGTTACATGTGTGTGTGTACAGTGTGCATGTGTTTACAGTGTGTGTTACAGCGTGTTACAGTGTGTGTTAGTGTGTGTGTGTTACAGTGTGCATGTGTTACAGTGTGTGTTACAGTGTGTGTTACAGCGTGTTACAGTGTGTGTTAGTGTGTGTGTGTTACAGTGTGCATGTGTTACAGTGTGTGTTACAGCGTGTTACAGTGTGTGTTACAGTGTGTGTTGTTACAGTGTGCAATGTGTTACAGTGGTGTTACAGCGTGTTACAGTGTGTGTTAGTGTGTGTGCGTTACAGTGTGCGTTACAGCGTGTTACAGTGTGTGTTACAGTGTGTGTGTGTTACTGTGCATGTGTTACAGTGTGTGTTACAGCGTGTTACAGTGTGTGTTACAGTGTGTGTGTGTTACAGTGTGCATGTGTTACAGTGTGTGTTACAGCGTGTTACAGTGTGTGTTACAGCGTGTTACAGTGTGTGTTAGTGTGTGTGTTACAGTGTGCATGTGTTACAGTGTGTGTTACAGCGTGTTACAGTGTGTGTTAGTGTGTGTGTTACAGTGTGCATGTGTTACAGTGTGTGTTACAGCGTGTTACAGTGTGTGTTACAGTGTGCATGTGTTACAGTGTGTGTTAGTGTGTGTTACAGTGTGTGTTAGCGTGTGTTACAGTGTGTTACAGTGTGTGTTACAGTGTGTTACACTGTGTTACAGTGTGCATGTGTTACAGTGTGTTAGTGTGTGCGTGTGTTACAGTGTGTGTTAGTGTGTGTTACAGTGTGTGTGTGTGTTACAGTGTGTGTTACAGTGTGCGTGTGTTACAGTGTGTGTTAGCGTGTGTTACAGTGTGCGTGTCACAGTGTGTGTTAGTGTGTGTTACAGCGTGTTACAGTGTGTGTTAGTGTGTGTTACAGCGTGTTACAGTGTGTTAGTGTGTGTTACAGCGTGTTACAGTGTGTGTTAGTGTGTGTTACAGCGTGTTACAGTGTGTGTTAGTGTGTGTTACAGCGTGTTACAGTGTGTGTGTTACAGTGTGTGTTAGTGTGTGTTACAGCGTGGTTACAGTGGTGTTAGTGTGTTACAGCGTGTTACAGTGTGTGTGTTACAGTGTGTGTTAGTGTGGTTTACAGCGTGTTACAGTGGTGTGGTTACAGTGTGTGTTAGTGGTTACAGCGTGTTACAGTGTGTGTTACAGTGTGTGTTACAGGGAGTGTGTTTCATGTGTGTTAGTGTGTTACAGCGTGTTACAGTGTGTGTGTTACAGTGTGTGTTAGTGTGTGTTACAGCGTGTTACAGTGTGTGTTACAGTGTGTGTTACAGGGAGTGTGTTACAGTGTGTGTTACAGTGTGCGTGTGTTACAGTGTGCGTTACAGTGTGTGTGTGTTACAGTGTGTGTTACAGTGTGCGTATGTTACAGTGTGCGTTACAGTGTGTGTGTGTTACAGTGTGTGTGTGTTACAGTGTGTGTTACAGTGTGCGTATGTTACAGTGTGCGTTACAGTGTGTGTGTGTTACAGTGTGTGTGTGTTACAGTGTGTGTTACAGTGTGCGTATGTTACAGTGTGCGTTACAGTGTGTGTGTGTTACAGTGTGTGTTACAGTGTGTGTGTGTTACAGTGTTTGTGTGTTACAGTGTGTGTTACAGTGTGCGTATGTTACAATGTGCGTTACAGTGTGTGTGAGTTACAGTGTGCGTTACAGTGTGTGTGTGTTAGTGTTTGTGTGTTACAGTGTGTGTTACAGCGTGTTACAGTGTGTGTGTGTTACAGTGTGCGTTACAGTGTGTGTTACAGTGTGTGTTAATGTGTGTTACAGTGTGTGTTAATGTGTGTTACAGTGTGTGTTACAGTGTGTGTTACAGTGTGTTACAGTGTGTGTTACAGTGTGTTACAGTGTGCGCGTGTTACAGTGTGTGTGTGTTACAGTGTGTGTTAGCGTGTGTTACAGTGTGTGTTACAGTGTGTGTGTTAGCGTGTGTTACAGTGTGCGTTACAGCGTGTTACAGTGTGTGTTAATGTGTGTTACAGTGTGTGTTACAGTGTGTTACAGTGTGTGTTACAGTGCGCGCGTGTTACAGTGTAGTGTGTGTTACAGTGTGTTACAGTGCACGCGTGTTACAGTGTGTGTTAGCGTGTGTTACAGTGTGTGTTACAGTGTGTGTTACAGTGTGCGTTACAGTGTGTGTGTGTCACAGTGTGTGTGTTAGTGTGTTACAGTGTGTGTTACAGTGTGCGTTACAGTGTGTGTTACAGTTTGTGTGTGTGTATATATATATATATATAAATATATATGGACAGGTTATTGTTCACGGTGTGTCGGCAGACAGAGATCTGCAGCTCAGTGTATCTACATCTAAACGATTCATCGATTAACTGATTAAATACTGATTAATGATCAACTCATCGTTCATGTCACGTGACACTGACTAACGACGTGCATCCTCCTCGTTAACAGGTGAAGGTGTGGTTCCAGAACAGGCGGACCAAGTACAAGCGGCAGAAGCTGGAGGAGGAGGGCCCGGACAGCCAGCAGAAGAAGAAGGGGAACCACCACATCAACAGATGGCGCCTGGCCACCAAGCAGGCCAGCTCCGAGGACATCGACGTCACCTCAGAGGACTAAAACACTGAGCTGCCTGCTCGACGCTCCAGAGGACCAACACTATTTATTATGTAACATTATGAAGTATAATTAGACACATTAGAGACAGACATGAACATGTGATGAGCAGCTCTGTGCTCTGACGTCTGCAGAGATCATCTTTGGTGTTTGACGACCAAAGAAGAAGGAACAGCGTCCACCTCGCCCGTAGTGTTTGTGTTTTTTTAATTGTACATAGGCGGCTCAGAAGAGGCCATTTTGTTTCATTAAAGCTGTTTTTACCACCTGCTTAGGTCATTAACACCTCACCGCTCAGCCCGCCCACCGCACCACCTGTGAGCCACGGTAATTTAAATTTCTCCTCCATGGCGAGAACACGCGGCACACTTTCAATCCGCCCGGCGACAGAGAACAGGCCACACGAGAACAAAGCATGAAGTGAACCAGGCGTCAGAAGAAGCTCCACGTTGGACTCATGGCGAGCTGAGCTCAGACAGAGCTCGCAGCTTTGTGATGCACGGAGCACATCTGCATTTGTTGAACATCTGCTGTGTCATTGAGCGCCGTGTGTCGTATGAAACATGTAATTACACAAAAGATGTTTTAGAAATAAAAACAAAAACGTTTCTCTGATTGTAATTCAGACGCTCGCTGTTCACGGGTCACGTCTGCAGGTTCTTGGAGCAGCAGCAGGTTCCACTCATTAGTTTCCTTCCTCTCCGGGCTGAAGGTTCATGTGTAAATCAGTGCGAGACATGCCGCTGCCGTGTTTGATTGGAATGAAAAACCTGCAGACATTCACGGCCTCCGCGGCGTCCGAGGCGGGAACAGTCCAACCAAAGACGGATTTCCCATTTTCAGGTTGTTTCATGTTTGGGGGGGCGTTCACTTCCCTCCGATTGAGACTCAGGCAGCTGGAATGTTGCAGGACAGTAGCACAGGTGTCAGGTGTGTTACCTATCGGCCGGTATTTCCTCCAAATTCCAGCAGAAATAATTCCCATCCAGAGGGTGAAACAAGAGGGAAAGTGGTGACTATTGTGTGGCAGCACTTTGAGCAGATCGCCTCAGTAATCACCTGTCAAAAGAAACGGAAGGAATCTCCTCCTAATGACCCCGAGGCTTCAGAGCTGAGCCTGACGTCTGACCCGACCTCTTTGTTTTGTAAGCCAAGAAACCAGAGAGACGGCGAGGAGCAGAGGAGGGTGGAGGGCGGGTGGAGTTAGGCGGGAAAGTGAAATACTCTGCAGAGTTTTTACAAAAGATGCAAAAAGGGGCCACATGGCTTGTTTTGAGTTTCCACGACATCCTATCCTCAGTGCAGGTGCAAACACACGTCAGAGGACTCGCAGCCAAATAAACAGCAGAACAAGAGCTCGCCACCACCCGCCTGTGGTCAGAGGCCGACTAACGAGAGCTGCACCTCCTCCATCGTCTGCGAGGAAAACAATTAAGAGAAATCTCCCTCAACGCTGCGTCTCCTGACGCCTGAGTCAGCAGAGTTCAGGAGGAATCCACCGAGAACACCAGGAGGCTCCAGAGGAGGAGGTGGGGGAAGGAGGCGCCGGGCTCCTCCTGCTGCTGCTGCAGAGGCGACGGCTTCATCATTACTGCTTGATTACATGTCGTCTCACCTCACGCTGCAAAGCACACGTGTGTTATTGTCGTTAGTTATGAAGGTGCATGTTTAGCCATAAATCATGCGGCGTGCTCACAGTTTGTCACATCGCATCAGATTCAGTCAAATCACAGAAACAGAAAGATTCGTGTTTGAACTCTGACACTGAGACGACTTCCCACGGCTACAGATCATTTATCATCTTCAACAAAACATAAAGTCAGACCTCGTTTTTAAAAGTGTGACTGAATAAAAACTGAACGTTAGAATATTTATTACAAGTTTCAGCCATCAGGTCACGTTTCTGTGCAATTCAACCAAATGTGAAAAAAATAAAAATGTCTTTATTTGTTTGTGTTCAATGAACGAGCTTCTGTTTGTGTTTGTCGTGCACCACCAGCCTCCACCCAGCATCCGCCCAGCATCCGCCCGTCCTGCATGTGGCGTCTTGTCGGATTACGCCGCATCGCAGCCGACCGTGCCGAGCTGCGTTCCCTCGGCAACCGTGCAAACACGCTGATCGCACAGATCGTGACAAAAGATAACAGAACGTTTATATAAAGACAGGAAGATCACACCGACACCAACACGGCAGATTCAAAGCTTCTCAGTGACGATTCATGACATCATGATGATTTCTAAAGAAGTCTGAAGTTTAGTTTATGGCTTCATATCTCAGGTTTTATCCTGTCAGGCCTGTGGCAGCATTCAAACATCTCAGATCATCAAGACATCCTCGTGTTTATTAAAATCAATGATGCATTCATTGTAAAAGAGGAGAACAGTGCTGTCCGTGTTGCAGCAGAGCCTGACCTCTCTGATCACATCCATCCTGTCTTCATAATCATTGTCTTGGTGTAAACAACTCCGCTCTGCTAACATATGCTTACTGCTCACTGTTTACCAGGATTCACGGTCGGCGTCGAGCAGCCGGCGTCGCGTCTTCATCGGCGCTCACAGACCTTTATTGTATGTCACAGTCTTACAATCTGTCGCCGCGGCGATCTCCGGCTCGAGCTGATTCACGTCGATCTGTGGGAACAAAAAGGTCACATGTTTACATCCTCCACGTGCACGCCGTACACACGTGCACGCCGTACACACGTGCACGCCCGTCTACGTGAGCCGCTTTTCATTTGTAACTAAATAATTCTTAAAAGCATCAAATGTTCTGTATTTACTGCTAATGTGCAAAAGGAGCCAACTTGGCAGATTAAAGTCTAATTTGAGGTTTTGCATCTCCTAATATTTGAACCAGAGACAGATGGCTGCAGGAGCTGCAGGCTGAATCCTAATCAGACATCTTGGTAGGTGTGAAATGGGGAAGTGGGACAAATTGAGTAGGCGGGGGGTCCGCGGAACCGGAGGAGGGCGGGGGGCGTTCCATGTTGCTTTTTGGGGACTTTTTTTTTTTTTTTTCATCTGCTATTCTTGCGAAAGTGCAAAAAGGACTTGAGAGAAAAACAGGCCCCTCCGTGGAACTGAGGCAGCGTTTTCACAGGACCGTTGGCGGCACATATGTCTGAAGTTTTCTGCCATATGGCAGTCTGAGCTATTTCCAGTGGTAATTAAATCCTAAACATTTTAAAGCCAGAGCTGGTTGGCTCGTGTCAGCAAGTCATTTGGCAGAGACGAGACAAAGAGAGAGAGAGAGAGAGAGAGAGAGAGGGATGGAGTGAAAAAACAAAAGCATGCCACAGACATTAATGAGCACAATGACACATACTGAGGTAATAAGGCTAAAGTTAGAGCTCAGCCTGATCGTCTGCATGGCAGCAGCGAGTGAAGCCAGCGGAGGCTCGAGCAGGTTAAGTCTCGGAGGGCTACGCCTCATTAGGACAGAGCCTGTGTGAAGCTCAACGGGAACGTTAAAGAGGTCAGAAGACTCCGGTCATCAGTATCAGTCACGTCGACCTGAGCAGAGCAGATATTTGACAGACACTGCTTCAGCTCTCTAACAGGAACACTCTGCAGGACTCAGCAGCATCTACAGGTGGAGCTGCTGATTGCAACTCTCACCTCACCATCTACGTCACATTTGTATGACATGATAAACTGCATCCACCACGTCGCCTCTGCACAGACTTTAAAACTGCTGTAACGTGTTTTCTTTTGGAGTTTTTGGAGTAACTGTAGTCAAGCTAAATTCTTGTTATGGAGTTAACAGATGGTAACTTGTTGTTTGTTTGTATACTGGAGTATTGTAACAGAAAATAATTTCCCCCTGGGATTATTAAAGTATTTCTGATTCTGAAGCTAAATTCTTGTTGTGGAGTCCAGAAAGTCGATGTCTGCAGGTTACAGGTGCATGAATTAACGTCTGTGTGTTGGCCAGACAGAGACACAGTCATACTTTGTTCATAAAATGATTTAAAACATTCTTAGTTCCGTTTTTTGATACACGGTTCAGGTTTTTACTTGTTGACAGGCTTTTTAAATTCAGGGTTTGTAGTTTCAGATTTAGTTTCTCGCTCTGTGCTTCAGTACCAATAACTCAGACTCGGGTTTATTCCTGTTTGAGCTGTAGAAAATTCTCTGCCATCCATAACTTGATATTTAAAATGCAGTTTAAAATCTATAATACATATATCGGCTCTGAGTCGACAGGAGACACAGCAACGTGAAGCGGGGTGTCATCAGCATAGTGACGTATATTAATGCTGCACTGTGTCTCCTCAGGACTATGGTTGCTGCAGAAACCCAAAGGTCCAAATCTAGAGCCAGTGTTTAGTTTGTTCTGGGTCATCACTGGTTCTCAAACTGTGGTACCGGTACCACTGATGGTACACAACCAAACATCCATCCACGATTAGTTATGAGTTAAATGTGAAAGAGACATAATAAGTGGAGTTATATCAGGAGTAACAACATGTTAGCTCTGGTTCTGGAGCCGGTTCTGTTCAAGATTCAGAGTCAACAACATACAATCTTCTAAATCTGACTGAACAGACTTCAGATATTTTCTGAGTTAAAAGTTTGAGACACACTGACTCAGAAAAACTTCAGAAAAGTTCATGCACAGCTGAACGATGTTCTGTTGTATCTCAGAGGAAAGAAAGTTCTTTGGTACCTGGGACATCTGTGGGAACAGACTGATGGCGAGAGGCAGAGCCAGGCCGAAGGCGGCAAGACACACCAGGCTGTGGACGGGCAGGACGAGCCTCCTCTGTCTCTGCAGGAAGGGAAGCCTGGACGGACACAAAGGACACACACACACAATCGTTTGATTCCAGATTTAACGGAAACATTTATCTCCAACAGGAAACGGCAGACTGATTTCTCCGTTCACGCCAAGTGTGACCGAACATCCGACAGATGAATCAGCTGTGAAGGCGTCCTACAGTTTAATCTCAAAACTTTAAGATCCAGTCCGCAGTGAACAGTAAGAGACCAGAAAATAAGCCATGAAGTATGACTGTGATTTCCTGTTTACAGTAAACACTTTTATATTTTATATAAGACTGTTTATTCTACAGTAAAACGGCAAACTGCCAAACTCTGGCAGTAAAAGACAGACATAAATATAACTGTTTTCCTGTACACAGTATATATTTCTAAAACCTTTAGTTATACAGAATAAAGTATTTTATATTAGAGAACACTGGAATATTTAATAGCATATTTTACTGTGATGTTTTGACAGTTTCACTGTAAAAATCTATTTTATGGAACAAAACACCGACACCACCGTCCCTTTACTGTAATATATTAGGAAAGGTTATACCGTGACTTGTTTTCAGGTGAGTTATTCATGTTATATTCGATCTTCTGTAAATCTGTCACATTGGACCTTTAAAGGACTCTCAGATTTTTAATCGCACAAATGTATTGTGGCACTTTCAGAAACATATTTGCAGACTTTCTAAAGATCCATCTCCAGAAATATATTTCCTCGTCTCCTCCCTGCTCGCTGCCCTCCGTAGGATAATCCCCTCTTCAGTGTGTGGGACAGCGAACTCAGCAGGAGCTTGAGAATGAGCCGCTCCGTCTCTCCTCCACCAGCGACGCCTCTCCCCCTAACGAGGAGAGCTACTGCCTAATGAGGGAGCTCATTAACACATATGGCTGCCATGGTTTAATTAGGCTACACACACACAAACGTGCAGACACACATCTTAAAAGTGGATTACAAAGAGGAAAGTCAATGGGAGAAAAGTTGTGAGGTATGTGCAATGCACGCTGAAGGGAAGGTTTGTGCACAAGTTTGAAAAACTCCATATTATGACATTATTATGACGTTATGACACAGTTTCATAACCTGGCTAGCAGCCACATTCCTGGTCGAGGTCTTGTCCAGGTTTAACGGATTACATGAACCTCTGTCACCGCGACAAGACCAGTTCATAGAAGATCAGACACAACAGTGAGATAACACACAAGAGGAGAGCAGAGGTTCTGCAGCAGAACCAGAGTCTGTGTTTGCTTCAGAGTCACAAATGTGACGAGAATCATTCATTTAACTCTTTGTTCAGACTCTCTGCTGTAATGATGATCAAACTGTGAAACAGGTTTCTGCACTAAACAAACAGCTCATGGTTATGAACATATGAACGTTTGTCAGCAGCAGAGGAAGAAGAAGCATCCATCAAAAGTACTCTGATTACTTTCTGATGCTTTAAAGTGGCTCCTGCTTTATTTGTATGTATTATTATTTCCATGGCTGGAAAGTGAAGCCAGTAATCCTGAAAGGAAACAGCTGAAGGTTTGGAGACAGAGACGGTAATTAAAGACGTGTTCAGGACAATTAATCATTCCAGAAATGACACGAGTGACTTTGAAATGTCAAAAATACCTTTAAAGTGTAACCAGCTGAAGTGAACTGCAGCTCCTCTGATTTATTTTGTGTTTGTTTTTGTATCTAAATCATTTTTAATATTTCGTCCCTGTAGACTCGAAGCATGAACTGAAACTGTGACTCTGCTGTTACATCACAGTGCGAGCTCAGGCCTCGACTCCGGTCACGGAGGAGACACAAAGATAAATAAGTGTGAATACACTCGTGGGTACTGAAGCACATGAAGGACAGAAGCTGCTGTCAGTGCCGTGAATCTCTCAGCGGTGTCATCCATCACTGAGGGGCCGCCCGGGGGGGCCCGTCTCTGTCCCCTTGTTCTCGCTCCATTGAGAGCCAGTGAAGGCGAGCTGACATGGAGGATAGCTGAGCGCTACTCACCTGCAACCACAGCCGCCTGAGCTCGCTCTGTACGCCTCTCATTGTGTCACTCAGCTGCCAGGAATCCCAAACACACCTGGGCGCCCGGCCCCGCCGCCCGACCCCGCCGCCCGAGCCCGCCTGCTCGGAGCGGTCGGGTCAATAAGTGCTGTCAAGGATTTCACGAAGACGGCCACATTCCTCGGCACAGCGTGGGCGTCCATCGCATCATTACGACATAATTAGTCTTATCACAGAGATGCTGAATCTGTGGTGGAGACGGTTCAGCAACGAGGATCGAAGACTCGATATTGTCATTTAATCAATCTAACTCGTTATTATAACAGGACTGTAATTAACAAACTCACACAAACATTCAGAGATTATTTTTATCTGACCAATCAAAGGTCCTGACTGAGACGTTAACCCTTTATTAACTTTCAGATGTTTCAGTCGAGTCACATCATCAGCGTAAACGACAGCATCATCGGCCTACAAGCGGATCTCTCTCACGTTTTTACTCAAATTATTCATAAGAATAGTGAAAGTCCGCGGGCCGAGCATGGAGCCCTGTGGGACACCAACGCTGAGCATCAAACATGACGCACCGGGATTGAGCTGTGAAGTTACGTGTGAAGAACCAACCAACCACGAGCGAACAAAGAGAAGAGCATCGACGTGAAGGAAGACCACGTCTCTCCAACATGAACAGCTGCTGTGACTTTCACTTTCTATTGTTTTTATTCATGCAGATGTTGGCAGAGGTTAACGTCTTCACAGTTATATGTTTCATTTCTATGCAGATGTTCAATCTATCTTTTACAGGATTTCTCTGTTTATTCGCTCCAGCTCCAAATCAAACTATTTATCATTATTATTAGTATTAAACTCGTATTGTCAATGAAACTAATGAAAGTAGTGCCTGTGCAGCCTCATACAGCTCATTGTTCTTCATTAGAAAACACACCATCCTGCTGCCGAGTGCCAAATACCAAATATGTATCAATCCGCTGCTGAAAATAGTGCCACGCTCTTCAGTACGAGTCAGTTTTTAAGATTTGCATGTTGGGCAGGAACAGATGGACTCGAGGCTGAGACAGACACAAAGTGTTGAAACTGTAATTATCTTAAAACACGACATGACAGATAATAACGATTCTTACTTCTCCAGCGCGGCCATGATCATCGGAGGCAGCACCAGGATGGGCATGGGCAGGACCACTCGGGTCACGGCTGTTTCTAAAAGTGCCTGTCACAGAAACAAAGGCAGCGTTTAATCATGTGAAACATGAGCATGACTCCGTCATCAGGTGCAGGGACGTACATGCCTGGCTGCCACCTTTGACGTTCCCACCACGTTCCCGTCGTCGTCGAGCACGCTGACGCCCTCCGACAGCTCCGAGTGTCTCATGAGCACCACGTTACAGACGTTTGCACTGGCTGTGAAGACGAGACACATATTTCATATATCAATACATGTGTTCATAAACAAACAGACTTTCACCACGAGGGAACCTTAAACTTCAAGAACTGTCATGTTGAGATCAGAAAGTCAAATAAAATTTCATCATCTTCAGGTTTCTTTACGTTCGTCAGCTGTGCGTTAGCCTGCCAACATCTAACCCCCTGAAGAACAGGACAGGTAAGTGAGTGTCTCTGTCTCATCACTGTCCAATCAGCGTAACCAAGGTGACGACAGGTCGACAAACAGCAGGTTGATTTATTCACGTGAACACAAATGTGTGTTAATACAGACGGACGTTTGTCCTCGACTCTAATGGGAAGAAAGAAAAACTGGTTTTAGAGAGTTTAGCGTGGCCGGCGCCGCGAGGCGTTTTAATTTAAGACGACAGCGTTCAGAGTTATCTGGAGCGCTGCGGGCGGCACGCCACTCTGCAGGCGGGAATTCAATCCACTGAACAAACAGCTCTCTGTAGCTACCAGCCATTATTTTAATATCCAACCAATTAACAGATAAAAACTACAGCACAGATCAAATCCTCAAAAAACACTTTTGTAATTACTGAATTAATTTAATTAACAAAGTCTGCACAGCTCAAATATCAGCCTGTAATGTGTAATTATTTGAAATAATTACATTTATGTACTTTCTAATTGTCATCTAATATCTGCTCATCCAGGAACTTTTTCATGTAATGACTCATAAATATCACCAATAATGAGAAATATTTCACATTAATAACTTTAAAAGCTTCAAAATAAAAGACCAGGGCGATAAACAAAAGCAGGTGACGTCTCGTCTCCTCCGGTTAAAGTCTTCATAATCTAATTGAATGACGTGCCGCCCGCTTGATTGAGGTTATTACAAATAAATGTGGCCTTAAGTAATCCAAACAAAATGAAGCGGGTGAAAAACAGCACTTTGCTTTGGCTCACTTCAATTAGCCGTTTTAATTACCTTTTATTTCTAAAGGGGAGCCGACCAAAAACAACAGCAGCAGCAGCAGCAGCAGCACAATGAACAAACAGAAAGCAGGTAAATGAGGCCCTGACATGGACGCCACTTTGGGGGTAATTATCCAATTTGTTTGCGGCAGCAGAGTTCTAACAAGCAGCCAATTACCAGGCAAAGGCTGCGCTGCAGAAACCTGTTGATTTAATTGAAAAAAAGCCATGATGAAAGAGGAGGAGGAGGAGGAGGAGGAGGAGGAGGAGGCGAGGGGGGCAGGCAAACAATTTAATTATGAGCCAGCAGCCCCAGGGCATTCTGGGACACGGGTCTATACCCCTGGGTGTGTGTGTGTGTGTGTGTGTGTGTGTGTGTGTGTGTGTGTGTGTGTGTGTGTGTGTGTGTGAATCAGTGAGCGCTGCTCAGACGTCAGGAATTACAGATTCATATTTCAAATCTATAATTTCATTTATTCAGTTATTTAATTTTCTTTATTTAATTATGTCCACTTTTATTAAATATCATCACTTTTATATTCGTTATATAATCCATGCCACAGCCTCCGTTCATCTGATGCTAACCTCCACCACCACCACCCAGGACCAGGCACCGACCCCGGGCTGCCCTCCTCCCTGTGGAACTGTCTCCGTGACTGTCCCGACCTTCAACATTCAAATCTCTGACAAAAACATCTTTTAAATGGATTTTAATGTTTAGCTCAGACTAATGCAGGTATGTCCAAAGTCTGGCCAATCACAGCCCGGGGTCAAATTTCAGCTTCATTAATGTGTTTATGTTAATAATATTAATTTATCATGTGACCGTCTTTAAAAGAAGTTCGGTCTGAAGTGTTTAATGCGTTTTTATGTAAAATTAATTAAATGTTTTATTATTATTATTATTATTAATTCTTTGAATTAAAAACTGAGACGAGACAAACTGAATGTTTTTACAGGTTCTCTATAAATAAACTTATAGATTATTATGATAAAAGTTTGGATGATTTGTTGTTGAGATGCGACTGAAAGCTCAAACTCTTTTCTTCCGTTTATTTAATGTTTGTGTGACGTTGTGGAACGTTCAGTTCGAGCTGTGTGGACTCACCCACTGCTGGAAAGGGGATGAACCTCTGCACCAGCAGCCGGCTGGTCGGGCTGAAGCGGCCGGCTTTCTGGATCAACACGTTCAGCCCGACCTGAAACCAGACGGAAAGAAGATTTTACCTGAATGTTGTGAAACTAAACACAGATAACTTTTCATTTGCTGTGATTGGGAGTAAAATCTTGTGTGTGTGTGAACGGTGAGTGTATTTAACAGCACTGAGCTGCAGGCTCTCTAAGATAACACACCCCTCTCCCCGGCCCGGCAGGGGGTCGTCACCAGAGCGGACGTTTAATTGGAGAGCTCCTGCCCCCCTCCGTACCCGTCGTCACGCCCTCCAGGCACCCCGCGACTTTCCTTCAGTGCTCGTAGCTGTTGTCAGGCCTGAGGGCAGCAGCCGGATGGAGCGCCCAGCGGGACCAGTAATTGGCTCGGTTTGAGGCCTGTGTCCACACTAAAGGTTGAGTCAGGCAGGTGTGTGAACGCGTATTATACTCTTTGACATTTGAGGCTTTGATCACAGGAAGGTTGGACTGAAGCGCCGAGGTTCAGCCTGATATTCAGCTCCTATGAATTTGATCATTTTCTGTCCAAACTCTTAGAAACAGGCCAAATGTTTCACCTCAAAATATACTTTAGACTTTAGACTGAGCTCAGATCAATGATCATGACTTACACTGAACCTGTAGTTCATTTATTTAATCCACTGAGACAGAAAATACTCTGCAGCTCTTTAAATGGATTCATAACATTCAAACTAATCAGATCTTTGAGTTTTAGAACGTGTCAGTCGGACGGCGACGCCCTCTCCCCGACCTCGTACGAACATTTGGTCCAAACGAGTCGACGCCATCCTACCCGAGCGTGAAGCTCACACAGTTAGTGATGAATCTGAGGAAGAAGCATGGCGAGCTGCGTCCAGAATAATACCCATAATGCAGCACAGGTAAACACGCGGCAGTGACACCTTTAATAATGTCGTGTGCTCAGCATGAGAAAACGAGTTCGTCAGCTTCAGCTGTAAATCACTGTGTCATCGGCGTATGGGCGAACATCTTCCACGTCTTCACACAGTTGTTGATAAAACAGTTACAGTCTTGACTTTAGAGGCATTATGGGAACTCACAGCGATGGACACGGCGCTGGTCACCGCCCCGAGGTATCCCTGGATGAACTTGGAAACTGGAGCCGGCTGAAGTGAGACGAGACAAGATGAAAATCTTTCACACAGAGCGGCTGAGCGGGACGATCACTGCTGCTCGTACCTTGGAGGCGTTGCGGTTGCTGAAGTTAACACAGGCGTTGTGACTCTGGTTTAACCACTGTGAACACAGAGGACGAGTCAGTGAACCAGATGATGACGACTGATTTATTAGTTTAGCTCTGATTTATTAACGTCTACGGAGGAACTCCACCCTGCTGAGGATAGGTGGATGTTGTAGGTGCTCTATCATTCCAGCTGTCAGCGATCAATGTGACAACATCTGGATCAAATATTCAGAACTTCACTGAATTTTGAATGATTTGATTAATTGATATTGAATTAATTAACGTCACGTCAGACTGAAGTTATTTACCTGCCAGAAGATCGTCGACGCCAACGTTTGATTTGGAAGGAGGAGGCCGACGACCTGCACGAAGCAAACAGCCTTTAAACAACGTATGAGAACGTTACATCAACGTCTGATCTAATTATAATAAACAATGTCATGTGATTAAAAAAAGTGTCTCACCACTGGCGTGCCAAACGGGATAAACCCTGTAAAAACACACCAGATTCAAACTTCTTTAAAACATCAGAGACGTGTATCTCACGTGAACGTGAACACGTTACTCCTCCGCCCTCCTTCATTCTCTGGTGGAGCAGAATAGTCGTGTTGGCTCCTTCAGAGGCCTCGAGAACTTCTGCGTCACCGTGGGAGAGAAGTTTTAATCAGCGCCCAGCTGAGTGTGACCTTTTCCAGACAACCTGAAGAGCCCCGTCGAGCCGTGACAGTTCCCGGGGTGAACGACGCCTCCATGTTGGACCACATAACAAGCCCCTGCACCTCCACCCCACCTCCACCCCCGGGGCTTCCACAGTAAGCTGCTGTACCTGACATCCGAAAGGGCATGAAGATCTTCTCCCCTGTGTCCGGGTGGATGATGGCCTGTAATGAGAGACAATAATTAGTCCTGATTAGTTCAGATAATGTAGGAACAAAGTTTTTACTTTTAAACTTTGTTCCTGGAAACGAACCAAGATCACCCACATCGACTCAGTCTGCATGGGGCGTTTTATTTTGAAAATCCACAGGATTCTCTGTGTCCAACTTCCTGTCAGCTCGAGCTGGCCTCATGGCGTCAAAAACAGAGACGCCAAGTGGAGAGACGAACCCGACCGCGACGCACCTGAACACGTCACACACGTGACCGCAAACACAACACATCGACCAATAGGAAGAGCAGAAACTCAGCCACTTCCTGTCTGTCTCTCCTCCTGTCTGTCTCCTCTCTCACCTGTCCGTCTCTCCTCCCTCACCTGTCCGTCTCTCCTCCCTCACCTGTCTGTCTCCTCCCTCACCCGTCTCTCCTCCCTCACCTGTCCGTCTCTCCTCCCTCGCCTGTCTGTCTCTCCTCCCTCACCTGTCTGTCTCTCCTCCCTCACATGTCCGTCTCTCCTCCCTCACCTGTCTGTCTCTCCTCCCTCACATGTCCGTCTCTCCTCCCTCACATGTCTGTCTCTCCTCCCTCACATGTCCGTCTCTCCTCCCTCGCCTGTCTGTCTCTCCTCCCTCACCTGTCCGTCTCTCCTCCCTCACCTGTCCGTCTCTCCTCCCTCGCCTGTCTGTCTCTCCTCCCTCACCTGTCTGTCTCTCCTCCCTCACCTGTCCGTCTCCTCCCTCACCTGTCCGTCCTCCCTCACCTGTCCGTCTCTCCTCCCTCACCTGTCTGTCTCTCCTCCCTCACCTGTCTGTCTCTCCTCCCTCACCTGTCTGTCTCTCCTCCCTCACCTGTCCGTCTCTCCTCCCTCACCTGTCCGTCTCCCCTCCCTCACCTGTCTCTCCTCCCTCACCTGTCTGTCTCCTCCCTCACCTGTCCGTCTCTCCTCCCTCACCTGTCTGTGTTCAGATAACAGACTGACTGCAGATGTACAGCTGTCTGAGTTTCCTCCATCATTCAGGCGTGATGGCGCCCTCATCGTTCAGCTTTGGCTCCACGAGCATCAGGAAGCGGCGAGCTGCTTTCATCATCAGCACTGAAGCAGTGAGGGAGATTTGCATCTTATCTCCCAGCAGGGAGGACACAGCGCTGACGGGACGTCGTCTTTTGTGTTTGCCGCGTACGTACGAGACGCTTACCGTCACAGAACTCACAGGAATGTGGCGACTTCAAGAGTTCTGCCACTTTGATGCTTTTTGCAAAGTTCAGACTTCACCAGGTGATTCTGGAACAAACGTCTGTGAGGACGTTCATGGAGCTGAGTGCAGAGCTGGCTGCGGGTGACGTTACGTATTCAAACCCCAGTGCATCCTGGGTGAATGTAGGACTTGTAATCAGATTACAGTGATCTGAAGCTTCTTTGAAACTTTCTTCTTCCAAACAGAAAAAGGTCGGAGGGTGTCTCATTATGAGCGTTCTGAACAAGCTGTTGATGAGTTTAAGAAAAGCTAAAAGCAGAACACACAGCTTCATTAAATAATGAATTAATTCATTAAAATAATTAGACTAGTATCAAAGCTGGTGTTTGTGACTCGTCTAATGAAACTTTCTCCACATTAATGTAAATTATTTTCTGCCGCTCTGACCGGCAGCACCTGCAGTTCACAGACAGTCAGCGTCGGTGGAAGCTGCTAATTAGCATCTCGACTTAATATCAGGCTTTGTAATTTCACTTCAGCACTGAAGACGGACGGATGTCCGTGTTGTGCAAACAGGAAGGTGATGAGCTGAAGTTTGTGTGTGTGTGTGTGTGTGTGTGTGTGTGTGTGTGTGTGTGTGTGTGTGTGTGTGTGTGTGTGTGTGTGTGTGTGTGTGTTACCTGTTTTATTTTCTGAGCTTGCCAAAGCTGTGAAACAAACAAACATCATTACTGAGACAGACAGACTAACAGTCGCTTCATGTCACTGAAATAAACTTCAGCCAGAAGATAAAAGCTGAAACAGCTGACTGATGGTCTGATCACCACATGTGCATCACGCTGCTGTCAGACAGTGTAACTCAGTTTGTGTTAAAAAGTCTTTACAGGAGATGATTTGCTGTTTCTACATCAGTTCAGTGTGTGTGTCTTTACCTGAGCGTCCGTCACACCTGCAGGCAGAGTTCCTTGTTTGAAGCGGTCGAGCAGCTTCACGCTCTCCTGCAGCCGTTTCTGATATGACAGATTTCAAAACATGAGATATAAAATCATCAGGACTAACATGCATTTACTGTAATACTAGAACAGGTTGTACTGCATTTGTTTTTTACAGTAAAGTCAGTAAAGTTGAGTCTTCCCTGGAGAGTCCTGCTCGGCCTCGCGGTTCAATGTGTGATAATTGTGTTTAACTACAACTTTCATGCTGATTTCCAGTTGACAAATGAGTTTCCTGAAAAGGTAATGAGCGGCTTTCTGCGGCGTGATCGCCGTCTAATGCCGAGCAACATACGAGCTTATGTGCTCCAATTTGTTCTAATGAGCTCGCCATCTGTGTGTGCACGTGCACGCAGTGTGTGACAGTGTTAGGCGTGCACTTTCTGCATGTGTGCGTATGAGGTCATTTGTGTGTTCCACTCTCGTCGTTAGGGGGCATGTCGAGGCTACGCCCGGCCCAGCAGGACGCTCGGTGTGTGCGTGTGAGCGCTGTCCACACCTCATCACATCCCAAGAGCTACCGCCGCTATTACTGTCACCAGAGAGCCCGCTAACAGCTTCATTACCCAGAGCAGCAGAGCGCTGATGACACCATGAACAAAAGTACCACAACACGGCCGAGACCCGGGGGAAATGTTACGTCCACAGAGGACAGGCTGTTCCCAGGGAGGCCACAAATATATTAATAAATACATCAGCATCACATCCTGTTAGATGATTTTATTTATGTCAGAGTTTATCTCTCCATCCACGTCTAACCACGGGGGTGCACCAGGGCTCCGTGCTCGGGCGCCTTCTCTTTGCTGTGTGGGCACCGTGTTGAGTCAGGTGAGGCCTGTTAGCTGGTCATCGATCAGGACTCGTGAGACGATGATGATGTCATGGTGTGAAGACCGAGGGGTCATCCGCACAGCAGTGATGGAGAAAAACAGCAGAGAGGTGGTGTAAACAGTGAAGAGAAGGGCCCGCAGCACCGAGCCCTGGGGCCCTCCTTTGGTGTGGTGGATATATTAATTACGTAGAGTGAAAAAGTACCATGAGGTTGGGACGACGGCCGATGCACTGAAGTAAAAAAATTAATTTGGAGCTCTAAGCCTGAACTAAATACAGATTTATGGTGCCTTCACACCAGGATAGTCCGGGACTCGACTGGGCAGGGAATGCCTTTTATTTTATTTCAATTCAATCAATGCAGTTACAACAGCTACTCGTCTGGGGGCAGTATTGTCAACAACAAGCACTGACCACGAAGAAAACCTGGCTCATCGATTGGCTCTGATCTTTGGTTCGCTGAGTTCATTTTCAGACAGACTGAGCCCTAATGAACCGGACTATCCGAGGAAACAAACTCTGGACCAAACAGCGCTGACGCCCTAAAAGATGGTTCAGATTCAGCTGCATCAGAAGAAATGAATCATGACGGTTGTTTACCTCTGTGACGAAGAGTGTGCTGGGATCAATCACATCCAGGAAGTGCCTGAACCGACCAGAGAACGTGTTCTAAGAGAAGAAGAAGACACACATCATGCAAACATCATGCAAACATCATGCAAACATCATGCAAACACCTGAAGTCTGTGATCACCGAGACACTCCGTCAGTCACTGTGCAGAGATTCCAGCTGTCACCCAGTAAACAGTGAGATTACACAGCAGGTGGAGCCTCCTCATTAATATCTGCATCTTTCAGAGACTCCAATCCTCTCACACCATTTGCAATTACCTTCTAATAATGACTGCCAGAAATACCTTTCCATCATTTATCCGTCACCGAGCAGAAGGAATCATTTCGGAGACAGAGCGTCGCAGACCGCAGAGGCAGGCGTCCTCCCTAACTTCACTTTAATTACACTAACTGCTAATTTGGGTGGAAATCTGGTATCTGACTGACTGCTGCGCCTCCTGACTTCCTGAACATATGGATGAAAACGCTGCAGAAATCTGTTCAACTCAATTATTCATCAGCACCAATCCAACCTGACCCGCCTGAGACTGAGAACCTTCATCTTCATGAAACTCAGGATTTATTATTTAATAATCAGAATACATTTCAATATATCAATGATAAAGACTGAAGGACGCTCCAGGGTAAATATGGTTAAAGTCGTGGATCATCTGTGGACCTGAGGCTCAAACAAACCACCTGTGACCACGCCCACCTGTCAATCAAAGCGTCCCCGCTCTTAATCCTGCATAACTTTAAGCCTTAATATAATGTGAACAGGTGAGTTGTATATAAATTCACCCTCAGTACAGTTGTCATGAACGGGGAAATTAGCTACAGAGACCAAAACTGTTTTTTGTACCAGGCTGTAAACATGTTTATTTCTGCTGTGAAGTTGGACATTTGGACATGGGGACTTATGGAGACTGACTCACTTCTGGAGCCAGCCTCAGGTGGACGTTAGAGGAACTGCAGGTTGTGTCTTCACAGACACTTGTGACGTCTGAAAATCACTCTGGTGTCCGTAACGTTTCCATGAATACACTCAGCACCGTTATATTAATGTAATAATTATCAGTAGTATTATAAGTATATTTCAACACATAAGACATTAAACATGTTTCTTGATGACTAATGATCCTGATGACATTTGACCTTTTATTCTTTTACATATATACCCCTTCTGTAATCTGACACAAACACGGACAATTACTTTTGCATTTGTTACTTTATTTAATGTAAAATTTCTTCTTGTATATACCTTTGTGTGTGCATATGCATATATATATATATATATATATATATAGTTCGTAATTGATGATTACATGTTTAACCTGGAGTATTGTAACAAATATAATTTGGGATTATTAAAGTATTTCTGATTTATCCTGTTAGTGTGTGTTATAATGTGACACACACACACACACACACACACACACACACACACACACACACACACACATTATGAGTGAACGTTTGCAGCACGAGCTAACTACAAATCTGTAATGAAGGCACAGACTGATTATTTATGCATATTTAAATTAGTCACATGAGGGGTCACATGACGTGAACTTTGACCCGCTCAACTTCCAACTCAGAGCTGACCACGAAGGTTAAATATGAACAAGTTATAATGCTGCCTTTAATATTCAGAGACTTAAACAGTGTGTGTGTAGCTGGTTAAGTCCACGTGTTCGCTCAAACTGAGCTGTGCACAGGTACAGGTGTGTGTGTGCGCGCACAGGTACAGGTGTGTGTGCACAGGTACAAGTGTGTGTGTGTGTGTGTGCGCACAGGTACAGGTGTGTGTGTGTGTGTGTGTGTGCGCACAGGTACAGGTGTGTGAGCTGCAGCCTCACGTGCACAGAGAGTGTTACCTGGTCGAATCGAGGCTTGTCGTGCTGGAATGTCGGATACTCAGACATGCTGCTTCAGCTGACTTCACCAAACACAATGCAGCAAGCACGGCGGTGCATTCTGGGTAATGTAGTTGTTTCCGGGTTATTACAGAGTTGGACCATCTGTAAAGAAGACTACAGTTCCCAGGATGCATGCTTTGTTTTCACAGATTTAGAAAGGGAAGTCGGTGCAGGAAGTGTTTGATAGAAACGAGACAGTTTGACTGAAACACTGGGTTTAAAAAGTAGAACATAGCCCCCTAGTGGTGGTTTTAACTAAAGTCAGTATAAAGTTCATTTCACAGACATGTGGACAGTCAGCTGTGTGAATCTCTGCCCAGCAACCAGTGACAGTTAACCGCCAGCTCCACTGCAGTCGACCAATCAGAGCAGAGCAACAAACAGCAGCTGTGTCTGTCAGGGGAAGCTGCTGAGAGAGAGAAAGCCTTGAAAGTTCACCTTCAAACAAGAGACCACCATGACTAAACCGTAGGTCGTATCAATGAACGGAGAGGATCTGAAGCATCCTCAGATCTTCCTGAATGTGTCCGTATATAATTTGTGTGTCTAAAGTTACAAAATGTGACCTGTAGAGCGAGGTAAAGAACTGCTCCGTCTGCCGTCCTCCACACATTTCTGCTCTCAGTTAATATGGGAGTAAATGGGGCAGTTGGTGGGTGATCCTGACACATCTGAGCTAACAGAGCCAAAACTATAAGTCTGACAGCTTCAGCAGGTTCATGTGAGCGAGCAGCACAAATTTTTCTACAATTTGATGTTCAAATTATTTCTGTAGAGTGAAATTTGTGACTGTGAGAGCAGCTTAAAATGATTTTTGGACAGATTTTGTTCTCCGTCCATGTTAAACTTTCCCGCTCTTTTTTCCCGCTCTTTTTTCACCTCTCACAGCCGAGCGGCCATTTTGGGGCGATGAGCTCAGGTGTACAAACACCTGGCTGTACCAAGATCTCACATTAATTATGTCGTAATTTCAAGATCGCGTTAAAAATGATTGCGTTATCTCGGGATAACATTTATTATTTTGACATAATCTGAAGATCTGAAGAAAACAACTCGTTATTACAAGAAGAGGAAATTAAACGTACGATCGCTTAGAACTTCTGCACATTTTATCAAATCTGTTACAAACTTTTTATCCTGTCTGTTGAGTAATAAACAAATTTAAGTAGATACATTTTAAAGAACTCCAACGAGCAGCTCGTTTACTCACGTGATGCTCATTATCAGCCCAAAGAAAGATTTACAAGCAAACATACGGTGAGCAAGAAACACAAAATATTCTTTATTAAATATACAAAATTTGTGAAACAGAATTGCATCACGAATTGTAAACTTTCCAATCTTACATACTACCTTAAGCACATTCCACCAGCTACACAACCAAGGACAAAAACAATCAAGTCTGAACTTAAATTAAAAATTTTGAAAATGGAAGACATGGAGGACGTTTATTCGTAAGTGCCGAGTCACATTTAACGTCTCTACAGTCGTCTATGCATTTGATATTGAGATCGCACAGCAGAACTGAGACGACGCCGTGGATGTTTGTGTATGCTTTAAGCTCACTGGAAAGAAAAAATCATTATGGTGGTGTCAAAGTAGGCCGAGTGCTTCAATCACAGAGCGATTAGAAAGTGCAGACGGTGTAAAGTAGACCTAACTATACCGATATCAACAGACAGGTACAGTAGAGTTATGTTCTGACGATTAAGTAGTGCAAGAACATCCACAAACGCTGTTAAAAGTGGCATCATCATATCAGAATACTTTATGGTGTATCAATCTGCTCCATAGATTAAGTGTCAAGGCTTTTTTTTTTGGCATTTCACAGGAAATCACTGTTACTGCTCATTTTCTATTGGTATGCATACAGGTTATTATGTGCACTGATCTAAACGATATCGTAACAAAGCATCGAAGAAGTAAAAAACAGTGAGGGATGGCTTATCTTCTTTATAACCTGCCCCAACGAGGAAAATGAACTGCTAGAATCTCAATGAACGTCCAAATAAAGAAAAATAAGGCAGCATTTGGCATTTCAATACGGCATATATGCTGTAAAACGCGGTATATATCCCTTTGTAACACCTGAAAGCGGTAGCGATATGCGTTTGCTTGAGCAGAAGCGGATGTGACACTCGGAGGCCGAGTCAAGTGCCGGCATGTCGCAGACAGAAAGACGTGGGAAGGCAGAAGCATGAGATCAGAGGAGCTGTGATGGCTGATACTGTCTTCACCTGATAACACCGAGACCCATCCCAAAATCAGTTAGCTTATTAGGCTGAGCATTGTGGGTAACTTCAAGACATGCCCATTAAACAGGAAAAGAGGAAATAAAGGAGGAAGCAAAAGATAACAGCACGTATAGTGCAGAGAAATAAAACCATTCACTTGCTGGCTAAGAACACTTTTGAACATTCAAACGCTACCGTTCAGTTCCCGGGAACGTGCACGTGAACTCTCACACGCTCACTCAACGTTTGCAGAGCTTCAATCCAAAGAACAGTCATCACATGGTGCAGACACATGTCGGTGGCTTTGCATGACTTTACCTCGTCACCAAATATCGTGCAAACTTTTCCAATCAAGGTCCCGTGTGAAGGATCCAGCTGCATCCAGCGGTGTCATCACCCTCCGCTTCATGGTGTACAGAAGAAACCGCACATGAGAGGCTGTGTCTGCAGTCAGTGTTTGGTTTGGATGTGATCCTTCACACTGGAGCTTTAAAAGATTTTGGACCTTCGTTCTGAGCGGCCCAGAGGTTTCACTTCATTTCACTTAAAGCTTCACGTTTACGGAAATATCCATAAGCTTAGCTCAAAGTTTTTTGAGGTGAGGGGTATTCAGTTGGTTACAATCTGCAACCTCACCTCTAGATTCCAATAAATCTTACACACTGGACCTTTAAGTATGAAAAAACAGAAATTTGGAATCAACTCGTGATCGACTGCTGTGAACATTTATTTATTTATTATTTTATTTATTATTTTATTTTTGATGCCTCTTTAAAGACAAACGAACGTGCTCTTTAATTTTCTCACCCAGATAAAATAAATAATAAATGATCAATGTTATATTAAAAAAAAAAAAATAGTTTCTTACATTGCAGTCAACTAAATATCTTTGAATTATTCTGGCAGATTAACTGAGAATCAGCAGCTGCAGAAAGTTTAGCCTGTGAGTTGAGCATCTCTGTTTTACAGCAGGTTTAAAGTCACATTAAGTTTCATGCTGCACTGAAATGAGCTGAAACCAAAAGGCCACCCTGAAGGTGTAAAGTCATCTAACCCGGCTGGTTTGGACAGATTTATAGGCAATGAGCTGAAACATGCAGAACCAGCAGCATGTCCGTCCACGCCGTCAGCTCGTCTCGTGTGAGGACTGAGCTGAGACAGTGTGATGGACTGAAACTCTTTCTTTCGTGAGAAGGTGACAGAAGTGACGTAGAAGTGAGGTGAAAAGGAGGAATCAATGTTTCTACAATCAGGATCCCAAAGTGGAAGCATCCGGGTTCTGAACCCGCCGGGCTCGCTCCTCTGTGAACTTAAAACCAACCGGCTGTGTGAACCTGAAAACAACCTGAGGACCCGCTACATTCAGAACCGCCCGGTCCGAAACCCTTCGACGAGGCTGCACAGTAAAGCATGCCGTCTGGAAAACATGGCCTGCGTCTCCGTGCCGACAGATTTGTATCAAAAAGGACAGCATAGCAGTGAAAAGACTAAAGAGCTGCTGTGGAGGTTCGAGTGAGCGGATGCAAACCCTTCCCCGTCCGTCCGTCCGTCCGTCACTTTAACTTGGACCGCACTTGCAGCAGCGTCGGCTTCTGCTCCATGATGCGCACCAGCAGCGTGTCAATGTAGTCCTCCAGATCTCGGACCTGGGGCTTCAGCTTCTTCAGCTCCACCTCGCGCTTCGCCAGCAGAAACTTCTGATGTTCAAACTCCGCCCTCTGCCTCTCCAGCTCCGCCTCCCGCTGCACCAGCAGGGCGACCAGTTCGCTGTGGTTCAGGTGGTAGTACGAGCCGGCGCCTTCGGTCAGAGACTGAGGAAGGACAGACGGACACACAGACAGGAAGAGGAAACAGAGTGTGACAAACATGACGTGGGATGGCCTTGACGATGGAGCTGGTTGGTCGTCATGGCAACCACCGTTCAATGCAAAGACATCACTGTTAAACGAACAAACAAGAACAGACAGGTACAGCCCACTGAGGGACTAATGACCATTTATGGGCATAGAGTAGTGATGTCATTGTGATGAGGTCATAGAGAGGACATGGTCACGTGACACGTGTAATAATAAATCCTCCATTCTCATTGGCCAAGCTTGAACGAACCCTCCAGCAGAAGACATCTTGGGCTGACTGTAGTAGGCTGGAGTACTACGAGTAGTACAAGTACTATGAGTACTACAAGTACTATGAGTACTACACGATAAACTACGAGTAAACTTCTTAAAGTACAGCTCACTGAATGTTGAGGTTCATCCTCTGTGCATCGAATTGAAGTTTACTTAACACAACATAAAGAATGATCACAATGAGAAATAAGAAATAATAAATAAGTGATCATCTGTTTCTGCTGCATGATCAGATTTTAATATGCCATCAGCTGTGAATGTCCACAGCTCAGATAATAAAGAAAAAATATAAACTATAATAAGTAACAGGTGAGATGTAACAAAGGAATAAATGTCACATGTAACAAAGTTAAAGTAGATTACAGCTCCAAAAGTAATCGAGTAAATCGATCCTGTGTCATCGTGACACAGAAAACATTCAAACTAGAAGATAAATCTAAATGAAACATGCAGAGATCAAATAGAAATAAATAAAGTTCAAACAGAGATTAAATTAAACCAGGCTGCTGTAAATGAAACTCTGACCTCTGACCTTCAAAGAAACACACGCAGTATTAATGCACCATCGTCTTCATCATCATCTTCATCACCTGTACCTTCTTGCGCTCCGTCTCCTGCTCGCTCAGCTGGCTGCTCCTCCCCGGGTGGATGGTGGACTTGAGCTTCTCCAGTCCGGTGGCCAGTACTGACCGGCCCTCAGTCCGCTTCTCCTCAGCCAACATGGCGGTGGTCAGGGGCTTCACTGGATGGGGGCTGGACACACACACACACACACACACACACACACACACACACACACACACACACACACACACACACACACACACACACACACACACACACACACACACACACACACACACACACACACACACACACACACACACACACACACACAGTCAGGTATCACACTTCATACAACAGCAGCTCTGTGGCCTCTGACTTGAGAAGATTTGAGGTGATGGTATGTCTGGGTGTCAAACCGGAGCTCCAGAGATCTACGTGTTTATGCACAGTCCTGTTTTAATTCATTACTGTTCGTTTACATTTATATAAGTTATGTTTCTGTTTGAACAGCAGCAGGGGAGGTGGGGGTGGTTGGTGCAGGTCATTTTTGAACTGAACCATGTGACACAGCCAAACTCTTTTTTCAAATCTACCGACAAAGGAAAGAAGCTTCCTGTGTCAGTGACCTACATTTACAGAGACCTGCATCCACAGTGTTTGTCACAAAGACATATAAACCTACATTACTACACTCTGCAGCTCCGGCTCACACCAGACACACCGCCTCAACGGAAATCTTTATTTTAGTGACGCAGAGAAAGAAGGTTAACGTGTGTCAGACTCATTAAAGGGAATTCTGGTGAAAATTGAAACTTAAAGACTAAATTTACACTCTGTGCCATCAAACATGCAGGACTGTGTTAAATGTGTAATTACCCCGGTGAGGTGGAGGTGGAGAGGAAACGCCGTCAGTGACACAACAACACCTCTCACCTCCAACAGACGATGATTTCTGGTCGAGAATTTGGTTTGTGTGAGAACACGAGTTAGCCCTGTGGGAGGGAGGGGAGTGTGTGTGTGTGTGTGTGTGTGTGTGTGTGTGTGTGTGTGTGTGTGTGTGTGTGTGTGTGTGTGTGTGTGTGTGTGTGTGTGTGTGTGTGTGTGTGTGTGTGTGTGTGGGGTAGGATTCAAGGCAAAATAATAACTGCTAATTGGCCTGAGGCACTGTTTCCCCTCCTGTTACCACAGAGCCAGGACACACACAAGACACCTGCAGAGGAGTCCTGTTAACACCAGTGTGTGTGTGTGTGTGTGTGTGTGTGTGTGTGTGTGTGTGTCATAACAAAGTGATGAAAAAGACAAGGTCACACCACAAAGGAGAAAGCCCTCGAGAGTCGGTGGCACAGAAGAGAAGCAGGCGGAAGCAGAGCACCAGAGGGAGACTGAAGAGAAGAGTGTTTCCTCTCCACCTCCGCCTTTCACCGAGCACTGAGCATGTGCAACCTCACCTGTTCTGCTGATTGGCTGCCTGCAGCTGGGTCTCCTGAGGCATTGGTTTTGGCGCCACGGCTCGTGACGTGCCGGGTGGAAAACTCGCTGTGGCGTCGGCGAGGGGAGGGAATGAACAGAGAGCTACAGAGGAGCTAACGATGTCAGGAGTTACAGAAGGAGCGAAAGAGGTCAGAGAGGAGGGGAGGTCGGGGACGGGCGGAGCCGAGGAGGACTCCTGTATGGCACCGGGGTCGCTCCCAAAGGAGGGCAGGAGGAGCTCGCTGAAGGCCGTTGGCGTGCCCTCAGAGTAGGAGCGGTGACGTGTCACGCCTTTCAAACACACGTCAGCAAAGACAACATGCTGCTGCTCTGAGTCTGCCGAGGGGGAACCGAAGGCATCCCCGGTCAGACAGAGCGATCCTTCAGACGGGTCGGTTTGGTTCAGGTCTTCACTGCATGGCCTGCATTCATTGGTGGAGTCAGCCGCGGTCTCGCCGCAGAGCGTTGTGTTCGCAGAGTGCAGCGTCTCGTTTGGCTCGGAGCCACTGGACGGCCGCTGAGACTCACAGGTTTGATAATCCTGCGAGTCGACGCTGACGTAAAGGCTTTGCAGGAAGCTGCTGCTGCTCTGATCGGACACCAGAGTGTGCAACAGCGTGTCGTCGAAGCCTGGGCTAGGACTGAAATCACAGAGGAGCCCGAACGGTACCGGAGAACGCAGACTCACACCCTGCCCTCCTGAACCGGGACTCTCAATGGGCGAGTCTGCAGAACGCTGCCTCACATCAGGGGAGGAGGTGATGATGTGTAATGACGGAGGCATGGAGCAGAGTTCATCATCTAGAGTCGTACAGGTCGTCACACCTGTGCGGTGATCCTCTCCTGCATGTGTGAGCACTGAGGACCACGACGCCGACCTGTCCAAAACCTTTTCAGTAACAACAGTGTTCTGATGGTTGGACCAGTCAGTGAGCTCATCTTCAGCTTCAGGCGGTTTCTCTTCCACGGTCGTCTTCTCCGAGCTGAACACGACGATGCTTTCAAAGTTCTGTGCCTCGGTTTCCTCGGAGGACGACGCAGAGAACTTGTCTGAATAAGAAGACAGACAGGAGAGGAAGTCGTCTTCTGCTGAGCTGCCGAGACCTGAAGACGGAGGATCCGGGGAGCTGCTGGCGAGCTTCACGGCGGCTCGGTGCATGTTAGCGTCAGTTAGATCATTCGTGTTAGTCGTGGCGTTAGCTTTATTAGTTTCAGTGAGAGCAGCCGTTTGTTGTGAGTTAGTACGAGTATTTAACGTGATGCTGTCGCTCTCGTTCTCCGGGATCGTCTCAAGAAACTGTGCAAACATGTCAGAGTGATGCATGTTAGTGTCAGCCGGGTCATCTCCTTTATCCAGTGGACGCTCCGCGCTCCTGTCCGGACCCTCGGGAGGCTGCAGCCTGCCAGCTGCAAACGCTTCGAAGGACTCGTCCCACTCAGAGTCCACAGAGGACAGGAAAGGGTTGGACGGACTCGAGGTGGACGGAGTCGGAGGAAGAGGTCGACTCTCTACTTTGGTGACGGAGTCCTCTGTGGGCGGGTTGCTGTGAGTCAGGGTGGGGTTAGGGTTACTCGCCTGTGGAAAGAGCTGAGCTATGGGGGGCCGGGAGCTGGAAAGAAAGGGCAGAGGAGGCAGCGAAGGTTTGAGCAGGTCTTCATAGAAAGGGTTGTGCTGCAGCAGAGAGAAGAAAGGGTTGCAGCGGGACACGGGAGGAGGCGTGCTCTGTGCGTGGCTGAAGGGGTTAGTGTGATGCAGAGGAGAAACCAAAGAGGAGGTGGAGGAGGGGGCATCCACGGGGGGACCCGAGGGGTGGTGACTAGGTGGTGGTGGTGGTGGTGGGTGGGGGTCAGTGCTGGGCTCTAGTTTAGGTGACACCACCAGGCTGTGAAAGGAAGTACACACAGTCCTCGTGATTAGTGAGGATGCTTCACACAGGTGAACTCCATCACCTGCAGCAGCACATCACATTCAAACATACGTCAGGTCATGACATCATGCATCCACCTTAGTGCTGCTGTGAGTGTGTCACCTTTAAGGAATCTTTGAATGTACGCGGTGTTTGGGAATATCTGATCATACATATCATCATCATCATGAACACCACCATAACGTGACAGGTAGGTGGTGCTGGACAGGTGGAGCACAGTGGATCTTTATCTTATGAGACTGAACCAAAACAAGGCAAGAAGCTGAAGGACACTAAACGAGCTGAGTCAGGTAATAACTGGCTGTCATACCTGTTGTTAATATAAAGTTTTGATTATGTATAAAACTTAAATAACAGATCGTTAGAAGACGCTGTATGTGTGTGTGTGTGTGTGTGTGTGTGTGTGTGTGTGTGTGTGTGTGTGTGTGTGATCTGAGCGAGGACCACGTGTGAAATACTTGATCAAATATCAGGAAACAGGGAAATGTAGTTCATTCACAGACTCTAAACTACATTTCACATGTAAACTTTATTCATCGCAGGTCTGTGTGTTCATGCTGGATGTCTGGGGTTAAACGAGGTCACTTCCTCTTCACTCTCCATCTTAAATAACTCATATTCATGCTCCTGATGAAGCTTCACCTTCTCCTGATCATTCAGATCGTTCACTACGCTCAGCGTGTCACAGGTCGTATATTCATCGTGTAAATCCATCAGAACTTTTTCTCTTATCTGGGAAAACATCCGTCAGAGCCTCTCGCTCGCTGTCATTGGCTCGTGACATTTAGTCTGGAAAGGTGGATGCAGCTGGGTGTAGTGATTACTCCGTGCTCCTGGTGCCAACTTGGCAACTTCTCCAACGAGGATCTAAGAGCATGAGGGTGTGTGTGCTGTGGTTACCGAGCTGGCAGGAAGGTGCTGAGTGTACTACGGCCCAGAAGAGCTGAGCTCGCTCATCAGCCCGATGTTCTGTTTACACTCAGCGTGAACCAATGGCACCATGCACGACTCAAAGGGATGAAGATAACAAAGTTATCCTGCAGAAAACTTTCTATTTTAGATTTGTATGTGTTATTAAACATGTACAGTCTAATGATGAACACACACACACACACACACACACAATGAAAGCAATGCATCATCATCATGTTGAGCTGATGGTTCTGACTGGAGCACGAGGCTTCAGCTGGATGAGGAGCAGATGGAGGAGGAGCAGCTCTCCTCCTCCAGCTGCATTGCAGATAGCTGCTGTAACCAGAGAGGAGCTGAGGAGGGACGAGTCCAGAGCTGGAGGCAGACGCTGCCAGCAGCCATGAGGAGTAAACACGTCCTCCTCCGACGACTACGACGTCTCCGAGTGCTGATTCTGATTCTAACCTCCTGTGACGGGCTGCATCTGAACATCTTGTCACGTTTTGGGAAAGCGAGATGAGAAGAGTGAGACCAGGAGGTGATTAACGTCCTCCTACTGACTGCTGACTCATGAACAAAACACTGAACTAATTACTGAGATCTGAAGGTGACGGTGAAGCCAATGTGGCACAAACTGCAGTTCCTCTAACGTCCACTTGAGGCTGGCTCCAGAAGTGAGACAGTCTCCATAAGTCCCCATGTCCAACTTCACAGCAGAAATAAACATTTAACGTTTATCACAGTGTGAGATATCAGAATGTTTGTTGAGGTTTTGGGCGAGTCGAGTTGGATTGATTGTTCATTATAATTAATAAGGAGCTGCAGATAGATATACCACACCACATCCTTTACAGAACAAAGAGACACGCCCCACTTGCTCATTGTTGTCCCTATTGTATTACTGATTAAATAACACATTAAGCAGCTCAATCGCACGGAGCAAACATAAAATACATTCAGGGACAGAACTTAAACTGGAGGAATAATTGTTGAAGATGAAATTAATCATCACTTTGGAAATCATTTGCATAATACCTGTTTAGATCAACTCCAAACAGACTCACTCTTATCTCCATCATTCACTGTTTGGAATAAATAGACGACCTCTGAGTCTCTCTGAGACTTTAAAGTCCCAGAGTAGATATAAAGTAGTCGTGTGACTGAATACTTCAATAACTGAAGCCTGTGCAAAAGTGCCAAAAGCTGCAGTTCCTCTAACGTCCACTTGAGGCTGGCTCCAGAAGTGAGTCAGTCTCCATAAGTCCCCATGTCCAAATGTCCAACTTCACAGCAGAAATAAACATGTTTACAGCCTGGTACAAAAAACTGTTTTGGTCTCTGTAGCTAATTTCCCCGTTCATGACAACTGTACTGAGGGTGAATTTATATACAACTCACCTGTTCACATTATATTAAGGCTTAAAGTTGTGCAGGGTTAAGAGCGTGGACGCTTTGATTGACAGGTGGGTGTGGTCTTCATTCTTTAAACCGTCAGTGATATTTTTAATTTTTTACGGCTCCAGGCTGTTCTCGAGTCTAGTCTTTATGCTAAGTTAAGCTAATCACCTCCTGACTTGAGACCTGGACTTAACGCACAGACATGAAAGTTCAGTCGTCTGCAGACTTGTTGAACTGGACCTGATCAGGAGGTTATTTCTAATTAAATAAAAAGTAAAACGTCTAGTTTTCTGTTTCCTCTGCAGATCTAACATCAAATATTTGATTTTTAAGCTCACGTGCAGAAAGACGCCTCAGTGTGACGTAATGATGCTGGGGAGTCTCCACAGTCACAGGTACAAACTCTCCTGAGCAGTTTGAGTCTATGCATATTCATGGTGACATGATAATTCATCATCTGTTTGATGCTGGAACAAATGAGGCTGTCAGTGTGTTCTTGTGTCTCACCTGGGTTTGCTGTGCGCCTCCTTTGATCCGAACCATCCCCCCCTGGGTTTCTCCTCGGTGGCGGTCTGTTCAGACTCATCCTTGGCCTGACTCTGCACTTTGCCCGCAGACTCACTCCTCCCGTGGGAGAACAAGTTCCTCCTCTGCTTCCTCCCCTGGCTTTCCATCTCCACCCGCGGAGCAGCCTGACCCAACTGTTCATCTTCTTCAGCCAGCATGGGGCCGCTTTGTTCCAGCGCCGCCGCTATGGCTGCCTTCTCCTCCTCGCCGGGTTTGTCGAAAGACCAGCGGCGCCCGTCCCCGACGGGCCCTTTGGGGAGGTCTGTGGAGGCCCGCGGGCTGAGGTTCTGTAGAGACATGGACAGAGGCAAACTCTTCTGCAACAGTCCCAGGCCTAAAGAACCTGCAGGTTTCCTGAGCCTGGGTCCAGGGGCTGGACTTCGTAAGCATGGCTTCCGTTAACGCTCACAGGCACTGCGATTGGTGATCTCACCGGGCTCATCACCAACTCACATTGGAGAGAGGACGACGACTTGGGCGACGTGTTTGCTGTGTGCTCTGAGAAACAACGAGAAAAAAGACGGAGACAGGAGATCAACGACTTAAATGTGCAGGCAGCTTCCCTGACAAACACCAGGGACTCGATGAAGTCACCTCTGAACGTGAACTAACATCGCTTTGTTCAGGAGAGCCACAAATATAAACACTAACTAAATAAATACCACACATATAAACACTAAACTAAATAAATACCACACATATAAACACTAACTGAATAAATACCACAAATATAAACACTAACTGAATAAATACCACACATATAAACATTAAACTAAATAAATACCACACATATAAACCTAACTGAATAAATACCACACAATGTAAACACCAAACTGAAGAAATACCACACATGTAAACACAAATGAATAAAACCACACATATAAACACAAAACGGAAAAACCACAAATATAAACAGAAACTAATAAATACCACAAAATATAAACACTAACTGAAAATACCACACATAAACACAAACTGAATAAATACCACAAATAAAACAAAACTGAATAAATACCACATAAACACAAAAACAAAACCACACTAAACAACAAACGGAAGATAAATACCACAAATAGAAACACTAACTGAATAAATACCACACAAGAAACACAACACTGAATAAATACCACAAAGATAAACATTAAAGGATAAAACCACACAGGTAAACACAAACTGAAAAATACCACACATATAACACAAACTGAATAAATACCACAAAATATAAACACTAACTGAAGAATACCACACAAAACACAAACGGAATAACCACAATAGAAACAAACTGAAATACCACACATATAAACACAAACGAATACCACACATAGAAAACACTAAACTGAATAAAACCACACATATAAACAATAACTGAATAAATACCACACATTAAACACCACTGAATAAATACACACATGTACACACAAACTGAATAATACCACACATATAAACATTAACTAATATACATACCACACATATAAACATTAACTGAATAAATACCACACATGTAAACACAAACTGAATAAATACCACACATATAAACATTAAACTAAATAAATACCACACATATAAACACTAACTGAATAAATACCACACATGTAAACACAAACTGAATAAATACCACACATATAAACATTAAACTAAATAATACCACACATATAAACACTAACTGAATAAATACCACACATGTAAACACAAACTGAATAAATACCAACACACATGTAAACACAAACTGAATAAATACCACACATATAAACACAAAACTGAATAAATACCACAAATATAAACATTAAACTAAATAAATACCACAAATATAAACACTAACTGAATAAATACCACACATAAACACAAACTGAATAAATACCACAAATATAAACATTAAACTGAATAAATACCACACTATAACACAAACTGAATAAAATACCACACATCATAAACACAACTGGAATAAATACCACAAATAATAAACACTACTAACTGTGAATAAATAGCCACACATAAACCAAACTGAATAAATACCACAAATATAAACATTAAACTGAATAAATACCACACATATAAACACAAACTTAATACCACACATATAAACACTAAACTGAATAAATACCACACATATAAACAATAACTGAATAAATACCACACATATAAACACCAACTGAATAAATACCACACATATAAACAATAACTGAATAAATACCACACATATAAACACTAAACTGAATAAATACTACACATATAAACACCAACTGAATAAATACCACACATATAAACACTAAACTGAATAAATACTACACATATAAACAACAACTGAATAAATACCACACATGTAAACACTAAACTAACTAAATACCACACATATAAACACTAACTAAATACCACACATATACCACTTCACATTTCATTTAATTCTCAGCAACAAAGTAAAAATTCAGTTGTTACGTCTCTGTAACCAAAACAGTTACGGAGATGTGCCCAGCGGGGACAATTAGAGGAAAATCTGGAGTATCTGAGTATTCGTAGAAAAATTATATAAAAGACTTATAATCACTATGTCTGAAGCACGTACAAGCTTAAAGTCATAAACATAATTACAATTAAATAAATGAGAAGAAAAACAAAAGCTGTTAGAGTTAGCAGCTGCTATGAAAAGATTTGGAGGAAGTGGTTAATTTTAAATCAGAAATGACTCACTCATCAGTCGAGCCTTCATCCTGTTCATCCTGTCACACATCATCAAACTGAATATGTGAGCTCTAGAACAGTTTCACAGAGATTTGATAAATACTGTCGTCAGGTTTACTTGAGTTGACCTGAACCTACACACGTCGACTAATGAAAGAAAAAGATGGATAAATGTTTGGAGATGCTCACCTGGGCTGTTATCGACCGTCAGGTTGCTGCTGTTACTGGGTGAGTTGGAGAGGTCGGAGACCACCACGCTGATGCCGGCCGTCGGGCTGAGGCTCCCGCCCCGAGACGATGACTCGCTGCTCTCCGAGCCGAGCGACGTGCTGGACCGGGTGTCCGACGACTTCCTCAGCTTCCCTCTTAGGAAGAAGGTCCTCATTTTGCTCCGCCGGGCCTCGCCCCCTTCGTCGTCCTCATAGTCCTCCTCCCCACCTCCATCACTCGGCAGCCGCTGCCTCATCCGACAAAGGGTGCCGTAACCGCCTGGGAGGACGGCCGAAGAGGAGTCCTCCTCACTGGATCTCCTCTTCCCCCTCATGCGCTCTTTGAGCTTGCCGAAGGTGGAGGCGCTCTTGTCCTTCATTACCAGGTCGTACATGCTGGCTGTCAGGTTGTTTCGGGTGAACAGGACGGTGAGTTGGATGTCTCCTCGTTCCTTCTCCTTCTTCCCCGTCTTCGAGTTGAGTCTGTACCACCTACAGCAGACGACAATCAGTCAGGATTTAAGTTATTTGATCAGTTAGCTGGTCATTTCTAAAGACAAAATGTAGTTGTGTGAATCTCTGCCCGACAACCACCAGCTCCACTGCAGTCGACCAATCAGAGCAGAGCAACAAACAGCAGCTGTGTCTGTCAGTGGAAGCTGCTGAGAGAGAGGAAGCCTTGAAAGTTCACCTTCAAACAAGAGACCACCATGACTAAACCGTAGGTCGTATCAATGAACGGAGAGGATCTGAAGCATCCTCAGATCTTCCTGAATGTGTCCGTATATAATTTGTGTGTCTAAAGTTACAAAATGTGACCTGTAGAGCGAGGTAAAGAACTGCTCCGTCTGCCGTCCTCCACACATTTCTGCTCTCAGTTAATATGGGAGTAAATGGGGCAGTTGGTGGGTGATCCTGACACATCTGAGCTAACAGAGCCAAAACTATAAGTCTGACAGCTTCAGCAGGTTCATGTGAGCGAGCGGCACAAACTTTTCTACAATTTGATGTTCAAATTATTTCTGTAGAGTGAAATTTGTGGCCGTGAGAGCAGCTTAAAATGATTTTTGGACAGATTTTGTTCTCCGTCTCCACTCCAGCTCCAAACATTCCGTCCATGTTAAACTTTCCCGCTCTTTTTTCCCGCTCTTTTTGGAGACTCAGAACACCTCTCACAGCCGAGCGGACATTTTGATACAAAAAGTAAAACATACAGACGAAGAAGAAGCAGAAGCAGCAGCATGGTGAACCGTAGTAGTGAACCTTTGTGCACTAACATCCCAGCATTCGTCTTGTTTACATCAGTGAAGAATGAACAATGCTAATCTCTGATGTCACAGCGAGCTGTGCCCTACTTAAAGATGGCGGACGCTGGTCGGGGTTAACTGTAAACAGAGGAGCAGTTCTTGGAAACGCCGTGTACCGGTGGGTGGAGCAGCGCCAACAAGTTCACCACACCGTGACTCATGGGAAACTCTCAGCTGGTCTGTCGTGAGCAGCTTTAAACAGATATGAGTGAGAAAAAGTCCCCACAGAACGCCAACACAGGTTCATGACACATGGTGCCACCAGAGGATTTATCAGCTCGCGGGCCGGGCCTGAAACCACTTCCTGTGCTGCTCTCTGCACCTCACACCTTCACTTCACACCTAGGGACACTTTCTATTGTTCATATTGCTCAACATCAAGACGGGGTTCAGGTCCAGAACAACCTGAATGCTGCTTCATGAACAGCTAAAACTCCCTGATCTGTGGGAAACATCGGTGACGAGACATGAAACTAAAACTGACAAGCTGCGTGTGAAACTCACATTTAGCACGCAGCTATGTTAGAAAGCAAACACACAGTCTGACAGGGCAGAAAGTCTAAATAAAGACTGAAACTCAAGCATGAGCGCTGAACCCAACTGATAACTTTATTATCACAGCGGAACAGCCTGAGACAGCATCCGGACACCAAACACCCCAAACTGATGTTTCATGTTAGCATTCAGCTGAAACATCACATTACATTTAACCATCCTGCTATCAGCATCAAATATTTAACACTAATTACACCATAGCTAAAAATGACATATTAACATTACCGTTAGCATAGCAACATGCTACTGTTAGCTATATTCAGCCAACATGTTAGCATGCTACACTACGTTAGCTTTAGCAGAGTTACGTCACACAGATTGTCCCGTTATAAAATAGTGGACAACTTAAACATAAAGTTTATAAAGTAACATTATGGAACTATCTCAAACAGCTTGGTGAAACAAAAGGCTGAAAGACTCCGAGCTGGGATGTGTTGTTGATCCCTGCATGTTTTAAAGAGCCTTTCACTTCTGATTACACAGGAACAGAGACAGGAAGCGTCGCTGCTTTAGCACAAACATTGGCGTAATTGCCGGCTGCAGAAGAAAAGTCATATAATTCATCGTTATGTAATCATCATCATCCTGCCACCAACCTCGAGCTGAGCCCTGAGAACACGGTAACACCCGAGAAGAACGCCAGAGAAAACAATCAGCAGACAAACTCCTTCCAGATCACAAACAGGTGGAGGAATGCTGCTTTATATAGCTCCACCACAACAACAACATCACAGCTCACAACGTGCAGAACAACGAGCAGACACGCAGGGAGATGTAGTTCATCCAGACATCATTCCTGGACTGATGAAGGAGTGACGCTGCAACAAGGCGACAAAGTGTTAACAAACTGTTTTAACGTTCCCGTTATCGGAGCGCCGTGTAAACAAACCGAGCCTGCCGTGGTTACATTCAGTCAGCACGGCTCTCAATCTGTGCACACCTCAGGTGCTTGTTTAGGTGTGGACTCGAGTTTCACGTCAACGCTCCAACAATAGTATCAGTCCTCCTCCGATCCTGCAGCCAAGGTGGGGTTCACATTCCAAACAGGCCCATCGAGCTACGTCAAGGTTTTCTTTTACACGCTTTGACCACCGTCACCACAGCAGCCAGCGTGCAGGAGCTGTGATCCTGAAGGTGGCCTCTCGTCTCTGTGCTGTGAGAAGATCATGATGCAGAATCCATTTATCTCCGTCACTGACAGTAGATTCTGTTCTGACACAGGCGGAGAAGAAAAATGAGTTTGTGCTGACTAAAAAACTTTCAGACCTCGTTTTCATGGTCCACAAACTATATTTGCTTTTTGAATACGATGCAGAAAAGTTACAGGGCTATTTACGTAGATGCACCTGTGTGTCATGTGATGCCTGATGTGAAGAGCGTGCAGCTCCACCGTGCAGCTCCACCATTGAAGCTGCACAGTGTGGAGCTGCACAGTGGAGCTGCACGGTGGAGCTGCACGGTGGAGCTGCACGCTTGCTGGAAGTATTTCTGGTGAGCGAACGCTGGAATGTGGGAGTCGGTTTGTCTGTCTCATTCCACAGCTGCACAGCAGAACCACAGATCTGCTTCCCATCCTACAAAAACAGGAAATCTCAACACTCCACCCCGTCCCAGCGCGACACCGTCTACTCCATCCGTCTTATTCTCGGCCTCACGGCTCACAGAGAGGAATCCCAAGAAACCGCCCTTCAAGACAAGTAGGCTATCAGCCTGTTTTACCCAGCATGCAGTCTGTCTCTGTGGAGCCCAGGGAGCCCGGCTGGTACCAGAACCACACACTGGATCTGTGTCAACACTGGAGTTTGGTACATGTTGGTATTTAAGGCGGTAACGCTCTGAGAGCAGTCAGAGGTCGGTTTGTTCTACAGGAGCCCAGAGAGGACATCTTCACCAGCACGACAGCAGCCACGCTGCAACCACAGACTGTCTAAAACCTGGACGTAGTCTCCAAGACTACAGACTGTCTAAAACCTGGACGTAGTCTCTGTGACGTCCCCGCAGACTGTCTAAAACCTGGACGTAGTCTCCGTGACGTCCTGCAGACTGTCTAAAACCTGGACGTAGTCTCCGTGACGTCCCCGCAGACTGTCTAAAACCTGGACGTAGTCTCCGTGACGTCCCCGCAGACTGTCTAAAACCTGGACGTAGTCTCCGTGACGTCCCCGCAGACTGTCTAAAACCTGGACGTAGTCTCCGTGACGTCCCCGCAGACTGTCTAAAACCTGGACGTAGTCTCCGTGACGTCCCCGCAGACTGTCTAAAACCTGGACGTAGTCTCCGTGACGTCCTGCAGACTGTCTAAAACCTGGACGTAGTCTCCGTGACGTCCCCGCAGACTGTCTAAAACCTGGACGTAGTCTCCGTGACGTCCCCGCAGACTGTCTAAAACCTGGACGTAGTCTCCGTGACGTCCTGCAGACTGTCTAAAACCTGAACGTAGTCTCCGTGACGTTATCTGGAGTTGAAGATGCAAACACAGCGGTGACTTCACGAACACTGACAGCAGCAGTAACACACCTGGTCGGTGCACGTGCGCTCTGATTGGCTCACCTGCTGCAGTGAGAGCAGCGAACAGCTGAGCAGGTTAGAGTGACTGACCAATCAGTGCGTTAGAAACCAGGTGAGTCGCAGGTGGACACAGGTCGTCCACATCTCACTGATGAGGACCAATCAGAGGCCGGTTATCAGCTGGGTGCAGGATGCAGGCTCACTTCCTGTTCAACTCCAATGATACGCAAACCGGCAAAGCCTCCAGGTGCATTGTGGGTAGTGCTGTGGGTAACGTGGCGTGCCTCGTCAGCAGGACTCTGAGCCGGGCTGAGGCCCACGTTCCACATTCCACATCTGGACGCGAGCTCTGACCTCACCGCCAGCTTCCCTCCAACGCCTCCACAGGCCGAGCACGGCGTCGTAAACATCCCATCACGCGTCATCACGGATCAGCGCCGCAGAAAATGATTCATGACTGACAACAAACATCCAGTGATGAAGCAGCTCCCGTACAGAGCATGGGTCATCTTCATCAGGAAGGTTCAGTCCAGTCTGAGTCTGAACTGTGTCTAAATGTTTTAGTGTACAGAGTTCATGAGTTCACGTGGCGTGCAGCAGGTAACACGTCACGGTCACACGTCACTGAATTCTGCTGCAGGTGTGTGGAGCAGCAGAAGTGGATCAGCGCTAACAAGCAGCTGCAGCAGCTACAGAGAAGACGACTTCTGCTTCTGGTCCATGAACACCTCGTGTGAAGTTCAAGGCCGGCGTGCAGACAGTGTTCAGGTGCTGCCGTCACAGAGCGCGTGCAGTGAGATCACACTGAAGACAGACGGCGTTCAGCTCTCAACACCATTCAATGCACTTCACCTTCACGGAGGACTACGGCTGGAGCAGCACCTGCTGTGAAGTTGGACATTTGGACATGGGGACTTATGGAGACTGACTGAAATAAATGGACGCTGTTCCTTTAAAAACAAACGCCTGCATGTGAAACATCTGCAGGAGCTAGCGGTGGCTACTCGTAGCAGCAGCTGGTTTGTTTGCGTTAGCATGCTGGCTAATCACTGACCTGAGCTGACAGGAAATAAAAGACAGTTTGAGCTGCTGTGTCACAGTGACCCACATCTGAAAGCACCTCCTCCTCCTCCACCTCCTCCTCCTCCACCTCCACCTCCACCTCCACCTCCTCCTCCTCCTCCTCCTCACCTCCACCTCCACCTCCACCTCCACCTCCTCCTCCTCCTCCTCCTCCTCCTCCTCCACCTCCACCTCCACCTCCTCCTCCTCCTCTCGTCTGTGAACAACACCGGTAAAAATGTGTCCTCGTGCTAAACCACAACAGTCACCCCAATGCATCCTCTTGTTTTTTCTCTGCACCGCCTCGACATGAGCAGAAACACGAGGAGAATGAAGCTGCAGAGTTCGTACGGAGTCTGATGAAGCTCCACATCATCAGGATGACTCGTCAGGTCACACCGTTACGTAACTGCTGTCCATATTCTGTCTCGGCTGTAGCTCCTGAAAGTCAGCTGGCTCTCAGCAGAGGATATTTCTGGATGTAACACACACACACACACACACACACACACACACACACACACACACACCACACACACACACACACACACACACACACACACACACACACAGTTCTGCCTCACTCAGCAGATGCAGGTTCAGGTCTCAGGCCTGCAGGTCAGAAGCTTTATCCTACAGACACAGAACATTAAAAATCATCATATCAGCCCGACCAACACTCTGATCTGCAAAAACTAAAAGAGCTGAAACGCTCAACGACCCTCCTGGGGGGAAATAAAACGTTTACGACAACTTCAGTGTTCAGCAAAAGTAAAATGGTGAAATCCCATTTTCTGTGTTAATGTTGTGGGTTGATGCTCAGTCACTGTTTTCATCCGGCTTCCTCCTGACACCCTGACGGGGAATTCACAGACGCCCACCAGTCCAAGAATCTGCAGCCCAACATGCAAACACATCACTGCATCCTCCTACAGCAGCTGATGATCAGCGAGGTGAGGGCAGCTGATGATCAGCAGCGAGGTGTGGGCAGCTGATGATCAGCAGGGAGGTGAGGGCAGCTGATGATCAGCAGCGAGGTGAGGGCAGCTGATGATCAGCAGCGAGGTGAGGGCAGCTGATGATCAGCAGGGAGGTGAGGGCAGCTGATGATCAGCAGCGAGGTGAGGGCAGCTGATGATCAGCAGCGAGGTGAGGGCAGCTGATGATCAGCAGCGAGGTGAGGGCAGCTGATGATCAGCAGCGAGGTGAGGGCAGCTGATGATCAGCAGCGAGGTGAGGGCAGCTGATGATCAGCGAGGTGAGGGCAGCTGATGATCAGTGAGGTGAGGGCAGCTGATGATCAGCGAGGTGAGGGCAGCTGATGATCAGCAGGGAGGTGAGGGCAGCTGATGATCAGTGAGGTGAGGGCAGCTGATGATCAGCAGCGAGGTGTGGGCAGCTGATGAACAGCAGTGAGGTGAGGGCAGCTGATGATCAGCAGCATGTTTAAAGTGAAATGTTTGTATGTTCTGCTGCTCTCATCTGATATATATATATATATATATTAAATTATATGTTATATACACACAACATTTACAGTGCTACAGGACTCGTGATTATTTTCATTTAGTTTGTAACGTGTCAGAAATGTCAGGAAACATTCCAGCTAAAGTGACACCTGATGCTACCTGAGCTAACGTTGCTGTATGCTGAACGTGCTAAACTCATTTTAACAAAGAAACTGTTCTACAGGTGATTATACTCTAACATCTGCAGCTAAATGTTCATTCGAGTCAAGTGAAGTCATGAGTTCAAGTCCGAGTCTTCTTCTTGTGACTTTGTCTACATTTAGTCTCACGCAGCCACGTAACATCTCAGTTTGACTGTGGCAGCAGAAACGTCTCGCTGAACCCGTCCGGTGCTGGACTCTCTGTGAACCAATCACAGCCGACTTCCCGTGAACCACCAGACTAATCTGAAGTCACCAGATTCACAACTTGACTCCAAGTCATGTGACCCGAGTCCACACCTTTGGCACTACCTCAGTACCATCATGTGATCGTCACTGTTTCTTCATCATCTGGCATTGTAAACATCTCAGTTTTAATCTGGGCCCCGGCTGGAACATGCTGATCCAGAAGAACACTGCGTGGAAACTGATGAATCCCAGAGAATAAAACAAGTCAGTGGTTCAGAAGAAAAGAGCCGTTTGGACCTGAAATATACGAGTCACTGTGAAGCCCAGACTCCCTGTAAAGACTTTCTACATATGAGAAACTGTAAAGTGAAGCAGTGTGGCTCAGTCCTGTAAATACTACATGTACTGTATGTTCTGGGTGCATGTTTCGTGTTCATACGTATGTAAAGTGACTTCACAGCCACTGTCACCTTAAACAATGACAAACATTTTATTATTACTCCATCGCAGGGTGTCACCGGCGGCTCATTACTTCACTCAGTCTGTCTGTAACCGAGGCACAGCAACATGCTGATGAAATGACTGATCAACGTCATTACATGTTATCAATAAAACATGATCTCCAAGACAAAACATTGAGTTCTTGAGTGGAAATGTTGCGTCAAAGTTTTTAGCCATCTCCAACTGACAAATTGCAACCAACTGAACACCCCTCACCTCAGCCTCCCCTTACAAGCTAGTGGTGACGCAACACTGCATGAAAGATATGAAAGGCTAGACTGTAGCGGACTCGTGAACGTGGACCAGCTCTCTGCAGACCCACAAATCTGATTCTAGGTAACAGAAACAGAAACAGCTTTTCCTGGGTCACGACATTTTAACATGATCTCATACTTGCTGATGTTTAAGAAGCTTTTTGAAAATACTCTTTTGGTATTTGTAGCCACACTCAGACTCGTGGTGACGCCGGTATCAGAACGTTTCCATGCAGCCAAAGTGACTGACATGTTAAAGTCTGAACGTCGTCTGCTTTAACTTAACACGAAGAAGTTTTACACCTTAAACATGTTGACACGTGTCAGGGAGCGACACTGAGCATGCACGAGATCTGTGCACGGCGTCTGATGAATCCCAACGTGAGCTCATCAAACCTCTGTGCGTTCCTCATCTCCACTTCAGGCTACAGTAGAATAACATGCTGCCACACACATTTAGTTAAAGCTTCAGATCTAAAACGTCTCACGTCTTCTGCAGATGATTCAGATGTTTTTATACGCGCTGCTGTTTGTGTTGACTGAACATGGAGACACCAAACTGCTGACCGCTTCAGATCACAGGCTGACTGTAACCTTCAAGTGACCAGCTGCTCCAACCGGGTCGACGGGAGGAGACTGGTTCCACTTCCATCAGCGCCAGATGGAAATGTAGACCATGGACCAACTCTGATCCTAATGATTAACAAATGAAGGATAAGTCCAGCCAATAACACGACCACGTTTGTACCGAGACACCTAACCTGTGATGTGGACACACTGAGCTCTGGTGCTGTCATTGGTCACTGACTAAAAGTAACTTTGTGCCATCGCGTGTCCAGACTAACTAAACTGAGACCAAGACCAAGACCAAGACCAGACAGGATGCAGCATCCTGCTGAATGTTCTTCAGGACGATCTCTGTGGTTTATCCACAGGATCTGACCGTTCTGGAACCAAAGTCCAGAGACGGAGTTCGAGGACGACGGTGATGTCAGGAAACGTCTGAGCTCTCCAAAACTAGCAGGAAGACGTCCTGCAACCATCACGAGTCCAACCAACGTCTCCACCCACAGCAGCCTCAGTTGACCATGATGCATTGCTGCCTGAGTTAAGTGCAAATCTATTCTTTTTTATGCAAACGCTGCAACAAGTTCAGGGCTGTTCTCTGGGAGCTGTTAAAGGCATGATGGGGAGTGTAGGACATCCACAGCTACACTGTGTCACTGATGCTGATCATGAAGAAGAAGGAACTGCAGGATGCAACATGAACTTTGTCCCAGGCCGAGCTCCAGCAGGGACTAAAAATACCTCAGCTCCGGGATCACGGATCTGTTCCATAATCCCTGGAACTGGGACAGTTATTAATCCGTCTTTCTGCTCGATGACATGGCTGCTGGGAAACAACATTTTAAGACAACAACAACAAACGGGATCACGGCACGACCCGGGTCAGCCCGGCACAGCCCGGCACGGCCCGGGTCAGCCCGGAGGAGGCGAGAGAGAGGAGCGAGGTTTCTAGAAGGTTTTGTGGGGAAGCCTGAGCTGTCTGTGGAGCTGTCTGTGGAGCTGTCTGTCTGTGGAGCTGTCTGTGGAGCTGTCTGTCTGTGGAGCTGTCTGTGGAGCTGTCTGTGGAGCTGTCTGTCTGTGGAGCTGTCTGTGGAGCTGTCTGTGGTCACAGTGGGGGGTCAGGGTGTGTCTGCAGGCCTGATGCAGCACAGACAGCTGTGGACACTGATGAGTTCAGGGAACATGGGAAAACACAGAAGCTCCCACATGACGCTTTGGACACACCGTCCGCACATGTCATGTTGACAGACACACACACACACACACACACACACACACTGCACTTACTCGTTCTTCACGTGCCTGCTCTCGCGGTACACCTGGCTCAGGTGGACCACCGCCTGTCCGAGGAACACGTCCAGCCCGATCAGCGCGCGGTGCATCACGGTGAGGACCAGCTCGTTGGCGCCGTCACTCCGCCCGCCGCCGTCCAACACGCCGGGCTGCAGCTCGAACGAGCACTCCTCCCTCCACTCGGGCTCGGTGGTCTTCTCCACCACGCAGGTGGAGTACTTCTCCTTGCCCAGCTGGATGATGGTGTACACGTCGCTGGTGCCGTGCTTGCCCTTGCCCCGTAAGCCTCTGCCTCTCAGCACCGTCACCTGGACGTGTGTCGGTGCCCATTTCTGGTCCTCCTCTACGGTTAGCGAGGACATGTCCCCCCCGCCTCCTCCACCTCCTCCACCTGCAGACAGACCGACAGACCGACCGACCGCGCACCGTGACGAGGCGAGAGGTGGTGCTGCTGCTGCGCCGCTTCCTCCCTGCGGTGGGCGGTGCACAGTCACATCAGCTCCGGGGTCGGCGGGCGGTGCCGCATTATGGCTGCGTGCGTGTCTCTGCAAAGTTTGCCGGTCCGCTCGGTGCCGGTCCGCTCGGTGCCGGTCCGCTCGGTCCGCTCGGTCCGTGGCCTCTCAGCGTCTCTGCGGCAGCAGCGCGGCGGCGCGTCCCGCCTCTCCCGCCGTGCCGTGCGGGCCTCTGCGGGCAGCGACGTCACGCCTCGGTCCTCCTGCTTCTTCTGCAGGACGAGGAAGTTACACACACACACACACACACACACACACACACACACACACACACACACACACACACACACACACTACAGCAGCACGAGCCCCTTCGGATTTTTAACATTAAAAAACGACTTTTATTTTGAAAGGAACTCAAAGTCCTCTCATGGTCTTCATCAGTCACATGGTCTTCATCAGTCACATGGTCTTCATCAGTCACATGGTCTTCATCAGTCACATGATCTTCATCAGTCACATGGTCTTCATCAGAAACACTCCACCAAGTTTCTACGGAAGCCCAGAGAGCTCATACATTTCTCTTCCTTTTCTTTTCTCAGGGTAAAAGTTCATTTCATTTGTTTTGTGGACGTAAGTCTCTAAATGTTCCAGAGATAACGAGATAATTAATAAAGTGGCCTCCACCTCGAGTAACGGACACGGTACAGGACTTCCTGACTAAATAACCTTCATGTTGTGATGCAGGCGTGACATGAAGTGAAGAAACGTCACACGGTGACATCATGAAGCTGCTTCATGTTAACGTCCACGAGACGTCACCTGCAAGAACCAAACAGGGACCTCAATCTGTGAAGTGAAGACACAACCTGCAGTTCCTCTAACGTCCACCTGAGGCTGGCTCCAGAAGTGAGTCAGTCTCCATAAGTCCCCATGTCCAAATGTCCAACTTCACAGCAGAAATAAACATGTTTACAGCCTGGTACAAAAAACAGTTTTGGTCTCTGTAGCTAATTTCCCCGTTCATGACAACTGTACTGAGGGTGAATTTATATACAACTCACCTGTTCACATTATATTAAGGCTTAAAGTTATGCAGGGTTAAGAGCGGGGACGCTTTGACTGACAGGTGGGTGTGGTCAGGTTTTAGACAGTCTGCGGGGACGTCACAGAGACTACGTCCGGGTTTAAGACAGTCTGCGGGGACGTCACAGAGACTACGTCCAGGTTTAAGACAGTCTGCGGGGACGTCACAGAGACTACGTCCAGGTTTTAGACAGTCTGTGGGGACGTCACGGAGACTACGTCCAGGTTTAAGACAGTCTGTGGGGACGTCACGGAGACTACGTCCAGGTTTCAGACAGTCTGTGGGGACGTCACAGAGACTACGTCCAGGTTTAAGACAGTCTGTGGGGACGTCACAGAGACTACGTCCAGGTTTCAGACAGTCTGCGGGGACGTCACAGAGACTACGTCCAGGTTTTAGACAGTCTGTGGGGACGTCACAGAGACTACGTCCAGGTTTTAGACAGTCTGCGGGGACGTCACAGAGACTACGTCCAGGTTTTAGACAGTCTGCAGGACGTCACGGAGACTACGTCCAGGTTTTAGACAGTCTGCGGGGACGTCACAGAGACTACGTCCAGGTTTTAGACAGTCTGCGGGGACGTCTCAGAGACTACGTCCAGGTTTTAGACAGTCTGCGGGGACGTCACGGAGACTACGTCCAGGTTTTAGACAGTCTGCGGGGACGTCACGGAGACTACGTCCAGGTTTTAGACAGTCTGCGGGGACGTCACAGAGACTACGTCCAGGTTTAAGACAGTCTGTGGGGACGTCACGGAGACTACGTCCAGGTTTAAGACAGTCTGTGGGGACGTCACGGAGACTACGTCCAGGTTTTAGACAGTCTGCGGGGACGTCTCAGAGACTACGTCCAGGTTTTAGACAGTTCTGTCTGAACTTTGACATGAGGTCAGGAAGGCGTGGTCCGACCTGTCATGTGACCTGCCTGACAGTGAGTGATGGACGAGGACAGTTGTTGTTGCTGGTGGTCACATATTGCAGTCTGACCCGAGGACAGTGGACGGCATCAGTCCCCGTCGTGGATGACCTGCAGCTGATGTCTCTCTCAGCTCCTCCTGAACGTTGCTTTGTTGATGTGGAAACAGCTGTTTATGCAACGTTTCCTGTTTCCTGGAGCTGTTGCGAGACGCCGCCTCAGATTGGAGGAAGTTCTCTGAGCCTCACGTCCAACTGACACTCTGTCCCTCTGAACTGGGACCAGCTGGTTTCCAGCACTGTCCCTCAGCGTCCAGCTGAGTCTGACGTGATATTTGTGAATGTTCATGTGTTGGAGTGAAGACATGAAAACATCAGAACGCCTCCTGTGTGCTCAGAGGCACATCAGCAGCAGAGCTTCAGTCTGGCGCCCACATATGAAATATTACTTCTGTCGGACGTCTCTGTCTTTGAGTGTTTTGACAGCAGCACTTGAGATTTTCCACTCAGGTAAAGGCCGAGTAAACACGGCGGCTCGGCCTCTCAGCTTCTGTTTATCCATGAAGTCTGAAGTGTGGGTGATTGTTTCAGTATCTCTGACTCTCCCAGTCTGATTCATCCTTTCTGTCCCTCCAACAGGGATTTCATATCTGCTGCAGCGTTCCTGAACAGCAGCATGTGCAGACGCTCCAATGATGGAAACATTGATGGAAACATTGATGGAAACATTGATGGAAACATTGATGGAAACATTGATGGAAACATTGACTTACACCAGGAAGAGGTGACTTTCAAGCTTTGGGCAACCAAAGGTGTGCAATAAATATATATATATATATATATATATATATATATATATATATATATATATATATATATCATCAAACATGAAGACCTCATGTCTGAGCTGCCTTTGACAAATCTTTAAACACTTTAAACGTCTCATGAAGCGTGCAGAGTACATGCTGCGCTGTTTCCTTCTCTATACATACATATATTTATATAGACAGATACACATATTTATTTATATATTTACCTTTTTATATGTTCATGTCTGCGTTCACATTTTGTTGTCTGTGTGTTTGTACTGTGAGAGCAGAGTGTGAATTAAACAGTTTCTAATATTACAGCAAAAGAATATTAGTACTGTGTCTTAGTCCATATTTTAGGGGCCGGCAGTAGCTCAGTCCATAGAGACTTGGCTTGGTAAGGTGGCCGGTTCAAGTCCAGCATGGACCAAAATATGGAAGGTGGGCTGGTAGCTGGAGAGGTGCCTTTGAGCAAGGCACCGACCCCCCAACTGCACCATCTCTCTCCACATTGCATGTCTATGAGCCTTGTACTGTGTGTGTGTGTGTGTGTGTGTGTGTGTGTGTGTGTGTGTTCTGGGTTAAAATGCATGTAAATAAAACAGAGTGAAAAAATAATTTCCCCGTTGAGGGATTAATAAAGTGTCTCTGTCTGCAGAGTTTTACTGTTTAATATAAAATACTTTAGTTTGTATAAATTCACTTTCAGTCTGAATAACGGCTTTGAACTGGATCCTGAGTGTCTGTGAAGTTTTCATGGAACAAACCAGGTGTTGCATTAACCTGAAGAGTTGTGGTCGCTGTTGTTTGTGAATAATAATAGTAATGTGAAAGTTTGTTGTATGAAACATGAAGACTTGTTTGGACGTCCATGGTGTCTGTGTCGTCATTTCAGTCTCTAACAGGAAGTTCATTTTAGTCAGTCGGTCATGAGCTCTGAAAATAAACGAGTGAGCTGCAGGTCTGAAATGAACCGAACGCAGAGTCTGATGAAGGATCCGCTCTGAGTGCAGATGAAGTCTGGGTGAGGACGATGAGGTTGCTGGTTGAAGTCCAGATATCTGTGACTGCACAGAGCAGCAGAACTCATCATGTCTGACCTCAGCCTGACCTCCATCACCTCTCTGCAGTGTCTGTGCTGTGTCATGCAGATCTAATGCAAACTACCTCAGCATGACTTAAACACACACACAGATGATGCATTCACGTGTCTGTCAACACAGGCAGTGAACGCAGCACACAGCGCCCTCTGTCGGCCAGCACAGGCAGCAACAGTTAAAGGTTCAATCTGTGCACGTGTCTTCATCATTGCTGATTGATTATTGCTCATAATGAACCGATCAGAGAGTCCACACGTGTTGAAGTCCTTTAAAGTGTCCTGACTGACTCTGAACAGTCGCAGAGCTCAAACACAGAGATGAAGAATAAAGTTGTACTTAAATAAAATACTTCAAGTTACAGAGCTTTAGATTGTTCTGCACAGCGAGCCTCAGACATCAAATGAAGTAACAAATATTTCTAAAGATGAATTATCAATATAAATCTATAAACTATCCTCATCAACAAACCACGTGCTCAGACTGACTCGTGGTGGTTATCCGACATTTGAAGCTGCCAAACATCTCTGAGCACATGTGAAGCATCCAACAGGACAGGCTGAGAAGTTTTTTACAAACTAATCTGCCTCATTAAGATATTATCAGAGCCCGTCATGGAGATGTCTGCGGAGCTCAGCTCAGCTTAAAGGCCTCATCTATTCTGAGAGCAGAGCTGTCAATCATCCCCTCATCACCTCAGATCCTGACACCAACAGCTGTTACATAACCACAGCTAATCCACACACACACACACACACACACACACACACACACACACACACTGTGGTGGACAATAAGGGTTAGCAGCTGCCACACACACACACACACACACATACACACACACACACACAGATAGATGGATCCAGTTCAAGCACCGCAGTGCAAATGGCCTACTTAGAGTTTAAACTGGGTAATTAGAAACCTCATCAGGACTCAGTTTGTCGCCCACGATGGACGTAATGAAACGCTCCTGTCACACACACTCACAGCTGTGACTGCCCGTAAACACACACACACACACACACATGCACACACACACACACACACACAAACACACACACACACACACAAACACACACACACACACACACACACACACACATCATGACAGAAACTCTGAACTTGAAATCTTTAATTTGTCCGTCAGACTTCAGGAACAGGCCAGAGACAAAACATAAATAACTATGTTAAATAAAACTGCTTCAGTTCTGGAAAAAATATGGACAACGTGTTTAAGATGGAGCGAGCTGAACGTAGAGGGTCAGCAGATCCTACGTTAATGTAACGTTAATGTAACGTTATTGCAACGTTAATGTAACATTAATGTAACGTTAATGTAACATGTATGGGTGGAGTTGGCCCCAGGCCTTGTGGATGAGGTTATTGACAGTCAGTTCTGGTTCTAATGGACCTGCCAGGTCCGCCTGGGATGGTTCAGCCTCAGGGTGTCTGCAGGACGTTCATCCTCTGCTGATGATGAAGATGATGTTTGTTTTAAATATGTAATCCATATCCATAATATAAACATCCATGCTGCACCGTTTATATCTCCTTCATGTTGATTCATTTAAAGTTTGTTGTTGTTGCTCTGCAGGTTTGTCACAAACAAAAACACATTGATATACAATGAACATTAAAAACTAAAAAATATTTTTTATTGTTTTTCTTTAGCAGTGTATGAACATTAAAGAACATATAATAGAACATTTTTTTTTTATAAAATGTCAGTGTGATGGTTCTTGTCCTGTCGTTTCTACGTATTCAGTCCATTTCTCCCACTGATGGTGCTGATCCTCTTGAGTCCTTACTTTAGAAGTCAGGTGTTCCATAATATGGATTTCACCCATAATTTTGATCCAGTCTTCCTGTGATGGCGGGTCTGTCCTGTACCATTTTTCCATTTTCAATATGTATCCATCATCTTTCAACACAACATTTCCCGTAATGACACCTAGTTATGATAGTGTACAAGACTTGGACACACCATAACATCTTATCTTAGGACAAAGCCAGAACATGTGAGTCTCCACAGCTTCTCCAACACGGCTTTTTAATGAGGTGTGTTCATTCCTAATTTTGGGTTATAAAAAATCTAATTACATTTTTCCAGCAGTGTAATCTCCAAACACGTGACGATGTTGTTGACTGCTGTGTTTTCCAAATATGTGTCCATTCATCATCAGATATGTTCACACCCAGCCACTTCAGTTTTACATATGTCTTGTATGTCCATGAACTGTTGATGTTATTCTGAATTTCTTTGCATTATAGGCTTCTGTTATGGTTTTGATTATTGAATTTTTGTCCAGATTTATACGCCGTTGTATTTCTTTATTGAAAAAGCTCCTTATCTGCAAATATCTGAAATGATCTTGGTTACTTAAATCATATTTTTGTTTAATCTCCTGGAAGCTCATGAAATTCCCATTTTTTATTGCTGTGCATATCGCTGTTAATCTATTAGAAATCCATTATAAACTTTTGGTCAGAGAGCCAGGGATAAACTCTTGTCATCCATCGAAGCAGTCTGAGCTCTTCCTCTGGTTTATATTTCCGTATCAGGTTAAAAAACTAATCAATATTTATCGATAAAATATCTAAGTCACACAGCTTCATCTCCGTCTTTGTGTGTTAACACACACTTTAGATGTGTGTGAGTGCAGGCTGCTGTCAGCAGCTGTCACCGCCCTCACTGGGCTTTATATGAGTCCAAATATTTAGACTGTGTGCAGCAGATCAGATGTCTGCTGGACCTCAGGCCTCATAATGAGTTTTTATCTGGACCTGAACATCATGGACAGAGAAGACACACACTGAACCAACGAGACTGTCAGTGTCTTCATCGTGTCCTCAACAGTTTAAAGTCGATATCTGTCCAACATTTTACATAACTGAAGAAGTATTTGAGGATTTGAAGCATCAGAAGCAGCTCACTGAGAAATAAACTGACAGAGTAACCTTTGCTAATATTAAAACATGTTGCACTGTGGATTTAAAGTTAAGATTAAATATGCCATTAAATATTACAGAGTATTACTGTGAAACAGCAGGACGACAGGCGTATACTATAAGTATATATATAAATACTTAAAGTGTTTGTGTGTTTTACTGTTGACCAGCTTTGTGTTCAGCTACAGACAGACACATGTAAATCAGATCATTCTATGAAACACCAGGTGATTTACACTGAGCACACCTGTCACCTGTCAGGTGGATGTTACAGTGTTATCATTTCTGATTCATTCACTGCCCAGGGCCATGAAGGCCACACACCCAGCATGCACCAGGAGCTGCGTTCAGGGGCAGTCAGTCAATCACAAGATGCAACCAACATGAGTCTGCATGCAGACAAATCAGGATATATATGCAGTCAGGAAAAAACAAGTTTTTAAAAGTTTTTAGTTACTTTTAAGTTTCAGCAGCAGCAATAAATGTGCATATATATATATATATATATATATATATATATATATATATATATATATATATATATATATATGCACATTTGAACTGGTTTGAACTGGTGCCCCTTCCATCAAAATCATATTAAAACATGCAAAACATGTTTCAGTAAAACTCGTTAAGCAGTGACCATCGAACAGAATACAGAATATTCGTTTTCCTTTAAAATGAATTTTCCCGTGTTTTCTTATATAAAATAAAAATCTAATTTTTGTAGGTTCATCTCCAAATAAATGTAACAGATGTGAAGAAGTAACCGGCTGTGTATATATACACATAGAGATCTATATATATAGATTTATTTATATAGATCTCTATGGACAAATGTGTTGATCGAGATAAAAAATAAAAATAAAGCAGTGACTGATTTGAATTATAAATTTAAAGAAACAGTGAGAAAAGGAAACATATTGATGAGCAGTGATGAGCGGACATATATATATATATATATATATATATATATATATATATATATATATATATATATATATATATATATATATATATATATATATATATATAATGTGCAGTAAAGTGTCATCTTTCCCACAGCCCCTGAAGGCAGCGTGCCTCCCGCGGCCTCTCCCGGGCTCCCGCAGCCCGGCCCGGTCCCGCCCGGTCCCGCCTGGCCCCGCTTGCGGTGAGCAGCTGTCGGGGTGCGGCGTGTTTTTCTTTGCGGGCTCAATAATGCGGTGTTTGTTCAGCGGCTCTGGGGACGCGGCCCGTTTGTAACGCACACTCACAGGGCTTTGTTCCATTTAGCTTTTAATTATCTGCTAAACTGCGGCCCGGGACACGTGGGAAGAACCGCAGAGACCAGCTGTCAATCAAAACACACTGTTGTTTCAATGTTGTCTGAATGTTACATTAAAACGTTTTTAAAATGTAATCAGGTCTTTAATTAATCAGAAATATTTCACTCATGTAAATAATCACTGTAATATTTAATACAGCCTGCAGATCTGTATTTATATTATTTAGATTTATTATTATATTTATTTATATTATTATTATTTATATTATATTATTATATTATTTATTTATATTATTTAGATGTATTATTATATTTATTTATATTATTATTATTTATATTATATTATTATATTATTTATTTATATTATTTAGATGTATTATTATATTTATTTATATTATTATTATTTATATTATATTATTATTTATTTATATTTATTCAGTCTGCAAATGCAATAATAACAAAACATACATATTATATATTATAACGTTTTTGCAGAAACACAGACATGCATATACTTTATATCTGTACACAGTTTGTATGTTTATGTTTCCTCTATGTTGTTCTCACACACACGCACACACATACACACACACACACACACACACACACACACGCACACATACACACACACACACACACACACACGCACACACACGTACACACACACGCACACACACACACACACACGCACACACACACACACACACGCACACGCACACACGCACACATACACACACACACACACACACACACACACACGCACACACACACACACGCACACACACACACACACACACACACACACACACACACACACACACACATATATATATGCAGAGTTGAAATCGAGTTCAAATCATTTCCAGGTTTGATTCCTTCAGGTGTGTGTGAGCTCATCGTCACGTGATCAGAGATCAGTGTGTGGATAGGTTTGTGTGTGACGCCCTCTGTTGGTCACTGATGTCAAACATTTGAAATAAAACATTAATAACTCAGTTTATGACTCTGTGTGAGAACAGGTGAGAAGATCAATGATCATATTAATAAATAAAGTCTCAGCAGCAGCAGCAGCTCACAGATGGAGACACACAGATGAAGACACACAGATGAAGTCCTGTCCTGCTGCTGCTCGTCTGTCTGCATGTTCAGTCATTTGTCCTTGTGTTGTCCTCTGTCCTCCTCTGATGCTTCACCTCCCCCATGAGGAGCTGATCTGCTCCCAGCAGGAGCTCCTCCCACTGAAGAGCTGAGGACAACACTGAGCATTCAGCCATTGTCCTGGAGCCAGCGAGCTGCTGCAGCTTGTTTCATATTCCTGATTTACAGAAAATGATTTCCACCTGTGAAATCTGTTACATGAAAATCATACAAAACATGAAACATTTTGCTACGTTCGACCATTTAATATACAGAAATATTAATATTCTGTGCAGACGCTCTGAGTTTGAAAAGCTGCAAATAAATAAACTCAAATATTTGTGACGAGACAACGCAGCTAAATTCAGCCTCAATAGACCAGAATGCAATGCAGCGACAAGAAGAGATGATCTTTGATCCTCGTCTAAAAAATATGCACTGTGCAAATGAAAAACGAGCGTGACAGTCAAAGTCTGTGAAATATGCAAAAAAATATACAAACCTCAAACCTTTAGAAGAGAACGTAAACAGAATAAAGTCCTGTTTTAACAGTTTTAACAGTTTTAACAGTTTTAACAGTTTTAACAGTTTGTGGACAGGAAAACCTCTGAACACGAATGCAACATGTTTACATTTGTTCTGACACACAAAGCAGCCTGGGACATGTAGTCATACATGAAGTGCAGATGAGGAGACAGATGTAACTCTTCTTCAAACGTCAGAGAGCTCGTGGAGAGCTCGTGGAGAGCGAGCAGCCTCCCTGCAGTCTTTAAAGGATTGAACTAACACAGTGGAACAAAAGAGAGGAGCAGATCTAAAGTGGAGTTTAACGGAGCCCGTCTGGATGTTTGATGTCCCCGGGGAGCGCAGGAATCATGTAAGCCCCTGTAATTTACTGTTCGGGGTTGCCTGGGTAGGGTTAATTCCCGTGAGGAGCTTCTCCGGGTGTTTTTATAAAGTCAGGATTTGTAAAGCTGCTCTCGTTGACGCCCTGCAGGTCGAGAGGGCGTGACCTCGTCACAGTGGGAATGACTGAGATCAATGAAAGAGGCAGATCGCTGCAAACACTTGGACTCACAGTTATCTTTAGAAAAGAGCCATGAACGTCTCTGATGAATCGCTGATCAGTAAAACAGAAGCTGCACGAGACGTCAAAGCACATGGAGGACGGGACACTGTGAACCAGACCAGCACAAAGCTGCGAGCTGTGGACCGACTGAACCGAAGTTCAACCAACAAATGCTCCACATCTACAAAGGCTTCAGAAAGGCCAGAGCAGATATTCATCTGAGTATTAATGTCAGTGTTGAAGCATGAAGTCAGTTTGTTTCTGTTGCAGTGACCCTGAACCTGTGATAAACTCACAGAAGGCCTGTCTGTCTCCGTCTGTCTCTGTCTGTCTCTGTCTGTCTCTGTCTGTCTCTGTCTGTCTCTGTCTGTCTCTGTCTGTCTCTGTCTGCCTCTGTCCCGTCCCCCCCTCTGGACGTGACCGAGGACTCGCGGCGGTTCTTAGCTGTCACGGTCAACTCCTGCCTGCGGAGAAAAGGCGAAGGTCGGGATTAGGAGGATGTGTTTGCTCTGAGGCCTCGTGACCTTCACCCTGCACAGCAACACTGAACAATGTCACAGCGTCTTCATGCCACCTCACATGAAGCATCAGCAAACAGCAGCATTTGGTCAGATGATCCTTTCTGTTGCACTCTGTGATTGTCTGCACAGAGGATGTAAAATTCATGAGCCGGCAGCTGATTGATGTGAATATCATGAATATAACGAAGCAACAAACGAGGCTCCAACTAAACGAGACACACAGCAGATCTGCAGTGTTGGATGCTCGCTTCATGTCAGTGACATCATCATGAAGAAGAAATACTGACCCACAGATGAGTTCAGGTCCTACAACTGTACTGAGGGTGAATTTATATACAACTCACCTGTTCAGGTTATATTAAGGCTTAAAGTGATGCAGGATTAAGAGCGTGGACGCTTTGATTGACAGGTGGAGGTCGTCACAGGTGACTTGTTTGGCCTCAGGTCCGATGACCCACAGTCACTGCACTGAGCTTCAGACCAGCACAACACTGACAGAATAAAGATCCAACCTCAGACCTCGTTTTAATCTTTGTGTCTCGTTTTGCTACATTAATATTTGATGTTGGACATTTTCAAACATGAAACCATCAAACACTTAAATACATAAATAAAGTGTATCTGTCTGTCTAATGGGAAGTGGTTTGTGCAGAGAACGAGCATCAGCCTGTGTCTGTGTGAAACTGGAAAGACTGAATCTGAATGTGTCTAATAGTCTGAGTCTGTTTCTGCAGATCACTGATAATGTCTCATTAGTGTGATCGTTCATTAAAAGCTCGTTAACTGCAGAGAGGATTCATGGTGCGTCATGTAAGACGCACAGTCACCATGATAGATTTATATAAGTGTATATATAAAGTGAGCTGGAGCTCCCAGAGGACGTGCTCGGCCTCACAGGAGATGATGTGGACGACTAATCTGAATTTCTGCCGTGGCCAGTGTCAAAGCCAAAGGCGTGTGTCTGTGTGCATTCATTGACGAGATCTCCGAGGTTATTTGTCAACACTCGCCCGTACAGCTTCGTTAATCTGGCCTATAGACTGATTGATAATTGATCCCTGTTCAAACAGCTGCCTTCGAATGCCGAGTGAGTCGTCCTCTCACAGACGCCTAATCCGATAAACGAATGGGAATGAGTGTCGTCCTCTGCTGATGTCAACCTCTCACTCTGCCATTTGTTTGCTGATGAGGCCCTCGGCCTCGCCCAGGCGGCTATTGTCAAGAAGTGACACAGTAACAGCTGACACACTGAACACAGACATGTACAGATGTGTCGTGCCAGAACAGGAGCTGGGCGATACACGTTAGCTGCAGACAGAGTAAGAAGACAGTCGGGATGATGATTTCTGTTGCAGCGTTAACAGCTGCAGGAGACGTGATAAAAACACGCAGGTGTTGTTGTTGGAACTTCTATTAAACGTATACTTGAAGACTTAATGCTGTCTGGTGTCACCTGCCTTCACCTGCTGCCTGTGTTACCTTCACCGTGAAGAGGAGAGGTCAGTCGGTGATCAGACGAGGCCCAGAGCGACACAATTTTATTTGTAAGGCACGACACGGGGGGAATGACATTTAACTTGTTATTATTTCCCAGAGAAGATTGATGATAAATTGTCCATTATTTTCCTTAAAAGTGAAAGATAAGGACCGGCAGTCATTTGCCCTGGAGCCAGAGTGCCACCACTATGCAAAATACAGCCAATTATCGGGGCCTAGTTTGGGATAATGACTTTACAATGAATCTTTTGATTGAAATGTAAGTCGGCCGGCCGCGGGCAAAGAAATAAAACATGAATAGAAAAGTTACAGAAGCAACGAGGACCGAGCTCATGCCTCGCTCTCCACTCCTCTTTAGAGAGAGCTATAGGAGACAGACACACAGAGATATGCATACACTGATGGAAAAATTATTAAGTCGCAGAGAGCTTGCAGCAAAACATAAATTAGCATATTCAGGGTAAATATGCAGACTATTTACGATAATAAGAGCGGATTATTCAATTCAATGAATGTTAAATAGATGAGGAAATGGTATGTGTCTTATCTAGTCAAAGCTTCTATTCATTTTAATCGCTTCCCAATTGAACTCTTCATTTTATTCTCTCTCAGTTTATTGTTCCCATTCCAGCCGGCGATGGCACCTTTGGGTCCGGGGAGATTTCCCGCCGGTCACGTGGTTTAAGTGGCGTTCACCTTATTCTCGGTGGAAATGGAGAAAGTCGACGTCACCCCGAGGCCAGCATCGCGATAAGCCCCCTTTTCATTATGCACAGAGGCCGATGGAGCACCAGATTAGCGGGTGGAGGCCTCGTGTGCATAAAGGCGGGAACATGCGAGTCATCTAGATTAAATCCAGATTTTCTCTCCTACAGCCGTAAACATGTTTCCTTCTTATTGTCTGAAACTTTTAATCAGTTTGAGCCTCACACACAAACGGCTGCAGGCTTTTCCACTGTGTCACCAATGATCATAAACGAACATTTCACTAATTACTAATGCGTCTACACCTGGAACTCACTGATGACAACGTCAGGTGTTGGAGCAATTCAGAGGATCTACCTGTCCAAATGAAGCGTGAGCCGGTTCATACAGACAGAGTACGAGAGTTTAGTTTAACACACCTGAGAATCCATCCATCATCCATCCATCCATCATCCATCATCCATCCATCATCCATCCATCCATCATCCATCCATCCATCATCCATCATCCATCAATCCATCTATCCATCATCCATCATCCATCCATCCATCATCCATCCATCCATCCTTCATCCATCCATCATCCATCCATCCATCATCCATCCATCTATCCATCATCCATCCATCCATCCATCCATCCATCATCTATCCATCCATCATCTATCCATCATCCATCCATCATCCATCCATCATCCATCCATCCATCATCCATCCATCTATCCATCATCCATCCATCCATCATCCAACCATCATCCATCCATCCATCATCTATCCATCATCCATCCATCATCCATCCATCATCCATCCATCCATCATCCATCCATCATCTATCCATCATCCAACCATCATCCATCCATCCATCATCTATCCATCATCCATCATCCATCCATCATCCATCCATCATCTATCCATCATCTATCCATCATCCAACCATCATCCATCCATCATCTATCCATCATCTATCCATCATCCAACCATCATCCATCCATCCATCATCTATCCATCATCCATCATCCATCCATCCATCATCCATCCATCATCTATCCATCATCTATCCATCATCCAACCATCATCCATCCATCATCTATCCATCATCCATCATCCATCATCTATCCATCATCTATCCATCATCCAACCATCATCCATCCATCCATCTATCCATCATCCATCCATCCATCCATCATCTATCCATCATCCAACCATCATCCATCCATCCATCATCTATCCATCATCCATCCATCATCTATCCATCATCCATCCATCCATCCATCATCCATCTATCATCCATCATCCAACCATCATCCATCCATCCATCATTCAATCCCATCCATCATCCATCCATCCATCATCCATCCATCCATCTATCATCCATCCATCCATCATCCATCATCCATCCATCCATCTATCATCCATCCATCCATCCACATCCATCCATCCATCATCCATCCATCCATCATCCATCCAGCATCCATCTATCCATCCATCTATCATCCATCCATCACATCATCCATCCATCCATCCATCTATCATCCATCCATCCATCATCCATCATCCATCATCCATCCATCATCCATCCATCTATCCATCCATCCATCTATCATCCATCCATCCATCATCCATCATCCATCCATCCATCCATCTATCATCCATCCATCCATCCATCATCCATCCATCATCCATCCATCCATCATCCA
>JAFMOB010000091.1:1862332-1864832 GCA_018985215.1 Larimichthys polyactis
TACTGTGTTTTTACGGGAAACATACGTGTCTTTATGGGAAATACTGTGTCTTTACAGGAAACATACTGTGTCTTTACGGGAAATATACTGTGTTTTTACGGGAAACATACTGTGTCTTTACAGGAAACATACTGTGTCTTTACAGGAAATATACTGTGTCTTTACGGAAACATACTGTGTCTTTACAGGAATATACTGTGTCTTTACGGGAAACATACGGGAAACATACTGTGTCTTTACGGGAAACATACGGGAACATACTGTGTCGTTACGGGAATATACTGTGTTTTTACGGGAAACATACTGTGTCTTTACGGGAAACATACTGTGTCTTTACAGGAAACATACTGTGTCTTTACGGGAAACATACTGTGTCTTTACGGGAAACTACTGTGTCTTTACAGGAAACATACTGTGTCTTTACGGGAAACATACTGTGTCTTTACAGGAAACAACTGTGTCTTTACGGGAAACATACTGTGTCTTTACGGGAAACATACTGTGTCTTTACGGGAAACATACTGTGTCTTTACGGGAAACATACTGTGTCTTTACGGGAAACATACTGTGTCTTTACGGGAACATACTGTGTCTTTACGGGAAACATACTGTGTCTTTACGGGAAACATACTGTGTCTTTACAGGAAATATACTGTGTCTTTACGGGAAACATACTGTGTCTTTACGGGAAACATACTGTGTCTTTACGGGAAATATACTGTGTCTTTACAGGAAACATACTGTGTCTTTACAGGAAATATACTGTGTCTTTACGGGAAACATACTGTGTCTTTACAGGAAATATACTGTGTCTTTACGGGAAATATACTGTGTCTTTACGGGAAATATACTGTGTCTTTACGGGAAACATACTGTGTCTTTACGGGAAACATACTGTGTCTTTACGGGAAATATACTGTGTTTTTACGGGAAACATACTGTGTCTTTATGGGAAATATACTGTGTCTTTACAGGAAATATACTGTGTCTTTACGGGAAACATACTGTGTCTTTATGGGATATATACTGTGTCTTTACAGGAAACATACAGTGTCTTTACAGGAAACATACTGTGTCTTTACGGGAAACATACGGGAAACATACTGTGTCTTTACGGGAAACATACGGGAAACATACTGTGTCTTTACGGGAAATATACTGTGTTTTTACGGGAAACATACTGTGTCTTTACGGGAAACATACTGTGTCTTTACGGGAAACATACTGTGTCTTTACGGGAAACATACGGGAAACATACTGTGTCTTTACGGGAAATATACTGTGTCTTTACGGGAAACATACTGTGTCTTTACAGGAAACATACTGTGTCTTTACAGGAAACATACTGTGTCTTTACAGGAAACATACTGTGTCTTTATAGGAAACATACTGTGTCTTTACGGGAAACATACTGTGTCTTTACGTTCATTTGAGGATCCTCTCATTACTTTTTGAATCTTCTTAGATATTTGTAGTAGTAGGTCCCTCAGCTGCACCTCATTTATTATTAGAAACTTTATTCTCTGTAGAAAACGTTTACAATGTACATGTCTGTGTTTGCTGAAGCACTGCTGAGCTGCAATGTTTGTAGGAGAGGTGCTCTATGAAATAGAAGTTTAATAATCGATCAGAGCCGCAGTGCTGAAGTCATAAAGCCTCGTTCAGATCTGCTGGAAATGAGAAACTAATTGAATTTCATCGAGGAGACAAAAGTCCAGATGTTTGAGACACGTGCAGCCAGCTGCTGCTCTGCGTCACGGCATGTTTGGATTCAGAAACTTTAGAAATGAATCAGTTTAATACTGAAAAACAAAGTGTGAGAATTAATATGGAGGCGGCAGGCGGGCAGAGGCTGCCGCCGCTCACAGTATCAAACAAGAAGTTTAATAAACAGTAACAGAGTTGATCTCTTTCTCTGTCCGCCGCCCCCCGCCTGCTCGCTCTGATTAGAGGCTGAAGCCGTTTCTGATGTGATCACCGGGATCAGAGCCTCCCCTCCTCTGCTCTCTCACATCCCAACGTAATCCCATTGAGGCCAAGAAAGAAGCAGTAAGAGGCCTGGGAAAACCTGGAGAGTCCTGGAAGGAGGAGGAGGGGAGGGCCGAGGGTCACCGGGCTCATCGTCCCAATTAGCACGGGGCACCTTAACGGCTGAAACATGCCAACGCTGGCTGGGTTTGTTAAGACGCTCTGCAGGGTCTGCACTGAAGCTGCTTATGAAAGGCGACTGTTACATCTTCGTTCCTTCACAAACATACATCTGCTTACATCATGTTGGATCTTTGCTGCAGCAGAGTCAGACTCAGTCAAATGTTTGGGTTTCTGCAGCCTTAAAAAGAAAAGTTTGAGTCAGAACCTTCAGGGACCTTTACCTGACGAACATTTAAAAAGAAAGAAGATTATTAAACATACACGAAAAGTGACTTAAAGAACTTTTTGGCTTCCAAAGAGGTGAAACACAAACAGCAGAGAGTTCATAGAAACATTAGAAACAGACTCA
>JAFMOB010000091.1:1869832-1929832 GCA_018985215.1 Larimichthys polyactis
GCGTTTGAAGTGGAGGCTGGCCTTTGTGCCGCCGTGAAAGGGCCGCGACTGAGCTGCACAATGACTTCTGACACGGGCTCGGACAAGAGCAGCTCCCCTCACACAGCGCACCAGAACTCACTCTGGACTCTTTCTCTCTCTCAGGAAACAGCAGTTCCTGTTCACGTCGTGTTCAGCGACATCTGAGGTCTGCGTCACCAAATGACGCGTAATTTAGCCAACGCGCGTCTTTTACGCACGAAGACTCAACTGAACCAAAGGAGGAGGATCCAGCTCTGAAACATGTGCCTTTATATTTGAATGATATTAAAGTGTCTCCAGAATGTTCCCGTAACTCTTCACGTCCTCTGCCTCCAAGCTCAGTTCACAGTGTGGGTGTTTGTTTATGCTGAGCAGGGCAGCCGGTGGAGGAGCGGAGCCCCGCACAGGTGGCTAAACGACCGCACTTCTCACGCAGGTGGCACAAGCGCAGCGACGTGCGACTTCTCCCAACTCGTTAGAACGGGGTGAAAATTTTAAGTGAAGAGATTAACTGAACACACACACCGCTAATGCGAAACACAACGGCCAATTAGGTTATTAATGAAGGCGGGAGGTGACGGGGGGAGACCGGGGGGAGGTGAAGAAGAGGAGGTGAAGAGGGGGAGGTGAAGAGGGGAGACAGGGAGGTGAAGAGGGGAGACAAGGAGGTGAAGAGGGGAGACATGGAGGTGAAGAGGGGAGACAAGGAGGTGAAGAGGAGAGACAGGGAGGTGAAGAAGAGGAGGTGAAGAGGAGGAGGTGAAGAAGAGGAGGTGAAGAGGGGGGGCAAGGAGGTGAAGAGGGGGGACCAGGAGGTGAAGAAGAGGAGGTGAAGAGGGGGGGCAAGGAGGTGAAGAGGGGGGACCAGGAGGTGAAGAAGAGGAGGTGAAGAAGAGGAGGTGAAGAAGAGGAGGTGAAGAGGAGAAACAGGGAGGTGAAGAAGAGAGACCTGGAGGTGAAGAGGGGAGACAGGGAGGTGAAGAGGAGAGACAGGGAGGTGAAGAGGGGAGACAGGGAGGTGAAGAGGAGAGACAGGGAGGTGAAGAGGGGAGACAGGGAGGTGAAGAGGAGAGACCTGGAGGTGAAGCTGTGCTGCTTTGAAGAAGTTCATTAATTAATGAATCACAGATTTAAGAAACAAACTATCAAACTGGATCCTGCTGCAGCGTTAATATTAATTTAAAAATAATTTAAGAATAATTTAAGAATAATTCAGAATTTTTTTCAATCAGTTAAAATGAATTTGGATGATTTGTGTTATTAATTTATTATTTTATTGTGGAGGGCTGGCTGTGACTTCCTGTTCAGGGACAGTCTGACTTTTAAAAAGTTCAAATATATTTTTAATTTAAAAATGAAACTGAACGGTCAGAAGTTTAAAAATGGATTCTAACAGATTTATGATGCTTCATTTCTTCATAACTTAATAAATAATATAAAATCTTCATGGTCCTCGGACAGACAGGAACATTTACAGAATATCAAACCAAACATTTTTAAATATAATAAATATCTGAAGGAACCTCAGCAGGTTACTCGTGTGGTCTAAGGATGACCTCTTCAGGCCACCGTAGTTTCTACAGGGTTGCAGTCTGCAGCATCACCACTAGATGGCGCTAACTCTCACACACTGTACCTTTAAATGTGAATTTATTTAATAACTTTAAAACTGAAAAATCTAAATGTGGAGTTTGTTTCATTTTTTAAACTTTTTCATCCTCTGTAGAAATCTGACCGGACAGGTCGGCTCAGATATGATGATGTGATACATGTTGGATGGACGGTTCTGATCTGGGTCACGTGTCTCATGTGTCTCATGTGTCTCATGTGTCTCATGTGTCTCATGTGTCTCATGTGTCTCTGCAGGAGGAACTGACCTGCTGCAGGTGCTGAGGTCGAAGCTCCAGCTGATCTCTGCACATGCTGCTCCTCGCTCCAACCACCGGGGGGCAGCATTGGCCTAAAAACAAACAACAACAACAACATCCAGAGTGAGCAGAGGCTCAGTGTCACACCCAGGAGTGATCCATGACCCCAGGAGTGATCCATGCAGTCAGAGTGATCCATGCAGTCAGAGTGATCCATGCAGTCAGAGTGATCCATGCAGTCAGGAGTGATCCATGCAGTCAGAGTGATCCATGCAGTCAGGAGTGATCCATGCAGTCAGAGTGATCCATGCAGTCAGAGTGATCCATGCAGTCAGGAGTGATCCATGCAGTCAGAGTGATCCATGCAGTCAGGAGTGATCCATGCAGTCAGAGTGATCCACACAGTCAGGAGTGATCCATGCAGTCAGAGTGATCCATGCAGTCAGAGTGATCCATGCAGTCAGGAGTGATCCATGCAGTCAGAGTGATCCACACAGTCAGGAGTGATCCATGCAGTCAGGAGTGATCCATGCAGTCAGGAGTGATCCATGCAGTCAGGAGTGATCCATGCACCCAGGAGTGATCCATGCAGTCAGGAGTGATCCATGCACCCAGGAGTGATCCATGCCAGTCAGAGTGTCCATGCAGTCAGAGTGATCCATGCAGTCAGAGTGATCCATGCAGTCAGAGTGATCCTGCAGTCAGAGTGATCCATAGTCAGTAGCAGTCAGAGTGATCCATGCAGTCAGAGTGATCCATGCAGTCAGAGTGATCCATGCACTCAGAGTGATCCATGCAGTCAGGAGTGATCCATGCAGTCAGAGTGATCCATGCAGTCAGAGTGATCCATGCACTCAGAGTGATCCATGCAGTCAGAGTGATCCATGCAGTCAGAGTGATCCATGCAGTCAGAGTGATCCATGCAGTCAGAGTGATCCATGCCCTCAGAGTGTGTGCAGGTGAACAGTCCAAAGGTGAAGAGCAGCGACATGAGACAGCATGAAGGAAAATACAACACAGCACTTCATGAACATTCATACAGAACACAGTGATGACACAGTCACACGCTGTAATATTTAAAATCTGGAATAAAACACCAACTTTAAACTGACGTCATTTTACTGTAACTTTAAAAGTTTCACTGTGTTTATTAAAAACAGTGTTTTCAGTACTACAAATATTATATATATATATAATATTATTACAAATATGACAGTCAGTAAAGTGACAGACATGTGACAGTTAAATGAATTAATTCTAATATATTTATGAATATATATTTATGAATATATATTTATGAATATATATTTCCTGTGAAGGATTGTCACGTGTTTTCATAATGTAACGATCTGAATATTATTTCAGACTTTACAGAGTCACTCACTGCCAGCAGGGGGCAGCACGTGTATTCTTAAGGATTATTTAAATGTCTTTATTTAAATTAACTGTTAATTAACTTCATTTAAATGAGCTGTCACAGCTGTGTGGCTGCAGATGAAACTTCTTCTCTGTTAACTCGAGTCATTTGTGACATTTTATTAAAAAGATAAAGTCATGAGAAGAACCAGCAGCTCGGTCTGTCTCCGTGTTCTTTGTCTCACACGTGGAATAATAAAGACTGATGGACTTTAAAATAATAACTGACACATTTACACAATATAAAACATGTTCACGTGATTTATGACGTGAGTCTGTGAAATGAGATTTATTATAAACTGTGTTCAGCAGCTCTGTGAGGAGGAAAAGAAAAACTGAAGTTTATTTAAATATTAAACACGTCACAGAAGCAGCAGCTCAGTGTCTCCGTGTCTCTGTGTCTCCGTGTCTCCGTGTCTCTGTGTCTCCGTGTCTCAGTGTCTCAGTGTCTCCGTGTCTCAGTGTCTCAGTGTCTCCGTGTCTCCGTGTCTCAGTGTCTCCGTGTCTCCGTGTCTCCGTGTCTCAGTGTCTCAGTGTCTCCGTGTCTCTGTGTCTCTGTGTCTCAGTGTCTTAGTGTGGAGGATCTGAAGGACGCAGACACAGAAGCTGCAGCTCTGAGTGTCTGAGTTCATTTACGGTGAAAATATGAAAAGATGTAAAATATGGCATTTTAAAGGAGATTACACAGAATAAAGTTTATTCTGTGTAATCTCCTTTGCATATATTGAGACTTAATTACACAGTAACACACAGTAATATTATATAATATTATATCATATAATATAATATTATATAATATAATATAATATTATATTATATAATATTTAACAGCGTATTTCACCGTCACGGATTGGACAGACTGTAAAATCTACAGACATTTAAAATCTGGAATAAAACACAAACTTTAAACAGTGCTGACTTCCTGTCACTGTCACTTATTTTATTTATTACGGTAAAATTATGTCAACCACAGCTGACAGAGTAAAATCTGTTTTCAGTATACAGTACTACAGTATTACAAATATCAGTAAAGTGACACAGTGAAACATCGTGGCGCAGGATTTAGTGGAGTTATTTTATTTTATTTGTCATTCTAAATATCTGCGGATTGTCACGTGTTTTCACAGCTGACAGTTTTTATTAATGCTACAGTTTATGTGAAAACTTATTTCATACAGAATACAGTTTTATTTGATTTTATATTAGACTCACAGTAAAACTCTCATTATTACATTAGAAAAGGTTTCTGTATTTATCAGGTTCAAATGTTATAACATATTTTCATTTCTTCATAAAGTGTTCACTGACAGACTGGACCTGTTTCTGGACCTGCTGCAGATGTTTCCACTGCTCGGCTCGGTCAGACTCGGGAACAGCTCGGGGGCAGCTCACTGCGCTTTGGACATCTATTAACCAGCAGCGCGCAGGGTCAGTGCGTAAAGGCCGCGCACGGCTTCATCATTAAACCGAGCCGGCTCCAAAACAAGCGCGCACGGCTCGGATCCAGCACGTGATTCAGCCTCACAGTCTGCAGAGTCTTGAACACAACATGCAGGTCTGTGTCCTCCGCGCGGCCTCAGCTGCCACAAGTTTGAATTCAGCGACCATAAAGAAACATGAGAGAGGATTCACAGTTCATGAGTCACAGGAAACATTCCCGGGCAGAGCGCACGGTTCACCGAGCAGCCCGGGACATGCAGACCGCATCAGTCCACACGGTCCCGGAGAAAACCAGATCCTGCAGAGTCTTTAGGAGCCTTTAGCTCTAAACGCCTCATCAACAGCTTGTTCTACCTCATCATCTCCATCGCTAATGATTTTCTAATGCAGCCTCGGAGCATTAACACAACAATGATTAACCTGGTTAGTGCCGAGCGGAAGCTCCACAGAGGACACGGAGGACACGGAGGACACGGAGGACACGGAGGACAGTCTGCTCAGGAAAAACTACAAGAGAATTATTGTAATGACAAATAAAACGAGAATTATCAGATCAGTTATTAGAGTTCAGTATTTTCACGTTCAACACGTCCAAACACAAGAAACACTGAACATTGAAATATTTAATATTAACTTATATTAAAAAAGCGAATGAATTATTATTTAAATAGATAAACTGTCAAAGAAGATAAAGACACTTTTTAATAAAGTATCTCTAAAAAAAGAAAAACAGAAATGTGAGTCAGCGGAGGAAAAAAATATGATTAAATTTAGTTTTACACAATTATGAGTGACATATATAATATAATATAATATAATATAATATAATAAATATAAATCTATAGACAAACTCCAGCTGTATCTGAAGGTTTCGCCGCTCGTGCGCCGCCGCATCCTAAAAACACGAATCTGTGACAGAGTGAAATTCACACTCGTGCACAGAAAACAACACACACACACACACACACACACACACACACACACACACACACACACACACACACACACACACTTCCATGTTTTCTTGTGGAGAGTTCCTGGATGAAACAAGTTTCTCACCCCGAGGCGGATTGTTTCCGTTCAGACATTAAGAAGTCTGGATAGGACACACACACACACACACACACACACACACCACACACACACACACACACACACACACTCAGCGTGCCTCTGTAACTAAGCTGCCGGCCTTGTGTGTGATCCAGGTACTTGGAGACCTATTGGCAGCTCGCTCTGGTCCAATCAGCGCTCTCCTCGCGCAGCGTCAGAGCACATTGAAGGTTGGAGGCGCTTTGGTTGGCGCACAACTTCTGAGCGCACACAAACCTTCTGAGCGCACACAAACCTTCTGAGCGCACACAAACCTTCTGAGCGCACACAAACCTTCTGAGCGCACACAAACCTTCTGAGCGCACGGACTCCATGGATCAGCGCAGCCTGCAGCAGTGCTGAGCAGCAGCATCTCCAAACCAGCAGCTCTCCATCTTCGGCCATGGCGCTCCTCTAGAGGAGGAGGTTTGTTTTCCAGAGCTGCTCCCTGTCCTCCTGCCGCCTCCTCTCCCTCAGAGATGATGTTCTCCTCTGCAGGGAAGCGCTGCTTCACGATAGAGTCTCTGGTGGCCAAAGAGAACCCGCTGAGCGAGGAGCCGATCCGCCCGACGGCGCTGAGTTACTCCAACCCGACCACAGACGCCTTAATGAACAGCTACCAGGCCCCGCCGACCCGGTCCCTCTATCAGACCCCGGACCTGGTGTTCCCGGACACGGTGAGCCACCACTCCCTCACCGTGGCTCCGCACCAGCTCGGGGGCTCCCACCTACAGCACCCGCACTTCTTCGGGACGCAGCACCGAGACCCGCTCAACTTTTACCCCTGGGTGCTGCGGAACCGGTTCTTTGGACACAGATTCCAAGGTGACACACACACACACACACACACACACACACACACACACACACACACACACACACACACACATGTTATTCTGCAGTTATTAATGTTTAAAACAGGTTCGTGTGCCTGCAGAGGAGTTTGCATGATCAAAATAAATCAGTGTTATTATTATTATTATTATTATTATTATTATTATTATTATTACATGAGGACAGATTGACTCAGATTGATTCTTCAGCTGAGTGAAGCGCGCGCACAGACTGAACACACGGCGCGTGCAGCAGATCAGGTCCAGATCAGGTCCAGGTCCAGATCAGGTCCAGGTCAGGTCCAGGACAGAAGAAGAACGGAACGAGACCTGCGCAGGTGTTAGCAGGAAAACCTCTGCGCAGCGCTGCACGAACCATCACACAACATAACAGCAGATTTATTGATCTGGTATATTTATATTTAGACACAAACTTGATTAATTTGATCTCAGTGATTTTTGTTTGATTACTTAAAGTAAACAATCAAAAAACATGTTTGAATTTATTTATTTACGTTAAAATTATGAAAGTAATAAAACAGAACAAATCAGTTTAAATAATGTGTCATTTAATTAACCAGCAGCACTGCAAAATGATAATATAATAAAATAATAATAAAATAATAATAACAATAACATAATAATAATAATAATAATAATAATAATAATAATAATAATAAACAATAAAATAATAATAATAATTTATATTCTGCTCTTTGAGGTAAATTAAATTCAGTCTGATTCATTCACTGGATGTTTTAAATGTTTTAAAGTTAATTTGTTTTTTCTGTTTAATTATATTTTAACACCCAGAATCCTCCGCGTTTATTAATTCAAGCTCTTTATTTGTTTTTTTTTAATTAGTCTTGTTGTTGTTGTTTTTCATTTGCGTTTCTGCGTGACGTGTCCACGCGAGATGTTCGATATTTATTAGCCTAGTCGACTTTATTATTTATAAATACAGACACAAACACTTTATTAAAGGCGCTGTATTTATACTGTCTGTTTATATTTATACTGTCTGTTTATATATTAATACTGTCTGTTTATGTATTAATACTGTCTGTTTATATTTATACTGTCTGTTTATATTAATACTGTCTGTTTATATATTAATACTGTCTGTTTATGTATTAATACTGTGTACATCCTGTGTTATATATTCTGAATATAACGTTGAGCAGTTTAATAACTTGTATTTGTCACTGTTCATACACAGCTTCATTTAATTTAACTTCATTAACACTAATTAGACTTTTTACCTGCTGACTGATCTTCAGTCCATGAGCCTGCGTACACCTGAACACATATTCATGTACTACTACTACTACTACTACTGCAGTACTCTGTGCAATGACAATACATTAATCTGATGTACTAAGGACAAAATAATAATAATAATAATAATAATAATAATAATAATAATAATAATAGTTGTTGCCATGTTGATGTCTGGAATAGAAACGGAACGCAGCCTTCATTAGCGTCATTAAAACACCTGCGCTCTTACTTCATGTCAGCACGGCTGCATGACGCAGTCACCTGTCCTCACCTGTCCTCACCTGTCCGCCCTGTCTCCAGGTAACGACGTGTCCCAGGACAGCCTGCTCCTCCACGGTCCTTTCGCCAGGAAGCCGAAGCGCATCCGGACGGCCTTCTCCCCGTCGCAGCTGCTGCGCCTGGAGCGAGCCTTCGAGAAGAACCACTACGTGGTGGGAGCCGAGCGCAAGCAGCTGGCCAACAGCCTGAGTCTGTCCGAAACACAGGTGAGGCACGGGACAGGGGACAGGTGAAGCAGCGCTCATGAGTGTTTAAAGAAGCGCACATGACGGCATATAAATTATTTATGGGTCTAATCTCAGATACAGAAAAATAATAAAAAGATTCATTTTAAATTAGAGTTTACAATCTGTGTTTATTTATTATTATTACTGCTGGTTCCGCTGGAAGAACTATTTTGATTTATGGAGATATATTCATATCAAATTCAGCATCCAGCAGCATTAACATTAAAACATTTAACCAAGAAGATAAATCTGAATTTAAATTTAACATGTGAAGATTTTTACAAATAAAATACAATAAAAGTATTTTTTATAGAACTACAATTAAAAATATAAACTACAAATAAACAGGCTGCAGATGTTTGATTCACTTTGTTCACTGTGAGACTGAATGAATTCACCTCAAGATCAATCAAGTATAAATCTGTAAATCAATAAATCTATAAATCAATAAATCTGTAAATCTGTTGGATTCAAAGTTTCTGTGGCTGTGTTGAATATTTCCAAGATATTTTGAGCTCAGGATAAATAAATAATTCAAAATAGTTCTTCTCAAAGGGATAAAAATCATTTAAATGACATTAACACTGTGATTAATTATGATGATTTTACTGCTGTAATAACAATAATTACAGTAATAATATTAATAATAATAATTACAATAATGACGACTTCAAATTAAAGCAGCAAAATCACAAACTGATTTCTCTGATTTCAGTCATTTTTTAAATTATTTTTCTGTGTAGCTGTAACAAATATTATTTTAATAATTTATCAGAAGTTTGAATTTACAAATTATCTGAACATCGACTGCTGCAAAATGAGAGTGCCCTGATATTTATGAATAAATGTGTGAGACCATAATGAGCCTTTCATTAGACACACACACACACACACACACACACACTCACACACACTTTACAAACTCTAACCAGTTGAACTCACTCACCTGTCTGCAGCTCGTCTCTTCAAGGTGTTTAATTCATGGAGCTGCAGGATAAATATTATTGATGTTTATGATGATTCATTATCTGTCAGTCAGGCGACTAACGAGGATCAGCTCAGCCAATCAGAGCCTGACAATGATACACCAACTGCATTATGCTAATTACAACGAGGCAGAGCTGAATGTTAATTAACACACACAACATTTAGTGTTAGTGTGTGTACAGAGTGTGTGTGACAGTGTATGTTACAGTGTATGTTACAGTGTATGTTACAGTGTATGTGTGTTACAGTGTGTGTGTGTTACAGCGTGTTACAGTGTGCGTGTGTTACAGTGTGCGTGTGTTACAGTGTGTGTGTGACAGTGTATGTGTGTGTTACAGTGTGTTACAGTGTGTGTGTGTTAGTGTGTGTTACAGTGTGTTACAGTGTGTTACAGTGTGCGTGTGTTACAGTGTGTGTGTGTTAGTGTGTGTTACAGCGTGTTACAGTGTGTTACAGTGTGTGTTACAGTGTGCTTGTGTTACAGTGTGTGTGTGTTAGTGTGTGTTACAGTGTGTGTTACAGTGTGTGTGTGTTACAGTGTGCGCATGTTACAGTGTGCGTGTGTTACAGTGTGTTACAGTGTGTGTTACAGTGTGTGTTACAGTGTGCGTTAGTGTGTGTTACAGCGTGTTACAGTGTGCGCGTTACAGTGTTTGTTACGGTGTGTGTTAATGTGTGTTACAGCGTGTTACAGTGTGTGTGTTACAGTGTGCGTGTGTTACAGTGTGTTACAGTGTGCGCATGTTACAGTGTGCGTGTGTTACAGTGTGTGTTACAGTGTGCGTGTGTTACAGTGTGTGTTACAGTGTGCGTTACAGTGTGTGTGTGTTACAGTGTGCGTGTGTTACAGTGTGTGTTACAGTGTGCGTGTGTTACAGTGTGTTACAGTGTGTGTTACAGTGTGTGTGTGTTACAGTGTGTGTTACAGTGTGCGTGTGTTACAGTGTGTTACAGTGTGTGTTACAGTGTGCTTGTGTTACAGTGTGTGTTACAGTGTGCGTTACAGTGTGTGTGTGTTACAGTGTGCGTTACAGTGTGTGTGTTAGTGTGCGTGTGTTACAGTGTGTGTTACAGTGTGCGTGTGTTACAGTGTGTGTTACAGTGTGCGTGTGTTACAGTGTGTGTTACAGTGTGCGTGTGTTACAGTGTGCGTTACAGCGTGTGTTACAGTGTGTGTTACAGTGTGCGTGTGTTACAGTGTGTGTTACAGTGTGCGTGTGTTACAGTGTGCGTGTGTTAGTGTGTCACAGTGTGTGTGTTACAGTGTGCGTGTGTGTCACAGTGTGTGTGTTACAGTGTGCGTGTGTGTTACAGTGTGAGTGTTACAGTGTGCGTGTGTGTCACAGTGTGTGTGTTACAGTGTGCGTGTGTGTTACAGTGTGAGTGTTACAGTGTGCGTGTGTTAGTGTGTCACAGTGTGTGTGTTACAGTGTGCGTGTGTGTTACAGTGTGAGTGTTACAGTGTGCGTTACAGTGTGTGTGTGTTACAGTGTGTTACAGTGTGCGTTACAGTGTGTGTGTGTTACAGCGTGTTACAGTGTGTGTGTTAGTGTGTGTTACAGTGTGCGCATGTTACAGTGTATGTTACAGTGTGCGTGTGTTACAGTGTGCGTGTGTTAGTGTGTCACAGTGTGTGTGTTACAGTGTGCGTGTGTGTTACAGTGTGAGTGTTACAGTGTGCGTTACAGTGTGTGTGTGTTACAGTGTGTGTGTTAGTGTGTGTTACAGTGTGTGTGTGTTACAGTGCGCGCATGTTACAGTGTATGTTACAGTGTATGTTACAGTGTGCGTGTGTTACAGTGTGTGTGTGTTACAGTGTGCGTGTGTTAGTGTGTGTGTTACAGTGTGCGTGTGTGTTACAGTGTGAGTGTTACAGTGTGCGTGTGTTACAGTGTGTGTGTTAGTGTGTGTGTGTGTTACAGTGTGTGTGATAGTGTGCGTTACAGCGTGCGTGTAATTTTATATATATATATATATATATATATATATATATATATATATATATATATATATATATATATATATATATATATATATATATATATGGACAGGTTATTGTTCACGGTGTGTCGGCAGACAGAGATCTGCAGCTCAGTGTATCTACATCTAAACGATTCATCGATTAACTGATTAAATACTAATTAATGATCAACTCATCGTTCATGTCACGTGACACTGACTAACGACGTGCATCCTCCTCGTTAACAGGTGAAGGTGTGGTTCCAGAACAGGCGGACCAAGTACAAGCGGCAGAAGCTGGAGGAGGAGGGCCCGGACAGCCAGCAGAAGAAGAAGGGGAACCACCACATCAACAGATGGCGCCTGGCCACCAAGCAGGCCAGCTCCGAGGACATCGACGTCACCTCAGAGGACTAAAACACTGAGCTGCCTGCTCGACGCTCCAGAGGACCAACACTATTTATTATGTAACATTATGAAGTATAATTAGACACATTAGAGACAGACATGAACATGTGATGAGCAGCTCTGTGCTCTGACGTCTGCAGAGATCATCTTTGGTGTTTGACGACCAAAGAAGAAGGAACAGCGTCCACCTCGCCCGTAGTGTTTGTGTTTTTTTAACTGTACATAGGCGGCTCAGAAGAGGCCATTTTGTTTCATTAAAGCTGTTTTTACCACCTGCTTAGGTCATTAACACCTCACTGCTCAGCCCGCCCACCGCACCACCTGTGAGCCACGGTAATTTAAATTTCTCCTCCATGGCGAGAACACGCGGCACACTTTCAATCCGCCCGGACAGCGAGAACAGGCCACACGAGAACAAAGCGGGAAGTGAACCAGGCGTCAGAAGAAGCTCCACGTTGGACTCATGGCGAGCTGAGCTCAGACAGAGCTCGCAGCTTTGTGATGCACGGAGCACATCTGCATTTGTTGAACATCTGCTGTGTCATTGAGCGCCGTGTGTAGTATGAAACATGTAATTACACAAAAGATGTTTTAGAAATAAAAACAAAAACGTTTCTCTGATTGTAATTCAGACGCTCGCTGTTCACGGGTCACGTCTGCAGGTTCTTGGAGCAGCAGCAGGTTCCACTCATTAGTTTCCTTCCTCTCCGGGCTGAAGGTTCATGTGTAAATCAGTGCGAGACATGCCGCTGCCGTGTTTGATTGGAATGAAAAACCTGCAGACATTCACGGCCTCCGCGGCGTCCGAGGCGGGAACAGTCCAACCAAAGACGGATTTCCCATTTTCAGGTTGTTTCATGTTTGGGGGGGCGTTCACTTCCCTCCGATTGAGACTCAGGCAGCTGGAATGTTGCAGGACAGTAGCACAGGTGTCAGGTGTGTTACCTATCGGCCGGTATTTCCTCCAAATTCCAGCAGAAATAATTCCCATCCAGAGGGTGAAACAAGAGGGAAAGTGGTGACTATTGTGTGGCAGCACTTTGAGCAGATCGCCTCAGTAATCACCTGTCAAAAGAAACGGAAGGAATCTTCTCCTAATGACCCCGAGGCTTCAGAGCTGAGCCTGACGTCTGACCCGACCTCTTTGTTTTGTAAGCCAAGAAACCAGAGAGACGGCGAGGAGCAGAGGAGGGTGGAGGGCGGGTGGAGTTAGGCGGGAAAGTGAAATACTCTGCAGAGTTTTTACAAAAGATGCAAAAAGGGGCCACATGGCTTGTTTTGAGTTTCCACGACATCCTATCCTCAGTGCAGGTGCAAACACACGTCAGAGGACACGCAGACAAATAAACAGCAGAACAGCTCGCCACCACCCGCCTGTGGTCAGAGGCCGACTAACGAGAGCTGCACCTCCTCCATCGTCTGCGAGGAAAACAATTAAGAGAAATCTCCCTCAACGCTGCGTCTCCTGACGCCTGAGTCAGCAGAGTTCAGGAGGAATCCACCGAGAACAACAGGAGGCTCCAGAGGAGGAGGTGGGGGAAGGAGGCGCCGGGCTCCTCCTGCTGCTGCTGCAGAGGCGACGGCTTCATCATTACTGCTTGATTACATGTTGTCTCACCTCACGCTGCAAAGCGCACGTGTGTTATTGTCGTTAGTTATGAAGGTGCATGTTTAGCCAGAAATCATGCGGCGTGCTCACAGTTTGTCACATCGCATCAGATTCAGTCAAATCACAGAAACAGAAAGATTTGTGTTTGAACTCTGACACTGAGACGACTTCCCACGGCTACAGATCATTTATCATCTTCACCAAAACATAAAGTCACATTATTCAGTCACATAAAAGTGTGACTGAATAAAAACTGAACGTTAGAATATTTATTACAAGTTTCAGCCATCAGGTCACGTTTCTGTGAAATTCAACCAAATGTGAAAAAAATAAAAATTTCTTTATTTGTTTGTGTTCAATGAACGAGCTTCTGTTTGTGTTTGTCGTGCACCACAAGCCTCCACCCAGCATCCGCCCAGCATCCGCCCGTCCTGCATGTGGCGTCTTGTCGGATTACGCCGCATCGCAGCCGACCGTGCCGAGCTGCGTTCCCTCGGCAACCGTGCAAACACGCTGATCGCACAGATCGTGACAAAAGATAACAGAACGTTTATATAAAGACAGGAAGATCACGCCGACACCAACACGGCAGATTCAAAGCTTCTCAGTGAGGATTCATGACATCATGATGATTTCTAAGAAGTCTGAAGTTTAGTTATGGCTTCATATCTCAGGTTTATCCTGTCAGGCCTGTGGCAGCATTCAAACATCTCAGATCATCAAGACATCCTCGTGTTTATTAAAATCAATGATGCATTCATTGTAAAAGAGGAGAACGCTGCTGTCCGTGTTCCAGCAGTGCCTGACCTCTCTGGTCACATCCATCCTGTCTTCATAATCATTGTCTTGGTGTAAACAACTCCGCTCTGCTAACATATGCTTACTGCTCACTGTTTACCAGGATTCACGGTCGGCGTCGAGCAGCCGGCGTCGCGTCTTCATCGGCGCTCACAGACCTTTATTGTATGTCACAGTCTTACAATCTGTCGCCGCGGCGATCTCCGGCTCGAGCTGATTCACGTCGATCTGTGGGAACAAAAAGGTCACATGTTTACATCCTCCACGTGCACGCCGTACACACGTGCACGCCCGTCTACGTGAGCCGGTTTTCATTTGTAACTAAATAATTCTTAAAAGCATCAAATGTTCTGTATTTACTGCTAATGTGCAAAAGGAGCCAACTTGGCAGATTAAAGTCTAATTTGAGGTTTTGCATCTCCTAATATTTGAACCAGAGACAGATGGCTGCAGGAGCTGCAGGCTGAATCCTAATCAGACATCTTGGTAGGTGTGAAATGGGGAAGTGGGACAAATTGAGTAGGCGGGGGGTCCGCGGAACCGGAGGAGGGCGGGGGGCGTTCCATGTTGCTTTTTGGGGACTTTTTTTTTTTTTTTTCATCTGCTATTCTTGCGAAAGTGCAAAAAGGACTTGAGAGAAAAACAGGCCCCTCCGTGGAACTGAGGCAGCGTTTTCACAGGACCGTTGGCGGCACATATGTCTGAAGTTTTCTGCCATATGGCAGTCTGAGCTATTTCCAGTGGTAATTAAATCCTAAACATTTTAAAGCCAGAGCTGGTTGGCTCGTGTCAGCAAGTCATTTGGCAGAGACGAGACAAAGAGAGAGAGAGAGAGAGAGAGAGGGATGGAGTGAAAAAACAAAAGCATGCCACAGACATTAATGAGCACAATGACACATACTGAGGTAATAAGGCTAAAGTTAGAGCTCAGCCTGATCGTCTGCATGGCAGCAGCGAGTGAAGCCAGTGGAGGCTCGAGCAGGTTAAGTCTCGGAGGGCTACGCCTCATTAGGACAGAGCCTGTGTGAAGCTCAACGGGAACGTTAAAGAGGTCAGAAGACTCCGGTCATCAGTATCAGTCACAGCGACCTGAGCAGAGCAGATATTTGACAGACACTGCTTCAGCTCTCTAACAGGAACACTCTGCAGGACTCAGCAGCATCTACAGGTGGAGCTGCTGATTGCAACTCTCTCACCTCACCATCTACGTCACATTTGTATGACATGATAAACTGCATCCACCACGTCGCCTCTGCACAGACTTTAAAACTGCTGTAACGTGTTTTTGGAGTAACTGTAGTCAAGCTAAATTCTTGTTGTGGAGTCCAGAAAGTCGATGTCTGCAGGTTACAGGTGCATGAATTAATGTCTGTGTGTTGGCCAGACAGAGACACAGTCATACTTTGTTCATAAAATGATTTAAAACATTCTTAGTTCTGTTTTTTGATACACGGTTCAGGTTTTTACTTGTTGACAGGCTTTTTAAATTCAGGGTTTGTAGCTTCAGATTTAGTTTCTCGCTCTGTGCTTCAGTACCAATAACTCAGACTTGGGTTTATTCCTGTTTGAGCTGTAGAAAATTCTCTGCCATCCATAACTTGATATTTAAAATGCAGTTTAAAATCTATAAAACATATATCGGCTCTGAGTCGACAGGAGACACAGCAACGTGAAGCGGGGTGTCATCAGCATAGTGACGTATATTAATGCTGCACCGTGTCTCCTGAGGACTATGGTTGCTGCAGAAACCCAAAGGTCCAAATCTAAAGCCAGTGTTTAGTTTGTTCTGGGTCATCACTGGTTCTCAAACTGTGGTACCGGTACCACTGATGGTACACAACCAAACATCCATCCACGATTAGTTATGAGTTAAATGTGAAAGAGACATAATAAGTGGAGTTATATCAGGAGTAACAACATGTTAGCTCTGGTTCTGGAGCCGGTTCTGTTCAAGATTCAGAGTCAACAACATACAATCTTCTAAATCTGACTGAACAGACTTCAGATATTTTCTGAGTTAAAAGTTTGAGACACACTGACTCAGAAAAACTTCAGAAAAGTTCATGCACAGCTGAACGATGTTCTGTTGTATCTCAGAGGAAAGAAAGTTCTTTGGTACCTGGGACATCTGTGGGAACAGACTGATGGCGAGAGGCAGAGCCAGGCCGAAGGCGGCAAGACACACCAGGCTGTGGACGGGCAGGACGAGCCTCCTCTGTCTCTGCAGGAGGGGAAGCCTGGACGGACACAAAGGACACACACAAACAATCGTTTGATTCCAGATTTAACGGAAACATTTATCTCCAACAGGAAACGGCAGACTGATTTCTCCGTTCACGCAAAGTGTGACAGAACATCCGACAGATGAATCAGCTGTGAAGGCGTTTCCAAATTCCTGTTCTACAGTTTAATCTCAAAACTTTAAGATCCAGTCCGCAGTGAACAGTAAGAGACCAGAAAATAAGCCATGAAGTATGACTGTGATTTCCTGTTTACAGTAAACACTTTTATATTTTATATAAGACTGTTAATTCTACAGTAAAACACCAAACTCTGACAGTAAAAGACAGACAAATATAACTGTTTTCCTGTACAGAGTACATATTTTAAAACCTTAATTATACAGAATAAAGTATTTTATATTAGAGAACACTGGAATATTTAATAGCATATTTTACTGTGATGTTTTGACAGTTTCACTGTAAAATCTATTTTATGGAACAAAACACCGACACTACCGTCCTTTTACTGTAATATATTAGGACAGGTTATACCGTGACTTGTTTTCAGGTGAGTTGTGCATGTTATATTCGATCTTCTGTAAATCTGTCACATTGGACCCTTAAAGGACTCTCAGATTTTTAATCGCACAAATGTATTGTGGCACTTTCAGAAACATATTTGCAGACTTTCTAAAGATCCATCTCCAGAAATATATTTCCTCGTCTCCTCCCTGCTCGCTGCCCTCCGTAGGATAATCCCCTCTTCAGTGTGTGGGACAGCGAACTCAGCAGGAGCTTGAGAATGAGCCGCTCCGTCTCTCCTCCACCAGCGACGCCTCTCCCCCTAACGAGGAGAGCTACTGCCTAATGAGGGAGCTCATTAACACATATGGCTGCCATGGTTTAATTAGGCTACACACACACACAAACGTGCAGACACACATCTTAAAAGTGGATTACAAAGAGGAAAGTCAATGGGAGAAAAGTTGTGAGGTATGTGCGATGCACGCTGAAGGGAAGGTTTGTGCACAAGTTTGAAAAACTCCATATTATGACATTATTATGACGTTATGACACATTTTCATAACCTGGCTAGCAGCCACATTCCTGGTCGAGGTCTTGTCCAGGTTTAACGGTTTACATGAACCTCGACAAGACCAGTTCATAGAAGATCAGACACAACAGTGAGATAACACACAAGAGGAGAGCAGAGGTTCTGCAGCAGAACCAGAGTCTGTGTTTGCTTCAAAGTCACAAATGTGACGGGAATCATTAATTTAACTCTTTGTTCAGACTCTCTGCTGTAATGATGATCAAACTGTGAAACAGGTTTCTGCACTAAACAAACAGCTCATGGTTATGAACATATGAACGTTTGTCAGCAGCAGAGGAAGAAGAAGCATCCATCAAAAGTACTCTGATTACTTTCTGATGCTTTAAAGTGGCTCCTGCTTTATTTGTATGTATTATTATTTCCATGGCTGGAAAGTGAAGCCAGTAATCCTGAAAGGAAACAGCTGAAGGTTTGGAGACAGAGACGGTAATTAAAGACGTGTTCAGGACAATTAATCGTTCCAGAAATGACACGAGTGACTTTGAAATGTCAAAATTACCTTTAAAGTGTAACCAGCTGAAGTGAACTGCCGCTCCTCTGACGTCCTGAGTGGATTTATTTTGTGTTTGTTTTTGTATCTAAATCATTTTTAATATTTCGTCCCTGTAGACTCTGGAAGCATGAACTGAAACTGTGACTCTGCTGTTACATCACAGTGCGAGCTCAGGCCTCGACTCCGGTCACGGAGGAGACACAAAGATAAATAAGTGTGAATACACTCGTGGGTACTGAAGCACATGAAGGACAGAAGCTGCTGTCAGTGCCGTGAATCTCTCAGCGGTGTCATCCATCACTGAGGGGCCGCCCGGGGGGGCCCGTCTCTTTCCCCTTGTTCTCGCTCCATTGAGAGCCAGTGAAGGCGAGCTGACATGGAGGATAGCTGAGCGCTACTCACCTGCAACCACAGCCGCCTGTGCTCGCTCTGTACGCCTCTCATTGTGTCACTCAGCTGCCAGGAATCCCAAACACACCTGGGCGCCCGGCCCGCCTGCTCGGAGCGGTCGGGTCAATAAGTGCTGTCAAGGATTTCACGAAGACGGCCACATTCCTCGGCACAGCGTGGGCGTCCATCGCATCATTACGACATAATTGGTCTTATCACAGAGATGCTGAATCTGTGGAGACGGTTCAGCAACGAGGATCGAAGACTCGATATTGTCATTTAATCAATCTAACTCGTTATTATAACAGGACTGTAATTAACAAACTCACACAAACATTCAGAGATTATTTGTATCTGACCAATCAAAGGTCCTGACTGAGACGTTAACCCTTTATAAATTTTCAGATGTTCCAGTCGAGTCACATCATCAGCGTAAACGACAGCATCATCGGCCTACAGGCGGATCTCTCTCACGTTTTTACTCAAATTATTCATAAGAATAGTGAAAGTCCGCGGGCCGAGCACGGAGCCCTGTGGGACACCAACGCTGAGCATCAAACATGACGCACCGGGATCGAGCTGTGAAGTTACGTGTGAAGAACCAACCAACCACGAGCGAACAAAGAGAAGAGCATCGACGTGAAGGAAGACCACGTCTCTCCAACATGAACAGCTGCTGTGACTTTCACTTTCTATTGTTTTTATTCATGCAGATGTTGGCAGAGGTTAACGTCTTCACAGTTATATGTTTCATTTCTATGCAGATGTTCAATCTATCTTTTACAGGATTTCTCTGTTTATTCGCTCCAGCTTCAAATTAAACTATTTATCATTATTATTAGTATTAAACTGGTATTGTCAATGAAACTAATGAAAGTAGTGCCTGTGCAGCCTCATACAGCTCATTGTTCTTTATTAGAAAACACACCATCCTGCTGCCGAGTGCCAAATACCAAATATGTATCAATCCGCTGCTGAAAATAGTGCCACGCTCTTCAGTACGAGTCAGTTTTTAAGATTTGCATGTTGGGCAGGAACAGATGGACTCGAGGCTGAGACAGACACAAAGTGTTGAAACTGTAATTATCTTAAAACACGACATGACAGATAAAAACGAATCTTACTTCTCCAGCGCGGCCATGATCATCGGAGGCAGCACCAGGATGGGCATGGGCAGGACCACTCGGGTCACGGCTGTTTCTAAAAGTGCCTGTCACAGAAACAAAGGCAGCGTTTAATCATGTGAAATATGAGCATGACTCCGTCATCAGGTGCAGGGACGTACATGCCTGGCTGCCACCTTTGACGTTCCCACCACGTTCCCGTCGTCGTCGAGCACGCTGATGCCCTCCGACAGCTCCGAGTGTCTCATGAGCACCACGTTACAGACGTTTGCACTGGCTGTGAAGACGAGACACATATTTCATATATCAATACATGTGTTCATAAACAAACAGACTTTCTCCACGAGGGAACCTTAAACTACAAGAACTGTCATGTTGAGATCATGAAGTCAAATAAACTTTTCATCATCTTCAGGTTTCTTTACGTTCGATCAGCTGCGCGTTAGCCTGCCAACATCTAACCCCCTGAAGAACAGGACAGGTAAGTGAGTGTCTCTGTCTCATCACTGTCCAATCAGCGTAACCAAGGTGACGACAGGTCGACAAACAGCAGGTTGATTTATTCACGTGAACACAAATGTGTGTTAATACAGACGGACGTTTGTCCTCGACTCTAATGGGAAGAAAGAAAAACTGGTTTTAGAGAGTTTAGCGTGGCCGGCGCCGCGAGGCGTTTTAATTTAAGACGACAGCGTTCAGAGTTATCTGGAGCACTGCGGGCGGCACGCCACTCTGCAGGCGGGAATTCAATCCACTGAACAAACAGCTCTCTGTAGCTACCAGCCATTATTTTAATATCCAACCAATTAACAGATAAAAACTACAGCACAGATCAAATCCTCAAAAAACACTTTTGTAATTACTGAATTAATTTAATTAACAAAGTCTGCACAGCTCAAATATCAGCCTGTAATTTGTAATTATTTGAAATAATTACATTTATGTACTTTCTAATTGTCATCTAATATCTGCTCATCCAGGAACTTTTTCATGTAATGACTCATAAATATCACCAATAATGAGAAATATTTCACATTAATAACTTTAAAAGCTTCAAAATAAAAGACCAGGGCGATAAACAAAAGCAGGTGACGTCTCGTCTCCTCCGGTTAAAGTCTTCATAATCTAATTGAATGACGTGCCGCCCGCTTGATTGAGGTTATTACAAATAAATGTGGCCTTAAGTAATCCAAACAAAATGAAGCGGGTGAAAAACAGCACTTTGCTTTGGCTCACTTCAATTAGCCGTTTTAATTACCTTTTATTTCTAAAGGGGAGCCGACCAAAAACAACAGCAGCAGCAGCAGCAGCAGCACAATGAACAAACAGAAAGCAGGTAAATGAGGCCCTGACATGGACGCCACTTTGGGGGTAATTATCCAATTTGTTTGCGGCAGCAGAGTTCTAACAAGCAGCCAATTACCAGGCAAAGGCTGCGCTGCAGAAACCTGTTGATTTAATTGAAAAAAAGCCATGATGAAAGAGGAGGAGGAGGAGGAGGAGGAGGAGGAGGAGGAGGAGGCGGCGAGGGGGGCAGGCAAACAATTTAATTATGAGCCAGCAGCCCCAGGGCATTCTGGGACACGGGTCTATACCCCTGGGTGTGTGTGTGTGTGTGTGTGTGTGTGTGTGTGTGTGTGTGTGTGTGTGTGTGTGTGTGTGTGTGTGTGTGTGTGTGAATCAGTGAGCGCTGCTCAGACGTCAGGAATTACAGATTCATATTTCGAATCTATAATTTCATTTATTCAGTTATTTAATTTTCTTTATTTAATTATGTCCACTCTTATTAAATATCATCACTTCTATATTCATTATATAATCCATGCCACAGCCTCCATTCATCTGATGCTAATCTCCACCACCTCCACCCAGGACCAGGCACCGACCCCGGGCTGCCCTCCTCCCTCTGGAACTGTCTCCGTGACTGTCCCGACCTTCAACATTCAAATCTCTGACAAAAACATCTTTTAAATGGATTTTAATGTTTAGCTCAGAGTAATGCAGGTATGTCCAAAGTCTGGCCAATCACAGCCCGGGGTCAAATTTCAGCTTCATTAATATATTTATGTCAATAATATTAATTTATCATGTGACCGTCTCTAAAAGAAGTTCGGACTGAAGTGTTTAATGCGTTTTTATGTAAAATTAATTAAATGTTTTATTATTATTATTATTATTAATTCTTTGAATTAAAAACTGAGACGAGACAAACTGTCTGTTTTTACAGGTTCTCTATAAATAAACGTATAGATTATTATTGTAAAAGTTTGGATGATTTGTTGTTGAGATGCGACTGAAAGCTCAAACTCTTTTCTTCCGTTTATTTAATGTTTGTGTGACGTTGTCGAACGTTCAGTTCGAGCTGTGTGGACTCACCCACTGCTGGGAAGGGGATGAACCTCTGCACCAGCAGCCGGCTGGTCGGGCTGAAGCGGCCGGCTTTCTGGATCAACACGTTCAGCCCGACCTGAAACCAGACGGAAAGAAGATTTTACCTGAATGTTGTGAAACTAAACACAGAGATAACTTTTCATTTGCTGTGATTGGGAGTAAAACTTGTGTGTGTGTGTGAACGGTGAGTGTATTTAACAGCACTGAGCTGCAGGCTCTCTAAGATAACACACCCCTCTCCCCGGCCCGGCAGGGGGTCGTCACCAGAGCGGACGTTTAATTGGAGAGCTCCTGCCCCCCTCCGTACCCGTCGTCACGCCCTCCAGGCACCCCGCGACTTTCCTTCAGTGCTCGTAGCTGTTGTCAGGCCTGAGGGCAGCAGCCGGATGGAGCGCCCAGCGGGACCAGTAATTGGCTCGGTTTGAGGCCTGTGTCCACACTAAAGGTTGAGTCAGGCAGGTGTGTGAACGCGTATTATACTCTTTGACATTTGAGGCTTTGATCACAGGAAGGTTGGACTGAAGCGCCGAGGTTCAGCCTGATATTCAGCTCCTATGAATTTGATCATTTTCTGTCCAAACTCTTAGAAACAGGCCAAATGTTTCACCTCAAAATATACTTCAGACTTTAGACTGAGCTCAGATCAATGATCATGACTTACACTGGACCTGTAGTTCATTTATTTAATCCACAGAGACAGAAAATACTCTGCAGCTCTTTAAATGGATTCATAACATTCAAACTAATCAGATCTTTGAGTTTTAGAACGTTTGGTCCAAACGAGTCCATCACAATCAGCGCGAGGAACGGCGCCATCCTACCCGAGCGTGAAGCTCACACAGTTAGTGATGAATCTGAGGAAGAAGCATGGCGAGCTGCGTGCAAAATAATACCCATAATGCAGCACAGGTAAACACGCAGCAGTGACACCTTTAATAATGTCGCGTGCTCAGCATGAGAAAACGAGTTCGTCAGCTTCAGCTGTAAATCACTGTGTCATCGGCGTATGGGCGAACATCTTCCACGTCTTCACACAGTTGTTGATAAAACAGTAACAGTCTTGACTTCAGAGGCATTATGGGAACTCACAGCGATGGACACGGCGCTGGTCACCGCCCCGAGGTATCCCTGGACGAACTTGGAAACTGGAGCCGGCTGAAGTGAGACGAGACAAGATGAAAATCTTTCACACAGAGCGGCTGAGCAGGACGATCACTGCTGCTCGTACCTTGGAGGCGTTGCGGTTGCTGTAGTTAACACAGGCGTTGTGACTCTGGTTTAACCACTGTGAACACAGAGGACGAGTCAGTGAACCAGATGATGACGACTGATTTATTAGTTTAGCTCTGATTTATTAACGTCTACGGAGGAACTCCACCCTGCTGAGGATAGGTGGATGTTGTAGGTACTCTATCATTCCAGCTGTCAGCGATCAATGTGACAACATCTGGATCAAATATTCAGAACTTCACTGAATTTTGAATGATTTGATTAATTGATATTGAATTAATTAACGCCACGTCAGACTGAAGTTATTTACCTGCCAGAAGATTGTCGACGCCAACGTTTGATTTGGAAGGAGGAGGCCGACGACCTGCACGAAGCAAACAGCCTTTAAACAACGTATGAGAACGTTACATCAACGTCCGATCTAACATTTGATCTAATTATAATAAACGATGTCATGTGATTAAAAAAAGTGTCTCACCACTGGCGTGCCAAACGGGATAAACCCTGTAAAAACACACCAGATTCAAACTTCTTTAAAACATCAGAGACGTGTATCTCACGTGAACGTGAACACGTTACTCCTCCGCCCTCCTTCATTCTCTGGTGGAGCAGAATAGTCGTGTTGGCTCCTTCAGAGGCCTCGAGAACTTCTGCGTCACCGTGGGAGAGAAGTTTTAATCAGCGCCCAGCTGAGTGTGACCTTTTCCAGACAACCTGAAGAGCCCCGTCGAGCCGTGACAGTTCCCGGGGTGAACGACGCCTCCATGTTGGACCACATAACAAGCCCCTGCACCTCCACCCCACCTCCACCCCCGGGGCTTCCACAGTAAGCTGCTGTACCTGACATCCGAAAGGGCATGAAGATCTTCTCCCCCGTGTCCGGGTGGATGATGGCCTGTAATGAGAGACAAGAATTAGTCCTGATTAGTTCAGATAATGTAGGAACAAAGTTTTTACTTTTAAACTTTGTTCCTGGAAACGAACCAAGATCACCCACATCGACTCAGTCTGCACGGGGCGTTTTATTTTGAAAATCCACAGGATTCTCTGTGTCCAACTTCCTGTCAGCTCGAGCTGGCCTCATGGCGTCAAAAACAGAGACGCCAAGCGGAGAGACGAACCCGACCGCGACGCACCTGAACACGTCACACACGTGACCGCAAACACAACACATCGACCAATAGGAAGAGCAGAAACTCAGCCACTTCCTGTCTGTCTCTCCTCCTGTCTGTCTCCTCCCTCACCTGTCTGTCTCTCCTCCCTCACCTGTCTGTGTTCAGATAACAGACTGACTGATGTACAGCTGTCTGAGTTTCCTCCATCATTCAGGCGTGATGGCGCCCTCATCGTTCAGCTTTGGCTCGAGCATCAGGAAGCGGCGAGCTGCTTTCATCATCATCACTGAAGCAGTGAGGGAGATTTGCATCTTATCTCACAGCAGGGAGGACACAGCGCTGACGGGACGTCGTCTTTTGTGTTTGCCGCGTACGTACGAGACGCTTACCGTCACAGAACTCACAGGAATGTGGCGACTTCAAGAGTTCTGCCACTCTGATGCTTTTTGCAAAGTTCAGACTTCACCAGGTGATTCTGGAACAAACGTCTGTGAGGACGTTCATGGAGCTGAGTGCAGAGCCGGCTGCGGGTGACGTTACGTATTCAAACCCCAGTGCATCCTGGGTGAATGTAGGACTTGTAATCAGATTACAGTGATCTCAAGCTTCTTTGAAACTTTCTTCTTCCAAACAGAAAAAGGTCGCGGGGTGTCTCATTATGAGCGTTCTGAACAAGCTGTTGATGAGTTTAAGAAAAGCTAAAAGCAGAACACACAGCTTCATTAAATAATGAATTAATTCATTAAAATAATTAGACTAGTATCAAAGCTGGTGTTTGTGACTCGTCTAAATAAAACTTTCTCCACATTAATGTAAATTATTTTCTGCCGCTCTGACCAGCAGCACCTGCAGTTCACAGACAGTCAGCGTCGGTGGAAGCTGCTAATTAGCATCTCGACTTAATATCAGGCTTTGTAATTTCACTTCAGCACTGAAGACGGACGGATGTCCGTGTTGTGCAAACAGGAAGGTGATGAGTGTGTGTGTGTGTGTGTGTGTGTGTGTGTGTGTGTGTGTGTGTGTGTGTGTGTGTGTGTGTGTGTTACCTGTTTTATTTTCTGAGCTTGCCAAAGCTGTGAAACAAACAAACATCATTACTGAGACAGACAGTCGCTTCATGTCACTGAAGTAAACTTCAGCCAGAAGATAAAAGCTGAAACAGCTGACTGATGGTCTGATCACCACATGTGCATCACGCTGCTGTCAGACAGTGTAACTCAGTTTGTGTTAAAAAGTCTTTACAGGAGATCATTTGCTGTTTTTACATCAGCACCGTTTAGTTCAGTGTGTGTGTCTTTACCTGAGCGTCCGTCACACCTGCAGGCAGAGTTCCTTGTTTGAAGCGGTCGAGCAGCTTCACGCTCTCCTGCAGCCGTTTCTGATATGACAGATTTCAAAACATGAGATATAAAATCATCAGGACTAACATGCATTTACTGTAATACTAGAACAGGTTGTACTGCATTTGTTTTTTACAGTAAAGTCAGTAAAGTTGAGTCTTCCCTGAAGAGTCCTGCTCGGCCTCGCGGTTCAATGTGTGATAATTGTGTTTAACTACAACTTTCATGCTGATTTCCAGTTGACAAATGAGTTTCCTGAAAAGGTAATGAGCGGCTTTCTGCGGCGTGATCGCCGTCTAATGCCGAGCAACATACGAGCTTATGTGCTCCAATTTGTTCTAATGAGCTCGCCATCTGTGTGTGCACGTGCACGCAGTGTGTGACAGTGTTAGGCGTGCACTTTCTGCATGTGTGCGTATGAGGTCATTTGTGTGTTCCACTCTCGTCGTTAGGGGGCATGTCGAGGCTACGCCCGGCCCAGCAGGACGCTCGGTGTGTGCGTGTGAGCGCTGTCCACACCTCATCACATCCCAAGAGCTACCGCCGCTATTACTGTCACCAGAGAGCCCGCTAACAGCTTCATTACCCAGAGCAGCAGAGCGCTGATGACACCATGAACAAAAGTACCACAACATGACCAAGACCCGGGGGAAATGTTACGTCCACAGAGGACAAGCTGTTCCCAGGGAGGCCACAAATATATTAATAAATACATCAGCATCACATCCTGTTAGATGATTTTATTTATGTCAGAGTTTATCTTTATGTTATCAGTTTATCCATCCACGTCTAACCACAGGGGTGCACCAGGGCTCCGTGCTGGGGCACCTTCCCTTTGCTGTGTGGGCACCGTGTTGAGTCAGGTGAGGCCTGTTAGCTGGTCATCGATCAGGACTCGTGAGACGATGATGATGTCATGGTGTGAAGACTGAGGGGTCATCCGCACAGCAGTGATGGAGGCAAACAGCAGAGAGGTGGTGTAAACAGTGAAGAGAAGGGCCCCCAGCACCGAGCCCTGTGGCCCTCCTTTGGTGTGGTGGATATATTAATTACGTAGAGTGAAAAAGTACCGTGAGGTTGGGACGACGGCCGATGCACTGAAGTAAAAAAGTTAATTTGGAGCTCTAAGCCTGAACTAAATACAGATTTATGGTGCCTTCACACCAGGATAGTCCGGGACTCTGTGCGACTGGGCAGGGAATGCCTTTCATTTCATTTCAATTCAATCAATGCAGTTACAACAGCTGCTCGTCTGGGGGCAGTATTGTCAACAACAAGCACTGACCACGAAGAAGAAAACCTGGCTCATCGATTGGCTCTGATCTTTGGTCCGTTTTCAGACAGACTGAGCCCTAATGAACCGGACTATCTGAGGAAACAAACTCTGGACCAAACAGCGCTGACGCCCTAAAAATGGTTCAGATTCAGCTGCATCAGAAGAAATGAATCATGACGGTTGTTTACCTCTGTGACGAAGAGTGTGCTGGGATCAATCACATCCAGGAAGTGCCTGAACCGACCAGAGAACGTGTTCTGAGAGAAGAAGAAGAGACACATCATGCAAACATCATGCAAACATCATGCAAACATCATGCAAACACCTGAAGTCTGTGATCACTGAGACACTCCGTCAGTCACTGTGCAGAGATTCCAGCTGTCACCCAGTAAACAGTGAGATTACACAGCAGGTGGAGCCTCCTCATTAATATCTGCATCTTTCAGAGACTCCAATCCTCTCACACCATTTGCAATTACCTTCTAATAATGACTGCCAGAAATACCTTTCCATCATTTATCCGTCAGCGAGCAGAAGGAATCATTTCGGAGACAGAGCGTCGCAGACCGCAGAGGCAGGCGTCCTCCCTAACTTCACTTTAATTACACTAACTGCTAATTTGGGTGGAAATCTGGTATCTGACTGACTGCTGCGCCTCCTGACTTCCTGAACATATGGATGAAAACGCTGCAGAAATCTGTTCAACTCAATTATTCATCAGCACCAATCCAACCTGACCCGTCTGAGACTGAGAACCTTCATCTTCATGGAACTCAGGATTTATTATTTAATAATCAGAATACATTTCAATATATCAATGATAAAGACTGGAGGAGGCTCCAGGGTAAATATGGTTAAAGTCGTGGATCATCTGTGGACCTGAGGCTCAAACAAACCACCTGTAACCACGCCCACCTGTCAGTCAAAGCGTCCACGCTCTTAATCCTGCATAACTTTAAGCCTTAATATAATGTGAACAGGTGAGTTGTATATAAATTCACCCTCAGTACAGTTGTCATGAACGGGGAAATTAGCTACAGAGACCAAAACTGTTTTTTGTACCAGGCTGTAAACATGTTTATTTCTGCTGTGAAGTTGGACATTTGGACATGGGGACTTATGGAGACTGACTCACTTCTGGAGCCAGCCTCAAGTGGACGTTAGAGGAACTGCAGTTTGTGTTTCATGTCACAGACACTTGTGACGTCTGAAAATCACTCTGGTGCCCGTAACGTTTCCATGAATACACTCAGCACCGTTATATTAATGTAATAATTATCAGTTAGTATTATAAGTATATTTGAACACGTAAGACATTAAACATGTTTCCTGATGACTAATGATCCTGATGACATTTGACCTTTTATTCATTTTATATACCCCTTCTGTAATCTGACACAAACACGGACAATTACTTTTGCATTTGTTACTTTATTTAATGTAAAATTTCTTCTTGTATATACTTTGTGTATATATATATATATATATATATATATATATATATAGTTCGTAATTGATGATTACATGTTTAACCTGGAGTATTGTAACAAATATAATTTGGGATTATTAAAGTATTTCTGATTTATCCTGTCAGTGTGTGTTATAATGTGACACACACACACACACACACACATTAAGATGAGTGAACGTTTGCAGCACGAGCTAACTACAAATCTGTAATGAAGGCACAGACTGATTATTTATGCATATTTAAATTAGTCACGTGAGGGGTCACATGACGTGAACTTTGACCCGCTCAACTTCCAACTCAGAGCTGACCACGGAGGTTAAATATGAACAAGTTATAATGCTGCCTTTAATATTCAGAGACTTAAACAGTGTGTGTGTAGCTGGTTAAGTCCACGTGTTCGCTCAAACTGAGCTGTGCACAGGTACAGGTGTGTGTGTGTGTGTGCACAGGTACAGGTGTGTGTGTGCACAGGTACAGGTGTGTGTGTGTGCACGGGTACAGGTGTGTGTGTGTGTGTGTGTGTGTGTGTGTGTGTGCACAGGTACAGGTGTGTGTGTGTGCGCACGCACAGGTACAGGTGTGTGAGCTGCAGCCTCACGTGCACAGTGTGTTACCTGGTCGAATCGAGGCTTGTCGTGCTGGAATGTCGGATACTCAGACATGCTGCTTCAGCTGACTTCACCAAACACAATGCAGCGGGCACGGCGGTGCATTCTGGGTAATGTAGTTGTTTCCGGGTTGTTACAGAGTTGGACCATCTGTAAAGAAGACTACAGTTCCCAGAATGCATGCTTTGTTTTCACAGATTTAGAAAGGGAAGTCGGTGCAGGAAGTGTTTGATAGAAAAGAGACAGTTCGACTGAAACACTGGGTTTAAAAAGTAGAACATAGCCCCCTAGTGGTGGTTTTAACTAAAGTCAGTATAAAGTTCATTTCACAGACATGTGGACAGTCAGCTGTGTGAATCTCTGCCCGGCAACCAGTGACAGTTAACCGCCAGCTCCACTGCAGTCGACCAATCAGAGCAGAGCAACAAACAGCAGCTGTGTCTGTCAGTGGAAGCTGCTGAGAGAGAGAAAGCCTTGAAAGTTCACCTTCAAACAAGAGACCACCATGACTAAACCGTAGGTCGTATCAATGAACGGAGAGGATCTGAAGCATCCTCAGATCTTCCTGAATGTGTCCGTGTATAATTTGTGTGTCTAAAGTTACAAAATGTGACCTGTAGAGCGAGGTAAAGAACTGCTCCGTCTGCCGTCCTCCACACATTTGTGCTCTCAGTTAATATGGGAGTAAATGGGGCAGTTGGTGGGTGATCCTGACACATCTGAGCTAACAGAGCCAAAACTATAAGTCTGACAGCTTCAGCAGGTTCATGTGAGCGAGCGGCACAAACTTTACTACAATTTGATGTTCAAATTATTTCTGTAGAGTGAAATTTGTGGCCGTGAGAGCAGCTTAAAATGATTTTTGGACAGATTTTGTTCTCCGTCTCCACTTCAGCTCCAAACATTCCGTCCATGTTAAACTTTCCCGCTCTTTTTTCCCGCTCTTTTTTCACCTCTCACAGCCGAGCGGCCATTTTGGGGCGATGAGCTCAGGTGTACAAACACCTGGCTGTACCAAGATCTCATTAATTATGTCGTTATCTCAAGATCGCGTTAAAAATGATTGCGTTATCTCGGGATAACATTTATTATTTTGACATAATCTGAAGATCTGAAGAAAACAACTCGTTATTACAAGAAGAGGAAATTTAACGTACGATCGCTTAGAGCTTCTGCACATTTTATCAAATCTGTTACAAACTTTTTATCCTGTCTGTTGAGTAATAAACAAATTTAAGTAGATACATTTTAAAGAACTCCAACGAGCAGCTCGTTTACTCACGTGATGCTCATTATCAGCCCAAAGAAAGATTTACAAGCAAACATACGGTGAGCAAGAAACACAAAATATTCTTTATTAAATATACAAAATTTGTGAAACAGAATTGCATCACGAATTGTAAACTTTCCAATCTTACATACTACCTTAAGCACATTCCACCAGCTACACAACCAAGGACAAAAACAATCAAGTCTGAACTTAAATTAAAAATTTTGAAAATGGAAGACATGGAGGACGTTTATTCGTAAGTGCCGAGTCACATTTAACGTCTCTACAGTCGTCTATGCATTTGATATTGAGATCGCACAGCAGAACTGAGACGACGCCGTGGATGTTTGTGTATGCTTCAAGCTCACTGGAAAGAAAAAATCATTATGGTGGTGTCAAAGTAGGCCGAGTGCTTCAATCACAGAGCGATTAGAAAGTGCAGACGGTGTAAAGTAGACCTAACTATACCGATATCAACAGACAGGTACAGTAGAGTTATGTTCTGACGATTAAGTAGTGCAAGAACATCCACAAACGCTGTTAAAAGTGGCATCATCATATCAGAATACTTTATGGTGTATCAATCTGCTCCATAGATTAAGTGTCAAGGCTTTTTTTTTTGGCATTTCACAGGAAATCACTGTTACTGCTCATTTTCTATTGGTATGCATACAGGTTATTATGTGCACTGATCTAAACGATATCGTAACAAAGCATCGAAGAAGTAAAAAACAGTGAGGGATGGCTTATCTTCTTTATAACCTGCCCCAACGAGGAAAATGAACTGCTAGAATCTCAATGAACGTCCAAATAAAGAAAAATAAGGCAGCATTTGGCATTTCAATACGGCATATATGCTGTAAAACGCGGTATATATCCCTTTGTAACACCTGAAAGCGGTAGCGATATGCGTTTGCTTGAGCAGAAGCGGATGTGACACTCGGAGGCCGAGTCAAGTGCCGGCATGTCGCAGACAGAAAGACGTGGGAAGGCAGAAGCATGAGATCAGAGGAGCTGTGATGGCTGATACTGTCTTCACCTGATAACACCGAGACCCATCCCAAAATCAGTTAGCTTATTAGGCTGAGCATTGTGGGTAACTTCAAGACATGCCCATTAAACAGGAAAAGAGGAAATAAAGGAGGAAGCAAAAGATAACAGCACGTATAGTGCAGAGAAATAAAACCATTCACTTGCTGGCTAAGAACACTTTTGAACATTCAAACGCTACCGTTCAGTTCCCGGGAACGTGCACGTGAACTCTCACACGCTCACTCAACGTTTGCAGAGCTTCAATCCAAAGAACAGTCATCACATGGTGCAGACACATGTCGGTGGCTTTGCATGACTTTACCTCGTCACCAAATATCGTGCAAACTTTTCCAATCAAGGTCCCGTGTGAAGGATCCAGCTGCATCCAGCGGTGTCATCGCTCCTCACATCACCCTCCGCTTCATGGTGAAGAAACCGCACATGAGAGGCTGTGTCTGCAGTCAGTGTTTGGTTTGGATGTGATCCTTCACACTGGACCTTTAAAAGATTTTGGACCTTCGTTCTGAGCGGCCCCGAGGTTTCACTTCATTTCACTTAAAGCCTCACGTTTATGGAAATATGCTCATTAGCTTTCTGACTTCAACGAGAACATCCATAAGCTTAGCTCAAAGTTTTCTGAGGTGAGGGGTATTCAGTTGGTTACAATCTGCAACCTCACCTCTAGATTCCAATAAATCTTACACACTGGACCTTTAAGTATGAAAAAACAGAAATTTGAAATCAACTCGTGATCGACTGCTGTGAACATTTATTTATTTATTGTTTTATTTTTGATGCCTCTTTAAAGACAAACGGACGCTCTTTAATTTTCTCACCCAGATAAAATAAATAATAAATGATCAATGTTATATTAAAAAAAAAATAGTTTCTTACATTGCAGTCAACTAAATATCTTTGAATTATTCTGGCAGATTAACTGAGAATCAGCAGCTGCAGAAAGTTTAGCCTGTGAGTTGAGCATCTCTGTTTTACAGCAGGTTTAAAGTCACATTAAGTTTCATGCTGCACTGAAATGAGCTGAAACCAAAAGGCCACCCTGAAGGTGTAAAGTCATCTAACCCGGCTGGTTTGGACAGATTTATAGGCAATGAGCTGAAACATGCAGAACCAGCAGCATGTCCGTCCACGCCGTCAGCTCGTCTCGTGTGAGGACTGAGCTGAGACAGTGTGATGGACTGAAACTCTTTCTTTCGTGAGAAGGTGACAGAAGTGACGTAGAAGTGAGGTGAAAAGGAGGAATCAATGTTTCTACAATCAGGATCCCAAAGTGGAAGCATCCGGGTTCTGAACCCGCCGGGCTCGCTCCTCTGTGAACTTAAAACCAACCGGCTGTGTGAACCTGAAAACAACCTGAGGACCCGCTACATTCAGAACCGCCCGGTCCGAAACCCTTCGACGAGGCTGCACAGTAAAGCATGCCGTCTGGAAAACATGGCCTGCGTCTCCGTGCCGACAGATTTGTATCAAAAAGGACAGCATAGCAGTGAAAAGACTAAAGAGCTGCTGTGGAGGTTCGAGTGAGCGGATGCAAACCCTTCCCCGTCCGTCCGTCCGTCCGTCCGTCCGTCACTTTAACTTGGACCGCACTTGCAGGAGCGTCGGCTTCTGCTCCATGATGCGCACCAGCAGCGTGTCAATGTAGTCCTCCAGATCTCGGACCTGGGGCTTCAGCTTCTTCAGCTCCACCTCGCGCTTCGCCAGCAGAAACTTCTGATGTTCAAACTCCGCCCTCTGCCTCTCCAGCTCCGCCTCCCGCTGCACCAGCAGGGCGACCAGTTCGCTGTGGTTCAGGTGGTAGTACGAGCCGGCGCCTTCGGTCAGAGACTGAGGAAGGACAGACGGACACACAGACAGGAAGAGGAAACAGAGTGTGACAAACATGACGTGGGATGGCCTTGACGATGGAGCTGATTGGTCGTCATGGCGACCGCCGTTCAATGCAAAGACATCACTGTTAAACGAACAAACAAGAACAGACAGGTACAGCCCACTGAGGGACTAATGACCATTTATGGGCACAGAGTAGTGATGTCATTGTGATGAGGTCATAGAGAGGACATCATGTCACGTGACACGTGTAATAATAAATCCTCCATTCTCATTGGCCAAGCTTGAACGAACCCTCCAGCAGAAGACATCTTGGGCTGACCGTAGTAGGCTGGAGTACTACAAGTAGTACGAGTACTACGAGTACTACGAGTACTACAAGTACTACAAGTACTACGAGTACTACAAGTACTACGAGTACTACACGATAAACTACGAGTAAACTTCTTAAACCTCTGTGCATCGAATTGAAGTTTACTTAACACAACATAAAGAATGATCACAATGAGAAATAATAAATAATAAATAAGTGATCATCTGTTTCTGCTGCATGATCAGATTTTAATGTCATCAGCTGTGAATGTCCACAGCTCAGATAATAAAGAAAAAATATAAACTATAATAAGTAACAGGTGAGATGTAACAAAGGAATAAATGTCACATGTAACAAAGTTAGAGTAGATTACAGCTCCAAAAGTAATCGAGTAAATCGATGCATCCTGTGTCATCGTGACACAGAAAACATTCAAACTAGACCTAGAAGATAAATCTAAACGAAACATGCAGAGATCAAATAGAAATTTAAAATAAAGTTCAAACAGAGATTAAATTAAACCAGGCTGCCGTAAATGAAACTCTGACCTCTGACCTTCAAAGAAACACACGCAGTATTAATTCACCATCATCTTCATCATCCTCATCATCACCTGTACCTTCTTGCGCTCCGTCTCCTGCTCGCTCAGCTGGCTGCTCCTCCCCGGGTGGATGGTGGACTTGAGCTTCTCCAGTCCGGTGGCCAGCACTGACCGGCCCTCAGTCCGCTTCTCCTCAGCCAACATGGCGGTGGTCAGGGGCTTCACTGGATGGGGGCTGGACACACACACACACACACACACACACACACACACACACACACACACACAGTCAGGTATCACACTTCATACAACAGCAGCTCTGTGGCCTCTGACTTGAGAAGATTTGAGGTGATGGTACGTCTGGGTGTCAAACCGGAGCTCCAGAGATCTACGTGTTTATGCATCGTCCTGTTTTAATTCATTACTGTTCGTTTACATTTATATAAGTTATGTTTCTGTTTGAACAGCAGCAGGGGAGGTGGGGGTGGTTGGTGCAGGTCATTTTTGAACTGAACCATGTGACACAGCCAAACTCTTTTTTCAAATCTACCGACAAAGGAAAGAAGCTTCCTGTGTCAGTGACCTACATTTACAGAGACCTGCATCCACAGTGTTTGTCACAAAGACATATAAACCTACATTACTGCACTCTGCAGCTCCGGCTCACACCAGACACCGCCTCAACGGAAATCTTTATTTTAGTGACGCAGAGAAAGAAGGTTAACGTGTGTCAGACTCATTAAAGGGAATTCTGGTGAAAATTGAAACTTAAAGACTAAATTTACACTCTGTGCCATCAAACATGCAGGACTGTGTTAAATGTGTAATTACCCCGGTGAGGTGGAGGTGGAGAGGAAACGCCGTCAGTGACACAACAACACCTCTCACCTCCAACAGACGATGATTTCTGGTCGAGAATTTGGTTTGTGTGAGAACACGAGTTAGCCCTGTGGGAGGGAGGGGAGTGTGTGTGTGTGTGTGTGTGTGTGTGTGTGTGTGTGTGTGTGTGTGTGTGTGTGTGTGTGTGTATGTGTGTGTGTGTGTGGTAGGATTCAAGGCAAAATAATAACTGCTAATTGGCCTGAGGCACTGTTTCCCCTCCTGTTACCACAGAGCCAGGACACACACAAGACACCTGCAGAGGAGTCCTGTTAACACCAGTGTGTGTGTGTGTGTGTGTGTGTGTGTGTGTGTGTGTGTGTGTGTGTGTGTGTGTGTGTGTGTGTGTGTGTGTGTGTGTGTGTGTGTCATAACAAAGTGATGAAAAAGACAAGGTCACACCACAAAGGAGAAAGCCCTCGAGAGTCGGTGGCACAGAAGAGAAGCAGGCGGAAGCAGAGCACCAGAGGGAGACTGAAGAGAAGAGTGTTTCCTCTCCACCTCCGCCTTTCACCGAGCACTGAGCATGTGCAACCTCACCTGTTCTGCTGATTGGCTGCCTGCAGCTGGGTCTCCTGAGGCATTGGTTTTGGCGCCGCGGCTCGTGACGTGCCGGGTGGAAAACTCGCTGTGGCGTCGGCGAGGGGAGGGAGTGAACAGAGAGCTACAGAGGAGCTAACGATGTCAGGAGTTACAGAAGGAGCGAAAGAGGTCAGAGAGGAGGGGAGGTCGGGGACGGGCGGAGCCGAGGAGGACTCCTGTATGGCACCGGGGTCGCTCCCAAAGGAGGGCAGGAGGAGCTCGCTGAAGGCCGTTGGCGTGCCCTCAGAGTAGGAGCGGTGGCGTGTCACGCCTTTCAAACACACGTCAGCAAAGACAACATGCTTCTGCTCTGAGTCTGCCGAGGGGGAACCGAAGGCATCCCCGGTCAGACAGGGCGATCCTTCAGACGGGTCGGTTTGGTTCAGGTCTTCACTGCATGGCCTGCATTCATTGGTGGAGTCAGCCGCGGTCTCGCCGCAGAGCGTTGTGTTCGCAGAGTGCAGCGTCTCGTTTGGCTCGGAACCACTGGACGGCCGCTGAGACTCACAGGTTTGATAATCCTGCGAGTCGACGCTGACGTAAAGGCTTTGCAGGAAGCTGCTGCTGCTCTGATCGGACACCAGAGTGTGCAACAGCGTGTCGTCGAAGCCTGGGCTAGGACTGAAATCACAGAGGAGCCCGAACGGTACCGGAGAACGCAGACTCACACCCTGCCCTCCTGAACCGGGACTCTCAATGGGCGAGTCTGCAGAACGCTGCCTCACATCAGGGGAGGAGGTGATGATGTGTAATGACGGAGGCATGGAGCAGAGTTCATCATCTAGAGTCGTACAGGTCGTCACACCTGTGCTGTGATTCTCTCCTGCATGTGTGAGCACTGAGGACCACGACAACGACCCGTCCGAAACCTTTTCAGTAACAACAGTGTTCTGATGGTTGGACCAGTCAGGGAGCTCATCTTCAGCTTCAGGCGGTTTCTCTTCCACGGTCGTCTTCTCCGAGCTGAACACGACGATGCTTTCAAAGTTCTGTGCCTCGGTTTCCTCGGAGGACGACGCAGAAAACTTGTCTGAATAAGAAGACAGACAGGAGAGGAAGTCGTCTTCTGCTGAGCTGCCGAGACCTGAAGACGGAGGATCCGGGGAGCTGCTGGCGAGCTTCACGGCGGCTCGGTGCATGTTAGCGTCAGTTAGATCATTCGTGTTAGTCGTGGCGTTAGCTTTATTAGTTTCAGTGAGAGCAGCCGTTTGTTGTGAGTTAGTACGAGTATTTAACGTGATGCTGTCGCTCTCGTTCTCCGGGATCGTCTCAAGAAACTGTGCAAACATGTCAGAGTGATGCATGTTAGTGTCAGCCGGGTCATCTCCTTTATCACTGCAGCGTTCACGTGGACGCTCCGCGCTCCTGTCCGGACCCTCGGGAGGCTGCAGCCTGCCAGCTGCAAACGCTTCGAAGGACTCGTCCCACTCAGAGTCCACAGAGGACAGGAACGGGTTGGACGGACTCGAGGTGGACGGAGTCGGAGGAAGAGGTCGACTCTCTACTTTGGTGACGGAGTCTTCTGTGGGCGGGTTGCTGTGAGTCAGGGTGGGGTTAGGGTTACTCGCCTGTGGAAAGAGCTGAGCTATGGGGGGTCGGGAGCTGGAAAGAAAGGGCAGAGGAGGCAGCGAAGGTTTGAGCAGGTCTTCATAGAAAGGGTTGTGCTGCAGCAGAGAGAAGAAAGGGTTGCAGCGGGACACGGGAGGAGGCGTGCTCTGTGCGTGGCTGAAGGGGTTAGTGTGATGCAGAGGAGAAACCAAAGAGGAGGTGGAGGAGGGGGCATCCACGGGGGGACCCGAGGGGTGGTGACTAGGTGGTGGTGGTGGTGGGTGGGGGTCAGTGCTGGGCTCTAGTTTAGGTGACACCACCAGGCTGTGAAAGGAAGTACACACAGTCCTCGTGATTAGTGAGGATGCTTCACACAGCTGAACTCCATCACCTGCAGCAGCACATCACATTCAAACATACGTCAGGTCATGACATCATGCATCCACCTTACTGCTGCTGTGAGTGTGTCACCTTTAAGGAATCTTTGAATGTACGCTGTGTTTGGGAATATCTGATCATACATATCATCATCATGATCACCACCATAAACTGACAGGTAGGTGGTGCTGGACAGGTGGAGCACAGTGGATCTTTATGTTATGAGACTGAACCAAAACAAGGCAAGAAGCTGAAGGACACTAAACGAGCTGAGTCAGGTAATTACTGGTTGTCATACCTGTTGTTGATATAAAGTTTTGATTATGTATAAAACTTAAATAACAGAACATTAGAAGACGCTGTGTGTGTGTGTGTGTGTGTGTGTGTGTGTGTGTGTGTGTGTGTGTGTGTGTGTGTGTGTGTGTGTGTGTGTGTGTGTGTGTGTCTGATCTGAGCGAGGACCACGTGTGAAATACTTGATCAAATATCAGGAAACAGGGAAATGTAGTTCATTCACAGACTCTAAACTACATTTCACATGTAAACTTTATTCATCGCAGGTCTGTGTGTTCATGCCGGATGTCTGGGGTTAAACGAGGTCACTTCCTCTTCACTCTCCATCTTAAATAACTCATATTCATGCTCCTGATGAAGCTTCACCTTCTCCTGATCGTTCAGATCGTTCACTACGCTCAGCGTGTCACAGGTCGTATATTCATCGTGTAAATCCATCAGAACTTTTTCTCTTATCTGGGAAAACATCCGTCAGAGCCTCTCGCTCGCTGTCATTGGCTCGTGACATTTAGTCTGGAAAGGTGGATGCAGCTGGGTGTAGTGATTACTCCGTGCTCCTGGTGCCAACTTGGCAACTTCTCCAACGAGGATCTAAGAGCATGAGGGTGTGTGTGCTGTGGTTACCGAGCTGGCAGGAAGGTGCTGAGTGTACTACGGCCCAGAAGAGCTGAGCTCGCTCATCAGCCCGATGTTCTGTTTACACTCAGCGTGAACCAATGGCACCATGCACGACTCAAAGGGATGAAGATAACAAAGTTATCCTGCAGAAAACTTTCTATTTTAGATTTGTATGTGTTATTAAACATGTACAGTCTAATGATGAACACACACACACACACACACACACACAATGAAGGCAATGCATCATCATCATGTTGAGCTGATGGTTCTGACTGGAGCACGAGGCTTCAGCTGGATGAGGAGCAGCTGGAGGAGGAGAACTGCTCCTCCATCTGCATTGCAGATAGCTGCTGTAACCAGAGAGGAGCTGAGGAGGGACGAGTCCAGAGCTGGAGGCAGACGCTGCCAGCAGCCATGAGGAGTAAACACGTCCTCCTCCGACGACTACGACGTCTCCGAGTGCTGATTCTGATTCTAACCTCCTGTGACGGGCTGCATCTGAACATCTTTACCTTCTAAAGGTTTCAACGTTTTGGGAAAGCGAGATGAGAAGAGTGAGACCAGGAGGTGATTAACGTCCTCCTACTGACTGCTGACTCATGAACAAAACACTGAACTAATTACTGAGATCTGAAGGTGATGGTGAAGCCAATGTGGCACAACCTGCAGTTCCTCTAACGTCCACCTGAGGCTGGCTCCAGAAGTGAGTCAGTCTCCATAAGTCCCCATGTCCAAATGTCCAACTTCACAGCAGAAATAAACATGTTTACAGCCTGGTACAAAAAACAGTTTTGGTCTCTGTAGCTAATTTCCCCGTTCATGACAACTGTACTGAGGGTGAATTTATATACAACTCACCTGTTCACATTATATTAAGGCTTAAAGTTATGCAGGATTAAGAGCGGGACGCTTTGACTGACAGGTGGGTGTGGTCTTCATTCTTTAAACCGTCAGTGATATTTTTAATTTTTGACGGCTCCAGGCTGTTCTCGAGTCTAGTCTTTATGCTAAGCTAAGCTAATCACCTCCTGACTTGAGACCTGGACTTAACGCACAGACATGAAAGTTCAGTCGTCTGCAGACTTGTTGAACTGGACCTGATCAGGAGGTTATTTCTAATTAAATAAAAAGTAAAAAGTCTAGTTTTCTGTTTCCTCTGCAGATCAAACATCAAGTATTTGATTTTTAAGCTCACGTGCAGAAAGACGCCTCAGTGTGACGTGATGATGCTGGGGAGTCTCCACAGTCACAGGTACAAACTCTCCTGAGCAGTTTGAGTCTATGCATATTCATGGTGACATGATAATTCATCATCTGTTTGATGCTGGAACAAATGAGGCTGTCAGTGTGTGCTTGTGTCTCACCTGGGTTTGCTGTGCGCCTCCTTTGATCCGAACCATCCCCCCCTGGGTTTCTCCTCGGTGGCGGTCTGTTCAGACTCATCCTTGGCCTGACTCTGCACTTTGCCCGCAGACTCACTCCTCCCGTGGGAGAACAAGTTCCTCCTCTGCTTCCTCCCCTGGCTTTCCATCTCCACCCGCGGAGCAGCCTGACCCAACTGTTCATCTTCTTCAGCCAGCATGGGGCCGCTTTGTTCCAGCGCTGCCGCTATGGCTGCCTTCTCCTCCTCGCCGGGTTTGTCGAAAGACCAGCGGCGCCCGTCCCCGACGGGCCCTTTGGGGAGGTCTGTGGAGGCCCGCGGGCTGAGGTTCTGTAGAGACATGGACAGAGGCAAACTCTTCTGCAACAGTCCCAGGCCTAAAGAACCTGCAGGGTTTCCTGAGCCTGGGTCCAGGGGCTGGACTTCGTAAGCATGGCTTCCGTTAACGCGCACAGGCACTGCGATGGTGATCTCACCGGGCTCATCACCAAACTCACATTGGAGAGAGGACGACGACTTGGGCGACGTGTTTGCTGTGTGCTCTGAGAAACAACCAGAGAAAAGATGGAGACAGGAAATCAACGACTTAAATGTGCAGGCAGCTTCCCTGACGAACACCAGGGACTGGATGAAGTCACCTCTGAACGTGAACTAACATCGCTTTGTTCAGGAGAGCCACAAATATAAACATTAAACTAAATAAATACCACACATATAAACACTAACTGAATAAATACCACACATATAAACACTAACTGAATAAATACCACACATATAAACAGTAACTGAATAAATACCACACATATAAACACAAACTGAATAAATACCACACATAAACACTAAACTGAATAAATACCACACATATAAACACTAAACTGAATAAATACCACACATATAAACACTAAACTGAATAAATACCACACATAAACACTAAACTGAATAAATACCACACATATAAACACTAAACTGAATAAATACCACACATATAAACACTAAACTGAATAAATACCACACATACAAACACAAACTGAATAAATACCACACATATAAACATTAACTGAATAAATACCAACACATACAACCCTAAACTGAATAAATACCACACATATAAACACTAAACTGAATAAATACCACACATACAACACTAAACTGAATAAATACCACACTATACAACACTAAACTGAATAAATACCACACATACAAAACACTAACTGAATAAATACCACACATATAAACACTAACTGAATAAATAACCACACATAAACACTAAACTGAATAAATACCACACAATATAAACACTAAACTGAATAAATACCACACATATAAACACTAAACTGAATAATACCACACATACAAACACTAAACTGAATAAATACCACACATACAAACACTAAACTGAATAATACCACACTATAAACACTAAACTGATAAATACCACACATACAAACACTAAACTGAATAAATACCACACATATAAACATTAAACTTAAATAAATACCACACATATAAACACAAACTGAATAAATACCACACATAAACACTAAACTGAATAATACCACACATAAACACTAAACTGAATAAATACCACACATATAAACACATAACTGAATAAACCACACATAAACACTAAACTGAATAAATACCACACATATAAACACTAAACTGAATAAATACCACACATATAAACACTAAACTGAATAAATACCACACATATAAACACTAAACTGAATAAATACCACACATATAAACACTAAACTGAATAAATACCACACATAAACACTAAACTGAATAAATACCACATATAAACACTAAACTGAATAAATACCACACATATAAACACTAAACTGAATAAATACCACACATATAAACACTAAACTGAATAAATACCACACATACAAACACTAAACTGAATAAATACCACACATACAAACACTAAACTGAATAAATACCACACATACAACACTAAACTGAATAAATACCACACATATAAACACTAAACTGAATAAATACCACACATATAAACATTAAACTGAATAAATACCACACATAAACACAAACTGAAACTGTGGGCAAGTTTTTCCTCACTCAAACCGAGGGTCTAAGGACAGAGGGTGTCACTCCCTGTACAGATTGTAAAGCCTCAGAGGCAAATGTACTTTGTGACTTTGGGCTATACAAATAAAATTGATTTGATTTGATTTGATTTGATTATAAACACTAACTGAATAAACACCACACATATAAACATTAAACTGTATCAATACCACACATATAAACACAAACTTAATACCACACATATAAACACTAAACTGAATAAATACCACACATATAAACACCAACTGAATAAATACCACACATATAAACAATAACTGAATAAATACTACACATATAAACACCAACTGAATAAATACCACACATATAAACACTAACTGAATAAATACTACACATATAAACACCAACTGAATAAATACTACACATATAAACACTAAACTGAATAAATACCACACATAAACACAAACTGAATAAATAACACACATATAAACCCTTAACTGAATAAATACCACACATATAAACACTAACTGAATAAATACCACACATATAAACACTAACTGAATAAATACCACACATATGAACACAAACTGAATAAATACCACACATATAAACACTAACTGAATAAATACCACATATATAAACAATAACTGAATAAATACCACACATATAAACACAAACTGAATAAATACCACACATATAAACAATAACTGAATAAATACCACACATATAAACACTAACTGAATAAATACCACACATATAAACACTAACTGAATAAATACCACACATATAAACACTAACTGAATAAATACCACACATATAAACAATAACTGAATAAATACCACACATATAAACACTAAACTGAATAAATACCGCACATATAAACACTAACTGAATAAATACCACACATATAAACAATAACTGAATAAATACCACACATATAAACACTAACTGAATAAATACCGCACATATAAACACTAACTGAATAAATACCGCACATATAAACAATAACTGAATAAATACCACACATATAAACACTAAACTGAATAAATACCACACATACAAACACTAACTAAATACCACACATATACCACTTCATATTTCATTTAATTCTCAGCAACAAAGTAAAAATTCAGTTGTTACGTCTCTGTAACCAAAAGAGTTACGGAGATGTGCCCAGCGGGGACAATTAGAGGAAAATCTGGAGTATCTGAGTATTCGTAGAAAAATTATATAAAAGACTTATAATCACTATGTCTGAAACACGTACAAGCTTAAAGTCATAAACATAATTACAATTAAATAAATGAGAAGAAAAACAAAAGCTGTCAGAGTTAGCAGCTGCTATGAAAAGATTTGGAGGAAGTGGTTTATTTTAAATCAGAAATGACTCACTCATCAGTCGAGCCTTCATCCTGTTCATCCTGTCACACATCATCAAACTGAATGTGTGAGCTCTAGAACAGTTTCACAGAGATTTGATAAATACTGTCGTCAGGTTTACTTGAGTTGACCTGAACCTACACACGTCGACTAATGAAAGAAAAAGACGGATAAATGTTTGGAGATGCTCACCTGGGCTGTTATCGACCGTCAGGTTGCTGCTGTTACTGGGTGAGTTGGAGAGGTCGGAGACCACCACGCTGATGCCGGCCGTCGGGCTGAGGCTCCCGCCTCGAGACGATGACTCGCTGCTCTCCGAGCCGAGCGACGTGCTGGACCGGGTGTCCGACGACTTCCTCAGCTTCCCTCTTAGGAAGAAGGTCCTCATTTTGCTCCGCCGGGCCTCGCCCCCTTCGTCGTCCTCATAGTCCTCCTCCCCACCTCCATCACTCGGCAGCCGCTGCCTCATCCGACAAAGGGTGCCGTAACCGCCTGGGAGGACGGCCGACGAGGAGTCCTCCTCACTGGATCTCCTCTTCCCCCTCATGCGCTCTTTGAGCTTGCCGAAGGTGGAGGCGCTCTTGTCCTTCATTACCAGGTCGTACATGCTGGCTGTCAGGTTGTTTCGGGTGAACAGGACGGTGAGTTGGATGTCTCCTCGTTCCTTCTCCTTCTTCCCCGTCTTCGAGTTGAGTCTGTACCACCTACAGCAGACGACAATCAGTCAGGATTTAAGTCATTTAATCAGTTAGCTGGTCATTTCTAAAGACAAAATGTAGTTGTGTGAATCTCTGCCCGACAACCACCAGCTCCACTGCAGTCGACCAATCAGAGCAGAGCAACAAACAGCAGCTGTGTCTGTCAGTGGAAGCTGCTGAGAGAGAGAAAGCCTTGAAAGTTCACCTTCAAACAAGAGACCACCATGACTAAACCGTAGGTCGTATCAATGAACGGAGAGGATCTGAAGCATCCTCAGATCTTCCTGAATGTGTCCGTATATAATTTGTGTGTCTAAAGTTACAAAATGTGACCTGTAGAGCGAGGTAAAGAACTGCTCCGTCTGCCGTCCTCCACACATTTGTGCTCTCAGTTAATATGGGAGTAAATGGGGCAGTTGGTGGGTGATCCTGACACATCTGAGCTAACAGAGCCAAAACTATAAGTCTGACAGCTTCAGCAGGTTCATGTGAGCGAGCGGCACAAACTTTTCTACAATTTGATGTTCAAATTATTTCTGTAGAGTGAAATTTGTGGCCGTGAGAGCAGCTTAAAATGATTTTTGGACAGATTTTGTTCTCCGTCTCCACTCCAGCTCCAAACATTCCGTCCATAAGCGGCCATGTTAAACTTTCCCGCTCTTTTTTCCCGCTCTTTTTGGAGACTCAGAACACCTCTCACAGCCGAGCGGCCATTTTGATACAAAAAGTAAAACATACAGACGAAGCAGAAGAAGCAGCAGTATGGTGAACCGTAGTAGTGAACCTTTGTGCACTAACATCCCAGCATTCGTCTTGTTTACATCAGTGAAGAATGAACAATGCTAATCTCTGATGTCACCGCGAGCTGTGCCCTACTTAAAGATGGCGGACGCTGGTCGGGGTTAACTGTAAACAGAGGAGCAGTTCTTGGAAACGCCGTGTACCGGTGGGTGGAGCAGCGCCAACAAGTTCACCACACCGTGACTCATGGGAAACTCTCAGCTGGTCTGTCGTGAGCAGCTTTAAACAGATATGAGTGAGAAAAAGTCCCCACAGAACGCCAACACAGGTTCATGACACATGGTGCCACCAGAGGATTTATCAGCTCGCGGGCCGGGCCTGAAACCACTTCCTGTGCTGCTCTCTGCACCTCACACCTTCACTTCACACCTAGGGACACTTTCTATTGTTCATATTGCTCAACATCAAGACGAGGTTCAGGTCCAGAACAACCTGAATGCTGCTTCATGAACAGCTAAAACTCCCTGATCTGTGGGAAACATGAAAGCTGCTGAAACTAAAACTGACAAGCTGCGTGTGAAACTCACATTTAGCACGCAGCTATCTTAGAAAGCAAACACACAGTCTGACAGGGCAGAAAGTCTAAATAAAGACTGAAACTCAAGCATGAGCGCTGAACCCAACTGATAACTTTATTATCACAGCGGAACAGCCTGAGACAGCATCCGGACACCAAACACCCCAAACTGATGTTTCATGTTAGCATTCAGCTAAAACATTACACATTACATTTAACCATCCTGCTATCAGCATCAAATATTTAACACCATAGCTAAAAATGACATATTAACGTTACCGTTAGCATGGTGACATGCTACTGTTAGCTCACTGCTAATGTTGTTAGCATGCTACACTATGTTAACGTTAACAGAGACTTTACATTTGTCCATGTATCCTGCTGTCAATGTCAAATATTTAACGCACCAGCTAAAAATCACATGTTAATGTTTCCGTTAGCATAGCAACATGCTACTGTTAGCTATATTCAGCCAACATGTTAGCATGCTACACTACGTTAGCTTTAGCAGAGTTACATCACACAGATTGTTATAAAATAGTGTTCAACTTTAAAAAGACTTAAACATGAAGTTAAAGTAAATAAAGTAACATTATGGAACTATCTCAAACAGCTCGGTGAAACAAAAGGCTGAAAGACTCCGAGCTGGGATGTGTTGTTGATCCCTGCATGTTTTAAAGAGCCCTTCACTTCTGATTACACAGGAACAGAGACAGGAAGCGTCGCTGCTTTAGCACAAACATTGGCGTAATTGCCGGCTTCAGAAGAAAAGTCATATAATTCATCGTTATGTAATCATCATCATCCTGCCACCAACCTCGAGCTGAGCCCTGAGAACACGGTAACACCCGAGAAGAACGCCAGAGAAAACAATCAGCAGACAAACTCCTTCCAGATCACAAACAGGTGGAGGAATGCTGCTTTATATAGCTCCACCACAACAACAACATCACAGCTCACAACGTGCAGAACAACGAGCAGGGAGATGTAGTTCATCCAGACATCATTCCTGGACTGATGAAGGAGTGACGCTCCAACAAGGCGACAAAGTATTACTTTAACAAACTGTTTTAACGTTCCCGTTATCGGAGCGCCGTGTAAACAAACCAAGCCTGCCGTGGTTACATTCAGTCAGCACGGCTCTCAATCTGTGCACACCTCAGGTGCTTGTTTAGGTGTGGACTCGAGTTTCACGTCAACGCTCCAACAATAGTATCAGTCCTCCTCCGATCCTGCAGCCAAGGTGGGGTTCACATTCCAAACAGGCCCAGCGAGCTACGTCAAGGTTTTCTTTTACACGCTTTGACCACCGTCACCACAGCAGCCAGCGTGCAGGAGCTGTGATCCTGAAGGTGGCCTCTCGTCTCTGTGCTGTGAGAAGATCATGATGCAGAATCCATTTATCTCCGTCACTGTCAGTAGATTCTGTTCTGACACAGGCGGAGAAGAAAAATGAGTTTGTGCTGACTAAAAACCTTTCAGACCTCGTTTTCATGGTCCACAAACTATATTTGCTTTTTGAATACGATGCAGAAAAGTTACAGGGCTATTTACGTAGATGCACCTGTGTGTCATGTGATGCCTGATGTGAAGAGCGTGCAGCTCCACCGTGCAGCTCCACTGTGCAGCTCCGACGGTGGAGCTGCACAGTGGAGCTGTACACTCGCTGGAAGTATTTCTGGTGAGCGAACGCTGGAATGTGGGAGTCGGTTTGTCTGTCTCATTCCACAGCTGCACAGCAGAACCACAGATCTGCTTCCCATCCTACAAAAACAGGAAATCTCAACACTCCACCCCGTCCCAGCGCGACACCGTCTACTCCATCCGTCTTATTCTCGGCCTCACGGCTCACAGAGAGGAATCCCAAGAAACCGCCCTTCAAGACAAGTAGGCTATCAGCCTGTTTTACCCAGCATGCAGTCTGTCTCTGTGGAGCCCAGGGAGCCCGGCTGGTACCAGAACCACACACTGGATCTGTGTCAACACTGGAGTTTAGTACATGTTGGTATTTAAGGCGGTAACGCTCTGAGAGCAGTCAGAGGTCAGTTTGTTCTACAGGAGCCCAGAGAGGACATCTTCACCAGCACGACAGCAGCCACGCTGCAACCACAGACTGTCTAAAACCTGGACGTAGTCTCTGTGACTACAGACTGTCTAAAACCTGGACGTAGTCTCCAAGACTACAGACTGTCTAAAACCTGGACGTAGTCTCCGTGACGTCCCCACAGACTGTCTAAAACCTGGACGTAGTCTCTGTGACGTCCCCGCAGACTGTCTAAAACCTGGACGTAGTCTCCGTGACGTCCCCGCAGACTGTCTAAAACCTGGACGTAGTCTCTGTGACGTCCCCCGCAGACTGTCTAAAACCTGGACGTAGTCTCCGTGACGTCCTGCAGACTGTCTAAAACCTGGACGTAGTCTCCGTGACGTCCCCGCAGACTGTCTAAAACCTGGACGTAGTCTCCGTGACGTCCCCGCAGACTGTCTAAAACCTGGACGTAGTCTCCGTGACGTCCCCGCAGACTGTCTAAAACCTGGACGTAGTCTCTGTGACGTCCCCGCAGACTGTCTAAAACCTGGACGTAGTCTCCGTGACGTCCCCGCAGACTGTCTAAAACCTGGACGTAGTCTCCGTGACGTCCTGCAGACTGTCTAAAACCTGGACGTAGTCTCCGTGACGTCCCCCGCAGACTGTCTAAAACCTGGACGTAGTCTCCGTGACGTCCCCCGCAGACTGTCTAAAACCTGGACGTAGTCTCCGTGACGTCCTGCAGACTGTCCTAAAACCTGGACGTAGTCTCTGTGACGTCCCCGCAGACTGTCTAAAACCTGGACGTAGTCTCCCGTGACGTCCTGCAGACTGTCTAAAACCTGGACGTAGTCTCCGTGACGTTATCTGGAGTTGAAGATGCAAACACAGCGGTGACTTCACGAACACTGACAGCAGCAGTAACACACCTGGTCGGTGCACGTGCGCTCTGATTGGCTCACCTGCTGCAGTGAGAGCAGCGAACAGCTGAGCAGGTTAGAGTGACTGACCAATCAGTGCGTTAGAAACCAGGTGAGTCGCAGGTGGACACAGGTCGTCCACATCTCACTGATGAGGACCAATCAGAGGCCGGTTATCAGCTGGGTGCAGGATGCAGGCTCACTTCCTGTTCAACTCCAATGATACGCAAACCGGCAAAGCCTCCAGGTGCATTGTGGGTAGTGCTGTGGGTAACGTGGCGTGCCTCGTCAGCAGGACTCTGAGCCGGGCTGAGGCCCACGTTCCACATTCCACATCTGGACGCGAGCTCTGACCTCACCGCCAGCTTCCCCCCACGCCTCCACACGGCCGAGCGCTGCGTCGTAAACATCCCATCACGCGTCATCACGGATCAGCGCCGCAGAAAATGATTCATGACTGACAACAAACATCCAGTGATGAAGCAGCTCCCGTACAGAGCATGGGTCATCTTCATCAGGAAGGTTCAGTCCAGTCTGAGTCTGAACTGTGTCTAAATGTTTTAGTGTACAGAGTTCATGAGTTCACGTGGCGTGCAGCAGGTAACACGTCACGGTCACACGTCACTGAATTCTGCTGCAGGTGTGTGGAGCAGCAGAAGTGGATCAGCACTAACAAGCAGCTGCAGCAGCTACAGAGAAGACGACTTCTGCTTCTGGTCCACGAACACCTCGTGTGAAGTTCAAGGCCGGCGTGCAGACAGATTCAGGTGCTGCCTTCACAGAGCGCGTGCAGTGACATCACACTGAAGACAGACGGCGTTCAGCTCTCAACACCATTCAATGCACTTCACCTTCACGGAGGACTACGGCTGGAGCAGCACCTGCTGTGAAGTTGGACATTTGGACATGGGGACTTATGGAGACTGACTGAAATAAATGGACGCTGTTCCTTTAAAAACAAACGCCTGCATGTGAAACATCTGCAGGAGCTAGCCGTGGCTACTCGTAGCAGCAGCTGGTTTGTTTGCGTTAGCATGCTGGCTAATCACTGACCTGAGCTGACAGGAAATAAAAGACAGTTTGAGCTGCTGTGTCACAGTGACCCACATCTGAAAGCACCTCCACCTCCTCCACCTCCTCCTCCTCCTCCTACACCTCCTCCACCTCCACCTCCTCCTCCTCCTCCTCCTCCACCACCTCCTCCACCACCTCCTCCACCTCCTCCTCCTCCTCCTCCTCCACCTCCTCCTCCTCCTCCTCCTCCTCCACCACCTCCTCCCGTCTGTGAACAACACCGGTAACAATGTGTCCTCGTGCTAAACCACAACAGTCACCCCAATGCATCCTCTTGTTTTTTCTCTGCACCGCCTCGACATGAGCAGAAACACGAGGAGAATGAAGCTGCAGAGTTCGTACGGAGTCTGATGAAGCTCCACATCATCAGGATGACTCGTCAGGTCACACCGTTACGTAACTGCTGTCCATATTCTGTCTCGGCTGTAGCTCCTGAAAGTCAGCTGGCTCTCAGCAGAGGATATTTCTGGATGCACACACACACACACACACACACACACACACACACACACACACACACACACACACACACACACACACACACACACACACACACACACACACACACACACACACACACACACACACACACACACACACACACACACACTTCTGCCTCACTCAGCAGATGGAGGTTCAGATCTCAGGCCTGCAGGTCAGAAGCTTTATCCTACAGACACAGAACATTAAAAATCATCATATCAGCCCGACCAACACTCTGATCTGCAAAAACTAAAAGAGCTGAAACGCTCAACGACCCTCCTGAGGGGAAATAAAACGTTTACGACAACTTCAGTGTTCAGCAAAAGTAAAATGGTGAAATCCCATTTTCTGTGTTAATGTTGTGGGTTGATGCTCAGTCACTGTTTTCATCCGGCTTCCTCCTGACACCCTGACGGGGAATTCACAGACGCCCACCAGTCCAAGAATCTGCAGCCCAACATGCAAACACATCACTGCATCCTCCTACAGCAGCTGATGATCAGCAGCGAGGTGAGGGCAGCTGATGATCAGCAGCGAGGTGAGGGCAGCTGATGATCAGCAGCGAGGTGAGGGCAGCTGATGATCAGCAGCGAGGTGAGGGCAGCTGATGATCAGCGAGGTGAGGGCAGCTGATGATCAGCAGCGAGGTGTGGGCAGCTGATGATCAGCAACGAGGTGAGGGCAGCTGATGAACAGCAGTGAGGTGAGGGCAGCTGATGATCAGCAGCGAGGTGAGGGCAGCTGATGATCAGCAGCGAGGTGAGGGCAGCTGATGATCAGCAGCATGTTTAAAGTGAAATGTTTGTATGTTCTGCTGCTCTCATCTGATATATATATATTAAATTATATGTTATATACACACAACATTTACAGTGCTACAGGACTCGTGGTTATTTTCATTTAGTTTGTAACGTGTCAGAAATGTCAGGAAACATTCCAGCTAAAGTGACACCTGATGCTACCTGAGCTTACGTTGCTGTATGCTGAACGTGCTAAACTCATTTTAACAAAGAAACTTTTCTACAGGTGATTAAACTCTAACATCTGCAGCTAAATGTTCATCCGAGTCAAGTGAAGTCATGAGTTCAAGTCCGAGTCTTCCTCTTGTGACTTTGTCTACATTTAGTCTCACGCAGCCACGTAACATCTCAGTTTGACTGTGGCCACGTGAACCACCAGACTAATCTGAAGTCACCAGATTCACAACTTGACTCCAAGTCATGTGACCCGAGTCCACACCTTTGGCACTACCTCAGTACCATCATGTGATCGTCACTGTTTCTTCATCATCTGGCATTGTAAACATCTCAGTTTTAATCTGGGCCCCGGCTGGAACATGCTGATCCAGAAGAACACTGCGTGGAAACTGATGAATCCCAGAGAATAAAACAAGTCAGTGGTTCAGAAGAAAAGAGCCGTTTGGACCTGAAATATACGAGTCACTGTGAAGCCCAGACTCCCTGTAAAGGCTTTCTACATATGAGAAACTGTAAAGTGAAGCAGTGTGGCTCAGTCCTGTAAATACTACATGTACTGTATGTTCTGGGTGCATGTTTCGTGTTCATACGTATGTAAAGTGACTTCACAGCCACTGTCACCTTAAACAATGACAAACATTTTATTATTACTCCATCATGCAGGGTGTTACCGGCGGCTCATTACTTCACTCAGTCTGTCTGTAACCGAGGCGCAGCAACATGCTGATGAAATGACTGATCAACGTCATTACATCAATAAAACATGATCTCCAAGACAAAACATTGAGTTCTTGAGTGGAAATGTTGCGTCAAAGTTTTTAGCCATCTCCAACTCAAAAACTGCAACCAACTGAACGCCCCTCACCTCACCCTCCCCTTACAAGCTAGTGGTGACGCAACACTGCATGAAAGATATGAAAGGCTAGACTGTAGCGGACTCGTGAACGAGGACCAGCTCTCTGCAGACCCACAAATCTGATTCTAGGTAACAGAAACAGAAATAGTTTTTCCTGGGTCACGACATTTTAACATGATCTCATACTTGCTGATGTTTAAGAAGCTTTTTGAAAATACTGTTTTGGTATTTGTAGCCACACTCAGACTCGTGGTGACGCCGGTATCAGAACGTTTCCATGCAGCCAAAGTGACTGACATGTTAAAGTCTGAACACCGTCTGCTTTAACTTAACACGAACAAGTTTTACACCTTAAACATGTTGACACGTGTCAGGGAGCGACACTGAGCATGCACGAGATCTGTGCACGGCGTCTGATGAATCCAAACGTGAGCTCATCAAACCTCTGTGCGTTCCTCATCTCCACTTCAGGCTACAGTAGAATAACATGCTGCCACACACATTTAGTTAAAGCTTCAGATCTAAAACGTCTCACGTCTTCTGCAGATGATTTAGATGTTTTTATACGCGCTGCTGTTTGTATTGACTGAACATGGAGACACCAAACTGCTGACAGCTTCAGATCACAGGCTGTAACCTTCAAGTGACCAGCTGCTCCAACCGGGTCGACGGGAGGAGACTGGTTCCCCTTCCATCAGCGCCAGATGGAAATGTAGACCATGGACCAACTCTGATCCTAATGACTAACAAATGAAGGATAAGTCCAGCCAATAACACGACCACGTTTGTACCGAGACACCTAACCTGTGATGTGGACACACTGAGCTCTGGTGCTGTCATTGGTCACTGACTAAAAGTAACTCTGTGCCATTGCGTGTCCAGACTAACTAAACTGAGACCAAGACCAAGACCAAGACCAGACAGGATGCAGCATCCTGCTGAGTGTTCTTCAGGACGATCTCTGTGGTTTATCCACAAGATCTGACCGGTCTGGAACCAAAGTCCAGAGACGGACGAGGACGACGACGATGTCAGGAAACATCTGAGCTCTCCAAAACATCAGCAGGAAGACGTCCTGCAACCATCACGAGTCCAACCAACGTCTCCACCCACAGCAGCCTCAGTTGACCATGATGCATTGCTGCCTGAGTTAAGTGCAAATCTATTCTTTCTATGCAAACGCTGCAACAAGTTCAGGGCTGTTCTCTGGGAGCTGTTAAAGGCATGATGGGGAGTGTAGGACATCCACAGCTACACTGTGTCACTGATGCTGATCATGAAGAAGAAGGAACTGCAGGATGCAACATGAACTTTGTCCCAGGCCGAGCTCCAGCAGGGACTAAAAATACCTCAGCTCCGGGATCACGGATCTGTTCGATAATCCCTGGAACTGGGACAGTTATTAATCCGTCTTTCTGCTCGATGACATGGCTGCTGGGAAACAACATTTTAAGACAACAACAACAAACGGGATCACGGCACGGCACGGGTCAGCCCGGCACAGCACGGCAGGGCACGGGTCAGCCCGGCACAGCACGGCACGGCCCGGGTCAGCACGGCACGGCACGGGTCAGCCCGGAGGAGGCGAGAGAGAGGAGCGAGGTTTCTAGAAGGTTTTGTGGGGAAGCCTGAGCTGTCTGTGGAGCTGTCTGTGGAGCTGTATGTGGAGCTGTCTGTCTGTGGAGCTGTCTGTGGAGCTGTCTGTGGAGCTGTCTGTGGAGCTGTCTGTCTGTGGAGCTGTCTGTGGAGCTGTCTGTGGAGCTGTCTGTCTGTAGAGCTGTCTGTGGAGCTGTCTGTGGTCACAGTGGGGGGTCAGGGTGTGTCTGCAGGCCTGATGCAGCACAGACAGCTGTGGACACTGATGAGTTCAGGGAACATGGGAAAACACAGAAGCTCCCACATGACGCTTTGGACACACCGTCCGCACATGTCATGTTGACAGACACACACACACACACACACTGCACTTACTCGTTCTTCACGTGCCTGCTCTCGCGGTACACCTGGCTCAGGTGGACCACCGCCTGTCCGAGGAACACGTCCAGCCCGATCAGCGCGCGGTGCATCACGGTGAGGACCAGCTCGTTGGCGCCGTCACTCCGCCCGCCGCCGTCCAACACGCCGGGCTGCAGCTCGAACGAGCACTCCTCCCTCCACTCGGGCTCGGTGGTCTTCTCCACCACGCAGGTGGAGTACTTCTCCTTGCCCAGCTGGATGATGGTGTACACGTCGCTGGTGCCGTGCTTGCCCTTGCCCCGTAAGCCTCTGCCTCTCAGCACCGTCACCTGGACGTGTGTCGGTGCCCATTTCTGGTCCTCCTCTACGGTTAGCGAGGACATGTCCCCCCCGCCTCCTCCACCTCCTCCACCTGCAGACAGACCGACAGACCGACCGACCGCGCACCGTGACGAGGCGAGAGGTGGTGCTGCTGCTGCGCCGCTTCCTCCCTGCGGTGGGCGGTGCACAGTCACATCAGCTCCGGGGTCGGCGGGCGGTGCCGCATTATGGCTGCGTGCGTGTCTCTGCAAAGTTTGCCGGTCCGCTCGGTGCCGGTCCGCTCGGTCCCGGTCCGCTCGGTCCGCTCGGTCCGTGGCCTCTCAGCGTCTCTGCGGCAGCAGCGCGGCGGCGCGTCCCGCCTCTCCCGCCGTGCCGTGCGGGCCTCTGCGGGCAGCGACGTCACGCCTCGGTCCTCCTGCTTCTTCTGCAGGACGAGGAAGTTACACACACACACACACACACACACACACACACACACACACACACACACACACACACACACACACACTACAGCAGCACGAGCCCCTTCGGATTTTTAACATTAAAAAACTACTTTTATTTTGAAAGGAACTCAAAGTCCTTCATCAGTCACATGGTCTTCATCAGAAACACTCGTTGATGTGATCTCTAAATGTTCCGGAGATAACGAGATAATTAATAAAGTGGCCTCCACCTCGAGTAACGGACACGGGACAGGACTTCCTGACTAAATAACCTTCATGTTCTGATGCAGGCGTGACATGACGTGAAGAAACGTCACGGTAACGTTGTGACATCATGAAGCTGCTTCATGTTAACGTCCACGAGACGTCACCTGCAAGAACCAAACAGGGACCTCTGTCTGTGAAGTGAAGACACAACCTGCAGTTCCTCTAACGTCCACCTGAGGCTGGCTCCAGAAGTGAGTCAGTCTCCATAAGTCCCCATGTCCAAATGTCCAACTTCACAGCAGAAATAAACATGTTTACAGCCTGGTACAAAAAACAGTTTTGGTCTCTGTAGCTAATTTCCCCGTTCATGACAACTGTACTGAGGGTGAATTTATATACAACTCACCTGTTCACATTATATTAAGGCTTAAAGTTATGCAGGGTTAAGAGCGTGGATGCTTTGATTGACAGGTAGGTGTGGTTCGGTTTTAGACAGTCTGCGGGGACGTCACGGAGACTACGTCCAGGTTTTAGACAGTCTGCGGGGACGTCACGGAGACTACGTCCAGGTTTTAGACAGTCAGCGGGGACGTCACGGAGACTACGTCCAGGTTTTAGACAGTCTGCGGGGACGTCACAGAGACTACGTCCAGGTTTTAGACAGTCTGTGGGGACGTCACGGAGACTACGTCCAGGTTTTAGACAGTCAGCGGGGACGTCACGGAGACTACGTCCAGGTTTTAGACAGTCTGTGGGAACATCACAGAGACTACGTCCAGGTTTTAGACAGTCTGCAGGGACGTCACAGAGACTACGTCCAGGTTTCAGACAGTCTGTGGGACGTCACAGAGACTACGTCCAGGTTTTAGACAGTCTGCGGGGACGTCACGGAGACTACGTCCAGGTTTTAGACAGTCTGTGGGGACGTCACGGAGACTACGTCCAGGTTTTAGACAGTCTGCGGGGACGTCACGGAGACTACGTCCAGGTTTTAGACAGTCTGTGGTCACGGAGACTACGTCCAGGTTTTAGACAGTCTGTGGTCACGGAGACCTCGGTCCAGGTTTTAGACAGTTCTGTCTGAACTTTGACATGAGGTCAGGAAGGCGTGGTCCGACCTGTCATGTGACCTGCCTGACAGTGAGTGATGGATGGGGACAGTTGTTGTTGCTGCTGCTGGTCACATATTGCAGTCTGACCCGAGGACAGTGGACGGCGTCAGTCCCCGTCGTGGATGACCTGCAGCTGATGTCTCTCTCAGCTCCTCCTGAACGTTGCTTTGTTGATGTGGAAACAGCTGTTTATGCAACGTTTCCTGTTTCCTGGAGCTGTTGCCAGACGCCGCCTCAGATTGGAGGAAGTTCTCTGAGCCTCACGTCCAACTGAGACTCTGTCCCTCTGAACTGGGACCAGCTGGTTTCCAGCACTGTCCCCCAGCGTCCAGCTGAGTCTGACGTACATTTGTGAATGTTCATGTGTTGAAGTGAAGACACGTCTCCTGTGTGCTCAGAGGCACATCAGCAGCAGAGCTTCAGTCTGCCGCCCACATATGAAATATTACTTCTGTCGGACGTCTCTGTCTTTGAGTGTTTTGACAGCAGCACTTGAGATTTTCCACTCAGGTAAAGGCCGAGTAAACACGGCGGCTCGGCCTCTCAGCTTCTGTTTATCCATGAAGTCTGAAGTGTGGGTGATGGTTTCAGTATCTCTGACTCTCCAGTCTGATTCATCCTTTCTGTCCTCCAACAGGGATTTCATATCTGCTGCAGCGTTCCTGAACAGCAGCATGTGCAGACGCTCCAATGATGGAAACATTGATGGAAACATTGATGGAAACATTGATGGAAACATTGATGGAAACATTGATGGAAACATTGACTTACACCAGAAGAGGTGACTTTCAAGCTTGGGCAACCAAAGGTGTGCAATAATATATATATATATATATATATATATATATATATATATATATATATATATATATATATATATATATCAAACATGAAGTCCTCATGTCTGAGCTGCCTTTGACAAATCTTTAAACATGCTGCGCTGTTTCCTTCTCTATACATAAATATATTTATAAAGACAGATACACATATTTATATATATATTTACCTTTTTATATGTTCATGTCTGCGTTCACATTTCTGTGTGTTTGTACTGTGAGAGCAAAGTGTGAATTAATATTACAGCAAAAGAATATTAGTACTGTGTCTTAGTCCATATTTTAGGGGGCGGCAGTAGCTCCCTAAAGAGACTTGGCTTGGTAAGGTGGCCGGTTCAAGTCCAGCATGGACCAAAATATGGAAGGTGGGCTGGTAGCTGGAGAGGTGCCAGTTCACCTCCTGGGCACTGCCGAGGTGCCCCTGAGCAAGGCACCGACCCCCCTAACTGCACCATCTCTCTCCACATTGCATGTCTATGAGCCTTGTACTGTGTGTGTGTGTGTGTGTGTGTGTGTGTGTGTGTGTGTGTGTGTGTGTGTGTGTGTGTGTTCTGGGTTAAAATGCATGTAAATAAAACAGACTGAAAAAAGAATTTCCCGTTGAGGGATTAATAAAGTGTCTCTGTCTGCAGAGTTTTACTGTTTAATATAAAATACTTTAGTTTGTATAAATTCACTTTCAGTCTGAATAACGGCTTTGAACTGGAACCTGAGTGTCTGTGAAGTGTTCATGGAACAAACCAGGTGTTGCATTAACCTGAAGAGTCGTGGTCGCTGTTGTTCATATGTGAATAATAATAGTAATGTATTACGAATAACAAGTCTTCATGTTGTATGAAACATGAAGACTTGTCTGTGTCGTCATTTCAGTCTCTAACAGGAAGTTCATTTTAGTGAGTCGGTCATGAGCTCTGAAAATAAACGAGTGAGCTGCAGATCTGAAACGAAGCAAACGCAGATGATGAAGGATCCGCTCTGAGTGCAGATGAAGTCTGGTGACGATGAGGTTGCTGGTTGAAGTCCAGATATCTGTGACTGCACGGAGCAGCAGAACTCATCATGTCTGACCTCAGCCTGACCTCCATCACCTCTCTGCAGTGTCTGTGCTGTGTCATGCAGATCTAATGCAAACTACCTCAGCATGACTTAAACACACACACAGATGATGCATTCACGTGTCTGTCAACACAGGCAGTGAACGCAGCACACAGCGCCCTCTGTCGGCCAGCACAGGCAGCAACAGTTAAAGGTTCAATCTGTGCACGTGTCTTCATCATTGCTGATTGATTATTGCTCATAATGAAGCGATCAGAGAGTCCAGACGTGTTGAAGTCCTTTAAAGTGTCCTGACTGACTCTGAACAGTCGCAGAGCTCAAACACAGAGATGAAGAATAAAGTTGTACTTAAATAAAATACTTCAAGTTACAGAGCTTTAGATTGTTCTGCACAGCGAGCCTCAGACATCAAATGAAGTAACAAATATTTCTAAAGATGAATTATCAATATAAATCTATAAACTATCCTCATCAACAAACCACGTGCTCAGACTGACTCGTGGTGGTTATCCGACATTTGAAGCTGCCAAACATCTCTGACCACATGTGAAGCGTCCAACAGGACAGGCTGAGAAGTTTTTTACAAACTAATCTGCCTCATTAAGATATTATCAGAGCCCGTCATGGAGATGTCTGCGGAGCTCAGCTCAGCTTAAAGGCCTCATCTATTCTGAGAGCAGAGCTGTCAATCATCCCCTCATCATCTCAGATCCTGACACCAACAGCTGTTACATAACCACAGCTAATCCACACACACACACACACACACACACACACACACACACACACACACACTGTGGTGGACAATAAGGGTTAGCAGCTGCCACACACACACACACACACACACACACACATACACACACACACACACAGATAGATGGATCCAGTTCAAGCACCGCAGTGCAAATGGCCTACTTAGAGTTTAAACTGGGTAATTAGAAACCTCATCAGGACTCAGTTTGTCGCCCACGATGGACGTAATGAAACGCTCCTGTCACACACACTCACAGCTGTGACTGCCCGTAAACACACACACACACACACACACACAAACACACACACACACACACACACACACACACACAAACACACACACACACACACACATCATGACAGAAACTCTGAACTTGAAATCTTTAATTTGTCCGTCAGACTTCAGGAACAGGCCAGAGACAAAACATAAATAAATATATTAAATAAAACTGCTTCAGTTCTGGAAAAAATATGGACAACGTGTTTAAGATGGAGGGAGCTGAACGTAGAGGGTCAGCAGATCCGTTAACGTTAATGTAACGTTATTGCAACGTTAATGTAGCGTGTATGGGTGGAGTTGGCCCCAGGCCTTGTGGATGAGGTTATTGACAGTCAGTTCTGGTTCTGATGGACCTGCCAGGTCCGCCTGGGATGGTTCAGCCTCAGGGTGTCTGCAGGACGTTCATCCTCTGCTGATGATGAAGATGATGTTTGTTTTAAATATGTAATCCATATCCATAATATAAACATCCATGCTGCACCGTTTATATCTCCTTCATGTTCTTGATTCATTTAAAGTTTGTTGTTGTTGTTGTTCTGCAGGTTTGTCACAACAAAAACACGTTGATATACAATGAACATTAAAAACTAATAAATATTTATGACTTCTTTTTATTGTTTTTCTTTAGCAGTGTATGAACATTAAAGAACATATAATAGAACATGTTGGATTACCAAACTTCTACAGTTTGATCCTTTTTTTATGTCAGTGATGGTTCTTGTCCTGTCGTTTCTACGTATTCAGTCCATTTCTCCCACTGATGGCGCTGATCCTCTTGAGTCCTTACTTTAGAAGTCAGGTGTTCCATAATAACTTTGATCCAGTCTTCCTGTGATGGCGGGTCTGTCCTGTACCATTTTCTTGTAATTGCCTTTTTACAGGCTGCTAACATAATTTTCAATATGTATCCATCATCTTTCAACACAACATTTCCCGTAATGACACCTAGATATAATAGTGTACAAGACTTGGACACACCATAACATCTTATCTTAGGACAAAGCCAGAACATGTGAGTGGTTCACATTTACATCTCCACAGCTTCTCCAACACGGCTTTTTAACGAGGTGTGTTTATTCCTAATCTCGGGTGTTATAAAAAATCTAATTACATTTTTCCAGCAGTGTAATCTCCAAACACGTGACAATGTTGTTGACTGCTGTGTTTTCCATGTGTCCATTCATCATCAGATATGTTCACACCCAGCTCTCTCTGCCACTTCAGTTTTACATATGTCCATGAACTGTTGATGTTATTCTGAATTTCTTTGCATTATAGGCTTCTGTTATGGTTTTGATTATTGAATTTTTGTCCAGATTTATACGCCGTTGTATTTCTTTATTGAAAAAGCTTCTTATCTGCAAATATCTGAAATGATCTCGGTTACTTAAATCATATTTTTGTTTAATCTCCTGGAAGCTCATGAAATTCCCATTTTTCATTGCTGTGCATATCGCTGTTAATCTATTAGAAATCCATTATAAACTTTTGGTCAGACAGCCAGGGATAAAACTCTTCCACTCATCCATCGAAGCAGTCTGAGCTCTTCCTCTGGATTATATTTCCGTAT
>JAFMOB010000091.1:1934832-1952332 GCA_018985215.1 Larimichthys polyactis
TTCATGGTGCGTCATGTAAGACGCACAGTCACCATGATAGATTTATATAAGTGTATATATAAAGTGAGCTGGAGCTCCCAGAGGACGTGCTCGGCCTCACAGGAGATGATGTGGACGACTAATCTGCCCGTCACACGGACTGATCTGAATTTCTGCCGTGGCCAGTGTCAAAGCCAAAGGCGTGTGTCTGTGTGCATTCATTGACGAGATCTCCGAGGTTATTTGTCAACACTCGCCCGTACAGCTTCGTTAATCTGGCCTATAGACTGATTGATAATTGATCCCTGTTCAAACAGCTGCCTTCGAATGCCGAGCGAGTCGTCCTCTCACAGACGCCTAATCCGATAAACGAATGGGAATGAGTGTCGTCCTCTGCTGATGTCAACCTCTCACTCTGCCATTTGTTTGCTGATGAGGCCCTCGGCCTCGCCCAGGCGGCTATTGTCAAGAAGTGACACAGTAACAGCTGACACACTGAACACAGACATGTACAGATGTGTCGTGCCAGAACAGGAGCTGGGCGATACACGTTAGCTGCAGACAGAGTAAGAAGACAGTCGGGATGATGATTTCTGTTGCAGCGTTAACAGCTGCAGGAGACGTGATAAAAACACATGTGGGTGTTGTTGGAACTTCTATTAAACGTATACTTGAAGACTTAATGCTGTCTGGTGTCACCTGCCTTCACCTGCTGCCTGTGTTACCTTCACCGTGAAGAGGAGAGGTCAGTCGGTGATCAGACGAAGCCCAGAGCGACACAATTTTATTTGTAAGGCACGACACGGGGGGAATGACATTTAACTTGTTATTATTTCCCAGAGAAGATTGATGATAAATTGTCCATTATTTTTCCTTAAAAGTGAAAGATAAGACCAGCAGTCATTTGCCCTGGAGCCAGAGTGCCACCACTATGCAAAATAACAGCCAATTATCGGGGCCTAGTTTGGGATAATGACTTTACAATGAATCTTTTGATTGAAATGTAAGTCGGCCGGCCGCGGGCAAAGAAAAAAAACATGAATAGAAAAGTTACAGAAGCAACGAGGACCGAGCTCATGCCTCGCTCTCCACTCCTCTTTAGAGAGAGCTATAGGAGACAGACACACAGAGATATGCATACACTGATGGAAAAATTATTAAGTCGCAGAGAGCTTGCAGCAAAACATAAATTAGCATATTCAGGGTAAATATGCAGACTATTTACGATAATAAGAGCGGATTATTCAATTCAATGAATGTTAAATAGATGAGGAAATGGTATGTGTCTTATCTAGTCAAAGCTTCTATTCATTTTAATCGCTTCCCAATTGAACTCTTCATTTTATTCTCTCTCAGTTTATTGTTCCCATTCCAGCCGGCGATGGCACCTTTGGGTCCGGGGAGATTTCCCGCCGGTCACGTGGTTTAAGTGGCGTTCACCTTATTCTCGGTGGAAATGGAGAAAGTCGACGTCACCCCGAGGCCAGCATCGCGATAAGCCCCCTTTTCATTATGCACAGAGGCCGATGGAGCACCAGATTAGCGGGTGGAGGCCTCGTGTGCATAAAGGCGGGAACATGCGAGTCATCTAGATTAAATCCAGATTTTCTCTCCTACAGCCGTAAACATGTTTCCTTCTTATTGTCTGAAACTTTTAATCAGTTTGAGCCTCACACACAAACAGCTGCAGGCTTTTCCACTGTGTCACCAATGATCATAAACGAACATTTCACTAATTACTAATGCGTCTACACCTGGAACTGACTGATGACAACGTCAGGTGTTGGAGCAATTCAGAGGATCTACCTGTCCAAATGAAGCGTGAGCCGGTTCATACAGACAGTGTACGAGAGTTTAGTTTAACACACCTGAGAATCCATCCATCATCCATCCATCCATCATCCATCATCCATCCATCATCCATCCATCCATCATCCATCCATCCATCATCCATCCATCCATCCATCCATCATCCATCCATCCATCTTCATCCATCCATCATCCATCCATCCATCATCCATCCATCATCATATCTCATCTATCCATCATCCAACCATCATCCATCCATCCATCATCTATCCATCCATCCATCATCATCCATCATCCATCCATCCATCATCCATCCATCATCTATCCATCATCTATCCATCCACCATCATCATCCATCCATCCATCATCCATCATCCATCCATCCATCATCCATCATCCATCCATCATCTATCCATCATCTATCCATCATCCAACCATCATCCATCCATCCATCCATCATCCATCATCCATCATCTATCCATCATCCATCCATCCATCCATCATCCATCTATCATCCATATCCACCATCATCCATCCATCCATCATCCATCCATCCATCCATCATCCATCCATCCATCATCCATCCATCCATCTATCATCCATCCATCCATCATCCATCCATCCATCCATCCATCTATCATCCATCCATCCATCCATCATCCATCCATCATCCATCCATCCATCATCCATCCATCCATCCATCTATCCATCCATCTATCATCCATCCATCCATCATCCATCATCCATCCATCCATCCATCATCCATCCATCCATCATCCATCATCCATCATCCATCCATCATCCATCCATCTATCCATCCATCCATCCATCATCCATCTATCATCCATCCATCCATCCATCATCCATCCATCATCCATCCATCCATCATCCATCATCCATCCATCTACCCATCCATCTATCATCCATCCATCCATCATCCATCATCCATCCATCCATCCATCTATCATCCATCCATCCATCCATCCATCCATCCATCCATCATCCATCCATCATCCAACACATTCCTTCTTGTGTTGGATGGAGGATCTTGAGGTGTTCCCAGGTTAGATGGCCTAAAGTCCCTCCAGGGTTCTGGGTCTCCTCCAAAGGAAGACACCCAGGAGAATCCTGATCAGATGTTGATCCACCTCAGCTGGCTCCTTTCCACATGAAGGATCAGCAGCTCTACTCCAGAACGTAGATGGACTAGAAGATCACAACGGTCCGGTCTGCACCAACCTGCTGGTCCATCTCATGCTCCATTTTCCCATCACCTGTGAACAAGACCTGGAGATACCTGAAGTCCTTCACTCGGGGAGGAGAGCAGAGAACCATGAACTTCCTGAGAATTCATGTAAATGTGGACACAGTTTAATCTTTACAAAAAGGTTTCTAGTTTGTTTGTGGGACTATTTTCAGCCGCGGATTAATACACATTTGGTTCATAGTGAGTTTTTACAGCAGCAGGATCTGATGATTATTGTTGAATTGAACCTGTCAGGTGTTTCTAACAGTTTCATCATCGAGGTGCTGATTTCTGAAAACTTCTCTGAATGAATAAATGAAGACGATCTGTCAGGATCAGTTCTGCTGTCGTGACAACATGTACGTCAGCCTGCCAGGTGACTGAGTTCATGTCAGATAAAACAGAAATCAGGACGTTTGGATGTCTTGATGTTTCACAGGTTCAGTCCTCAGAACACTGAGCAGCTTTAAAGAAGTTCAGTGCAGTCACAGTTCATCAGCGTTCTCTGCTTCTAATACAAAACATCAGTCATTTAGTATAAGTTAAACTGAATCCACACGAACAGTTTGTGCTGTCTGTTGTATTTCTCATGAGAACGAGTTCATTTCTGTCGTTAAGGTCAAAATAATAAAAGTTATCCCGAGATAACGAGATCATTAAGGAATTAATACGACATGACGTCATATCCTGTTCCTCTGATTTAATAAACCAGAATATTTGTTTTCTCCAGATCTCGTATTAATTATCTCGTTATCTCAGGATAAAACATTTATTATTGTGACTTAAATAACTAATAATAATTATCACGAGAGAACAGAGAAAACAAAGTGTGTGAATGTTTGACCACTGAGGGCTTCCGTAGTATTTTAAAAGTTTCAAACTCTGAACAAAGTGTAACTTTGATTTTCAGTGTCATCATTCAAATCCATCATGAATCAGTGGAGCTGTCTGACTGCAGGAAACATTCTGCTGACAGAGGAAAGATTCAAAAATGAAATATTCAAACTGTCTGTGATCCTCTGCTGCCACCTGCTGTTCATGTCGGGGATCAAACAAAGATGAAAATAATTTTATTACAACTGAAAAAAGAAAATGTTTTTTTTAATGTCTGTTCTTTAATCAACATAAATATATATTATAATATAATATTAGATTTAGTTAAATAATATTTGATGCTTTGTTTTGTATTTCTCTTCTGCTGCATGTTGGCAAATATAAAATAAATAATAAATAATAACTGCTGATGTAAGTTACTTTCCTTCCTCTGTCACACGGTGGCGCTCTTCTCTTCATCATGAAAACCTGACTGAGCTCTGACTACACAGAGTATCATCAGCAGAAGTAAAAGTACTTATTGTGACAGTATTTTAATACTTGGTGATTTTTAATATTTGTTGTTGTCTCGCTGTGTTTCATCTCTGCACAGACATTAAACTCAGCTGATTATTTAAATCACAGAAACAGAAAACAAAGTGAAAGAAAGGCGACAAAAAACTAAATGAAAATTTAATGAACCAAAATCTGAACAAAGAAATAAAAGACGAGTAAAAATCAGACACAGGACGAACAGACAGAGACACAGGAAACACATCAAGCAGGACAACAGGTGAAACTAATGAGGCACAGGTGAAACTAACGAGGCACAGGTGAAACTAACGAGGCACAGGTGAAACTAACGAGGCACAGGTGAAACTAACGAGGCACAGGTGAAACTAACGAGGCACAGGTGAAACTAACGAGGCACAGGTGAAACCAATCAGGGTGAACTGAATCAAAAACTGGCGGGAAAACAAAGGCAGGAAGTAGAAATAAAGACAAAAGATAAAAGAGGAAACAAAACAAACTCGAATCAAAATGAGGAATAATAAAAATATTAAATTAGACAGCTCAGGTTAAAGAAAACAGGACGAGATGTACAGAGACTGAATGATTCTTGATTTGATGCAGCCTGCACCAGTTTTTATTGTTATTACTGTACTGCAGGGTAACTAAGTACATTTTTCTACTTCTCATACATAAACTACGTTTTCCTGATTGTAACAGTTACAGTGCAGAGTATTTTCCAAGCATGCTTTGAGTACTTTTACTTCAGTAAAGTATCCGATTACTTCCTCCTCTGTCCATGACAGCAGGAAGCAGCATCGTGAAACATTCGTTTATTTATGAAACAAGATGAATCCTTCGAATTTAAACGAGTAACATTCATTAAAGTCATGATACAGTATCTGTTAATGATGTCTCTGTGTTTTTTATGTATTCATGATTAAAGGAGGAGAGGCTGCCCCCCCCCCCCCCCCCCCCCCCCCACACGCATGAAATAACCTGACATTAATTATTTGTCATTTTGCAGGCGGGAGTCTGCCCTTTGCTAACGGGAGTCAGTTATCGCTTTGCATGATGCCTGAAACAAATAAAAAAACACATCGAGGGTAATGAATCCCTGCAGCTCGACACACACACACACACACACACACACACGCACACACACACACACTCACACACACACACACACACACACACACACACACACACACACACACACACACACACACACACACACACACACACACACACACACACACACACACACACACTCACACACACACACACACACACACACACACACACACACTCACACACTCACACACACAGAGCAGCCAAATTAAAGATCTGATTAAGAGGTGAAATCCATCTGACGTCTGAAGCATGAAGGATGACAGTCAAGTGGTTTCCATCCTCGGGTTGTCGTGGTAACCGTCAGTCTTGCCTCCTGGATGTCGCCTGAAAACTTGAAGCAGTAAAACGACAAACAGCTGATCAGCTGTTACCTGAGCAGACCTGTGATCTGTGGAAGATGCTCATGACATTTGTGTAAAAGCTTTTCTGCATCAGCAGATCTGAAAGTCAAATCTATGTCGGAAGCTTTCACAGAGACATCCCCGTGGTGGAATAAGTACTCCACCTTTGTTTTGACTGCGCCCGCCTCCACAGGGAACATTACTGCAGTTCATTTAGTGCCTCCATCTTTGTGTCTTACTGTCATTGTGTCCTCTGTAAGAGCCTGCAGGGACATGGACGACCTCACAATGCTGCTTGAGTCTGTGCCGGATGGACGGAGCTCACATGAAAAGGGAAAAGAGCTCACAGGCACAATAAGATACAATTACAGCTGCTCACGCAGGGACACGTCCAGGTCAGAAATAAAAAGACAGGACAGAGAAGAAAGATTCATTCAGACGCACATTAATGCATCTTTTAAAGGACAACAGCAACTGTGACTGAGACTACGTCCAGGTTTTAGACAGTCTGTGGGGACGTCACAGAGACTACGTCCAGGTTTTAGACAGTCTGTGGACACGTCACAGAGACTACGTCCAGGTTTTAGACAGTCTGCGGGGACGTCACGGAGACTACGTCCAGGTTTTAGACAGTCTGCAGGACGTCACGGAGACTACGTACAGGTTTTAGACAGTCTGTGGACACGTCACGGAGACTACGTCCAGGTTTTAGACAGTCTGCGGGGACGTCACGGAGACTACGTCCAGGTTTTAGACAGTCTGCAGGACGTCACGGAGACTACGTACAGGTTTTAGACAGTCTGTGGACACGTCAACGGAGACTACGTACAGGTTTTAGACAGTCTGCGGGGACGTCACGGAGACTACGTCCAGGTTTTAGACAGTCTGCAGGACGTCACGGAGACTACGTACAGGTTTTAGACAGTCTGCGGGGACGTCACAGAGACTACGTCCAGGTTTTAGACAGTCTGCGGGGACGTCACGGAGACTACGTCCAGGTTTTAGACAGTCTGTAGGACGTCACGGAGACTACGTCCAGGTTTTAGACAGTCTGCGGGGACGTCTCAGAGACTACGTCCAGGTTTTAGACAGTCTGCGGGGACGTGACGGAGACTACGTCCAGGTTTAGACAGTCTGCGGGGACGTCACAGAGACTACGTCCAGGTTTTAGACAGTCTGTGGGGACGTCACAGAGACTACGTCCAGGTTTTAGACAGTCTGTGGGGACGTCACAAAGACTACGTCCAGGTTTTTAGACAGTCTGGGGGACATCACAGAGACTACGTCCAGGTTTTAGACAGTCTGCGGGGACGTCACAGAGACTACGTCCAGGTTTTAGACAGTCTGCGGGGACGTCTCGGAGACTACGTCCAGGTTTTAGACAGTCTGTGGGACGATGAGAGAAGCTGCATGGTTGCAGTATCATTTAATTTAATCTGTAGTTTGGGTTAATCCTCCGTGTCAGGTCTTAAATGTTTATTCATATCTATCCATAACGTATCAATTATCTGTGATTGCTGCTCTGAGGGCAGCGCTCTGCTCCTCCTGCTCCTCTGCTTCTCCTCTTTTCTCCTCCTCCTTCCTTCTCTCATAACGCCGTTTGTACCGACTCCTTCATTGGATCTGAACTCCATCCAAAGCCGCTCCATCCGTCCACATCTCACACTCCTTCATGATGCCTCACATCTTCCTAACCCCATACTGTGATGGTGGCTCCGGTCTCCTAGCAACCAGCCCTCTTAGAGGAGGTGACAGCATTTGAGTGGGCACCCTCACCTCTTCACATACAGCCCCCCTCCACCACCTCCACCTCCACCTCCACCTCCCCGGATGCTCTTCAAGAGAAGTAAACACACCTCACTCGGTGGTGTAGTCTGCTTCATGCATTCGGGTCAACTGTCTTTTTGTTCATTCACCCTGAGTGAAGCATGACATATGAATTATTATATATTGAACCAAACACAGATCGAGTCTCAGCGTGATCCACAGTTCTGAAAACGTTTCCTCTGAGTGAATACATACAGTACATACACAGAAAAGATGAAGTCTGAAGAGTCTCGTTTCTCACTTTGTAATTAGTCAAACTAACGAACACACTGACGGTTTAAATCTGATGAAACAAATAAAATAACAGAAATAAACAAACATTTGGATAAACTGGATTATTAAAGATCTGTGACCAAAATATAAACGAGCAGGATTTTATATTTCAGATCCGACCTCACAGGGACGCCACAGGGCTCCATCCTGGGGCCTCCACCTCTCTGCTGTTTACTCCACCTCTCTGCTGTTACTCCACCTCTCTGCTGTCTACTCCACCTCTCTGCTGTTACTCCACCTCTCTGCTGTTTACTCCACCTCTCTGCTGTTTACTCCACCTCTCTGCTGTCTTCTCCCCCCCCCCCCTTTTGTCTACTCCACCTGTTTACTCCTGTCTACTCCACCTCTCTGCTGTTACTCCACCTCTCTGCTCTTTACTCCACCTCTCTGTTGTTACTCCACCTCTCTGCTCTTTACTCCACCTCTCTGCTGTTACTCCACCCCTCTGCTGTCTACTCCACCTCTCTGCTGTTACTCCACCTCTCTGCTGTTTACTCCACCTCTCTGCTGTTACTCCACCTCTCTGCTGTCTACTCCACCTCTCTGTTGTTACTCCACCTCTCTGTTGTTTACTCCACCTCTCTGCTGTTTACTCCACCTCTCTGCTGTTACTCCACCTCTCTGCTGTCTGCTCCACCTCTCTGCTGTTACTCCACCTCTCTGCTGTCTTCTCCCCCCCCCCCTTTTGTTTACTCCACTTCTCTGTCACATGGTTTCTTTAGTTTGGGCTGAATCATTTAAAATCAGCCAGAGATTAAAACTTTATCATCATCATCGTGTTTTTATCAGACACAATAAAATGTTAAATGTTAAACTCCGTCTGAATGTTTTTAAAGAAGTTTGAATGAAAATGAATGAATAAAGTAATAAACCTGTTGCCATGAAGTATTAAAGTGTTTTCTCTAATATAAAATACTTTGTTCTGTAAATAAAGGTTTTACCGTAAATACTGTAAATATATAACCTTTTGTTTTTACAGTCAAAGAGTGTCAGTGCTGTTGATTTCTGTTTTCTTCCATAGTTTAAATGTCTGTATGACAGTGACATCATGTTTCTCAGTCTCTGACAGTGACATCATGTTTCTCAGTCTCTGACAGTGACATCATGTTTCTCAGTCTCTGACAGTGACATAATGTTTCTCAGTCTCTGACAGTGACATCATGTTTCTCAGTCTCTGACAGTGACATCATGTTCTCAGTCTCTCATATAAAATCTTTCTCTGTCTGGATCCAGGATCTGAAGCATCAGTGTTTGTGTTTGTCAGGTTTTATGGATCTGGACCGTCAGATGCTTCCTAACATCCAGAACCCGCCCGGATCCCTCCGAGGTTTCCCTCCCTCACGCTGCGCTCACATTTGGGCTGCTGCAGCCTGGAGCCACGCTGATGAAATGACGTGAGAGCTTGACGATCTAAATGGCAGCTCTTGAAATAGCAGTGACCCGCCATGCTGCTCACCCACTCGCTGATGCGATCACGACCCCATCACAGCGTGTCAGCTCCGCGGCGCACCGGACAATCCTCCGTGATTCCTTTGGAACATTTCATTTGTTTTCTCACTTCAAGGAGCTCGAACTTTGAAGACATGGAAACTGATCGACCTGCAAATGTCTCCTTTTCTGATTTCGTTGGAGGAGTCCAGCTCCTCCGGGGAGAGGACACCAGGACCGCCATGCCCGTCATCCTGATCGGGATCTGCGTGTCCGGGGCCGTTGGGAATTTGCTCGTTTTGCTGGTTTTCCTCCGTGACTTTAGAAACGGGAAGGGCTCCGAGGTGAAGGCGCTCCTCGCCTCTGTGGCCTCCACGGACTTGGTCATCCTGCTGCTGTGCGCACCCGTGCGCGCCATCACCTTCTACAAGCAGACCTGGACCTTGGGCAGCTTTGTGTGCAGCACCGCGGACTGGTTCCAGCACTCGTGTGTGGTTGCAAAAACTTTGGTCCTCGCTGTCACCACCAGAGCCAAACACACTCTGGTCCCCAGCACCGCCGCGGGGCCCCTCTACAGCCCGACGTGGATCCACGCAGTCCTGGCGTTCGTGTGGATCGTGTCCATGATGTTTCCCATCCCGCAGATGCTGTTCGCCTCTGTGGTGCCGCACGGCAGCGACGCGCTCTGCGTCTCTCAGGTGCCAGAGTGCGCGTCTGACTTCATGAGTTTGTTCTACAAGATCTACCCGACTGCGACCTTCGTGGTGCCGGTCAGCTTTACCGTGGCCTACTACACGAAATCACTGCACTCTGCGGTGAATCACGCACCCAGCCCGCAGCAGCAGAGCAAGGTGACCCTGGTGCTGCTGTGTCTCAGCGGCGCCCTCGGCCTCATGCTGCTGCCGGAGTGGGGCACATTCACCTGGATCAGGCTCGGGTACAACAAACCTCCCGTGGGCTTGATCCTCTTTGCGCAGGTGCTCCTTTACGCGTGCAGCGCGCTGTCTCCGGTCATCCTCATGACCATGTACGACGACGTGCGCCAGGGACTCATCTCCATCTGGTTCATCGGGACCTGCAGAGGCTCCAAGCAGCTCCCCAGCAACAAGTGTCCGAAAACGGAGGGAAACGGAGCAGAAGTCGGAACCAACGCCGTGGCCAACGCGGTCTCAGCGGAGCAGGAGAAGACGTTCCCGGACGTGGAGCACTTTTGGACAGGGCGCAGGAATACGCACGTCGAGGAGGAGCAGGATCCGGTTCCGTGGGAGAGAGAGGAGAAGATGCTGTAGAGAACCTGGTGTCTGAAACTGTCATGTTTGGATGTTTCTCATCTATATTTAATATTTGTTCTTTGGATCGGAGGAGGTTTGTGTTCATGTGATGTGTGTGTTCATGTCATGTGTGTGTTCATGTGATGTGTGTGTTCATGTGATGTGTGTGTTCATGTGATGTGTGTGTTCATGTGATGTGGATAATAAAACTGTCAAACATGAACTGCTCTGTTTGTTTTTAATCAGATCATTTCTACATATTAAATTTAATCCAGCTGCATGTTTCAGGCTCTGAGTTTGAAATAAAAGTTGACTTTATATTCAGGATGGAAGAAATCAAAACAAAGTACCAAAAGTAAAAGTACTCATTATGCAGAGTAATCCACCTCTGAACGATGCATATTTAATTAATGTTTTTTAATTAGCAAAGCATTAATGTGTTGGTCAGCTTTGATTCATCAAAAGAATCCATCATCATTTATTGTTTGATCATATTTTGATTTATTATTCATCCAAAGTAACTAAAGTATCAAACAAATGTACTCGAGTAGAAGCAGAAAATGGAAAAGTAACAATAACATGATATAATGAGTTATGAGCAGATACAACAGGAACGTCCTCATGTGCTTATAACTCATTATAATGTGTTATCAACTCTGTGCTCATGCATCTGGAGGCTTAAAGAGAAGTTTCATTTCATGTTTGTTACATTATTTATATTCAAGTATTTAGTTTAACATGATACATGTGGATAGAAGTTTAAAAATACAGTCAGCTGTGTACATACAGTATAACTCTCTCCAGTATTACTGTAACAGGATGTTAAGTTCATGTTTTATTCCATATTTTACACTTTTTCATCAAAACAATAAAGACTTTGACATGAAATATGTTTCACTGTATATTCATTATTTTGTATAAATCCCTTTAAGATGCAGTGTAAAGGTTGAAATGTGAAATATTATTTCACGCATGTTTCACGGTGTATGAAGCTCATTTGGAGTCTGTGTAGTACAAAGAGTTCAGACACTGTCACCCAAACAGTTGTTAATGTCAGACTGAATGAAAGGTGTTAAAGCCTGAATGTCACCAACACGACTGTCACACTAATATTTGATCACAACAGAAAGGACAGAAATCATCAGAGGATCATGAACTTGTTAAAGATCAGGAAAACCCCCAGGCTGACACAAATGGTTTAACCCTACTGCTCAACAGCCAATAGGAACTTAGGACACTCACCTGTTTAAAGTGAACAAGACACATTAATGAGATCGACGTTTGTTTCTCTGAGATTCATGAGGCGCTGCTGTCTGTCTGTCTGTCTGTCTGTCTGTCTGTCTGTCTGTCTGTCTGTCTGCCTGTCTGTATCTGTCTGTCTGTAGTGGAGTGGATTTTGAGAGGTTCAGCTGGAGGCGATGTTCCTTCATCCATGTGGAGATATCTGAGAGGCATTCAGAGACCTGTGCAGAGACCGAGGGGTCATCAGGTGGAGATGACAGAAAGAGATGAGTGTCATCTACATAGCAGTGATACGAGAGAGGTGGTATGAATAACAAAGAGAAGAGGCGTCTGTGAGGTAGGATTCAAACCAGGATTACAGATCAGAGTACTACATGATCCTGCAGTAGGTGTTACATCTGAAAAAAGGGACAACTTCATTTAAAACTAAAAGTTTATGCTGAATGAAGAAAGACTTATGTAAAGAGTCAATGTTACAGCTACATTCAGATGCAGACACGTATCCACTGAAGAACAGAAAAAATAGAACCAGTCAGAAATAGACCTGAGGGTAAGTAGACCTGATCCAGAATGTGACCCCATTAGACTGTAAACCATTTAGAACCCTCCCAGGCCCGGGTCAAGTCTCAGTTACCAGGTAGCAAGAGGACTTCTGTAGACCTCTACAGTTTGTTTGTGTGTTTGTCCAGCTGATGTTGTGGCTTGTTGTCCTCGTAGGTAGTCTGTCAAGCTTCCTTTCAAAACCAAAGTCCAGCAGCTTGACAACATCACAGTGGAGTGGAACCGCTCTGACCCAGAACCCATGAAGGTCCATGTTCATCAGAACGACGGTGTCGAACAAGACAAGTTATACCGGGACCGCACAAGTATGAAGAAAGAGCCAGTGAAAACCGGAGACCTCAGTCTGACACTGAAGGACCTCTGCTACGAAGACAGTGGCACCTACATCTGCACCGTCCACAAGGACGGAGAAATCTTGGCACAGAAAGTAGTACGGCTCCAGGTCAAAGGTCGGTATTGTAGATGCAGGTCAGAGGTCAGTGTAAGCTGTTCATAAAGGTGATGTTGTGGTTTGTTGTTTTCATAGTCCCCTTGGAGGTGGTGGAGGTCTATGAGTGGGATCGTTATCTCACACTACCCTTCAAAGTTCAAGATGAGCTTCCTGAAGACGCAACAGTGGAGTGGGAACGCACTAAACCCATAAAAATGACGGTGCATGTGTATCAGAGAGGTGAACATCAGCCAGACGAACAAGAGGAGTATTTCCATGGTCGCACAAAGATGGACGATGACCCACTGCAATCCAAAGACCTCAGTGTGATTATTGATAACCCTGGATACAGCGACAGAGGGATCTACGTCTGCACCGTCCACAGGGATGGGGTCATCCTGAAACAGAAAAAAGTGCTGTGCCGGGTCAAAGGTCAGTCCTGTAGACTGGTGGTAGGGTACAGAAACACACGGTAACTGTAAAGTATGATAAGGTCTGACTGAATGTTAGTTAGTGGTTTGATAATGGTTGTGTATTGATTACTGATGGTGGCTGATCATGGTGGTTTATTATCAGCTGATCGTGTTCAGTTTCTAAATAGTTTGTAAACTACTTTAGAAATGTTCATCTTTGGTAAAGTCTGAGATAGATGACCAACATTAATGTAACGTTGACATGAATGTAAAGTGATTCATCATGTCGTTAACGTGTCTTCTTTGCAGTAAGAAGACAGGAGGAAGAAGAAACACACGGCTGCGTGAACATGCAGTTGATGACCTGTGGCAGTGATCAGCACTGATGTGTCGGTCGCCAACGAGCCGCTTCAAAGAGCCGGCTCCATTAAGTGACGATGGGAGCCGGCTCCGTCCGTCCGCGAGCTTCTTTTCTTTCTTTTTTACTTTTCTCTTTAGGTAAACTACCTGCAGGCACTGCAGGTGTTGGCTGCAGGTGTCACGTGCACGCTGTGCAACCAATCATGTGAGCACTGACAAGGATCATACCACCAAGCAGGGAGGGGCGGGGCGCTGAGACGGTGACAGGAGACAAGAGGAGTGAAGACGAGAGAGCGTGGTGCAAAGATTTATTATTTTTACTCTGTACTGAACATTTTGGTTTCATCTGTCCAGATGTCAGTGGTGGGCATTAACAAAGCAGTGTGCTGTGTTTAATTCCTCTTTCTTTCAGTACTTTACTTGTTCTAATAGGTGTGTGTGTTTAAATAAAAAATAAAATGTCAGTAGCTGTCCTTTTTTAAATTTCTATGCTCAGGTTTTTATAGGCGTTTCTATGCTTTGTGCAGCAGAGTGGCTCTTCAAGCAAGTTAGTGCACAAGTCAAAACAGAGCTAAACCTGCCTGAATTATAAAAGCTATAAGTGATAACATGAAGAGCTGCTGATCAGATGTAATGCTGAGGAGAAATAAAGGAACCATGTGACTCCTGAACGTACCCGTCTTTTTATTGTCTTATTATGTTAGCATCAGAAACTGGGACGCACACTCCACATGTTGATACGTCAGGAGAGTTTGGACAGCTTGGATGATATTTCTATATATTTCCTGATGCAGACGTTGTCCTGTGGTTGTCCTCGTGGACGGGTTAGGGTTAACCCTCCTCGTTCAGGTGTGACCTTTCAGCTGTGGAAGTGAACCTGCTTCCAGTCGTCGTGTGTTCAGCAGTGAAGCGGCGGCCGCCTGCGGCTCAGACGGCAGATCTGACATTTTAGTCTGCTTGAGTGAAAGAAAGGTTACAGGGCGGCAAAGCTGCCACGCTCTTCATGTGCTCCTGCTCATCGTTTCCTCTGTGACAGACCACAGGCCTCGGCCACTGAGCGCAGACGAGTTTCATTTATTAATATTCTTCTGCACTAATTAAAGACAAAGACACGGTGCAGCTGGACGATGTTCCAAAGACCCCTCAGGAATAAATATATAATAATAATGGACTTTACAGCATGTCAGCATTTTACAGAGACTAGCTGTAAAACTATTACACAATAAAACACGTTTGTGTTCAAATGTATTCTGCACTCTCTTCTCCTCTGCCATATCTCCAAGAGGCTGCTGAGCCTGGTTACATTGCTAACGCACGCCCAGCTCCAGTTCTGGCACGACACAGGCTCTGCTCCCCGTCAGCAGCTAACAGACTGAGCTAACAGCAGCTAACAGCAGCTAACAGCAGCTACAGCAGCTAACAGCTGAGCTAACAGACTGAGCTAACAGACTGAAGCTAAGCTAAAGCAGCTAACAGACTGAGCTAACAGCAGCTAACAGCAGCTAACAGACTGAGCTAACAGCAGCTAACAGACTGAGCTAACAGACTGAGCTAACAGCAGCTAACAGACTGAGCTAACAGCAGCTAACAGACTGAGCTAACAGCAGCTAACAGCAGCTAACAGACTGAGCTAACAGCAGCTAACAAACTGAGCTAACGGCAGCTAACACACTGAGCTAACAGCAGCTAACAAACTGAGCTAACAGACTGAGCTAACAGCAGCTAACAGCAGCTAACAGACTGAGCTAACAGACTGAGCTAACAGCAGTTAACAGACTGAGCTAACAGACTGAGCTAACAGCAGCTAACAGCAGCTAACAGACTGAGCTAACAGCAGCTAACACACTGAGCTAACAGCAGCTAACAAACTGAGCTAACGGCAGCTAACAGACTGAGCTAACAGCAGCTAACAAACTGAGCTAACGGCAGCTAACAGACTGAGCTAACAGCAGCTAACAAACTGAGCTAACGGCAGCTAACAGACTGAGCTAACAGCAGCTAACAGCAGCTAACAGACTGAGCTAACAGCAGCTAACAAACTGAGCTAACGGCAGCTAACGGGATGAGCTCGTGTCCCCGTCAGAATGAGTTCAGTTAAAGGTCATTAGTTCAGACAAACCAAGAAGAATGATGAATGAGACGGTTTATTCATGTCTTTAACTATGTGCATGCTGAGGGAGCTGCTCCTCCTCCTCTGCTCCTCCTCCTCCTCCTCCTCTCCTCCTCCTCTGCTCCTCCTCCTCCTCCTCCTCTCCTCCTCCTCTGCTCCTCCTCTGCTCCTCCTCCTGCTCCTCCTCTCCTCCTCCTCTGCTCCTCCTCCTCCTGCTCCTCTGCTCCTCCTCCTCCTCCATGCGTACATTTAAAGTAGTAATGGCACCGTGTGGACCCTGAAGGCGGTTTCATTTCTTTCATGCAGCTGCATTAAGCAGCGTTACGTAACATCTCCTCATCCTCTCATGGAGGTTTGTCCTGGTGTCTTCATCATGCTCAGCTGATTCTCAGTCTCCTGCTGAGTGCATGAAGGTTGTTTGCATGAAGATGATGCTGCTCAGACAGAAACTGACAAACGTAAAATATGAAATAAATTCATTTAAAAACATTTTGTTCTCTCAAAAAAAGAGAAAAATTACAGATGAAAATAAACCGAGCGTTCTCTTTAACAGCTTCTATGGTCGTGATGGCAGAGGAGAACAGAGTGAAGAGGAGAGGTAGCAGATAGCTTTAGCCTAACCACTCACTAAAGTAGCTATATCACTGATGTTCTGTGTTGCTGTTACAGCAGGACAATGACAAAGTGCTGCAGAGACCTGTGGAGATCTCAGAACAGCGTCCCATCAAACCTGAAAGATCTAACCTCAGCAGTAAGAGAGTGATGAGACATGAAGACATGCAGCGAGCCTCCAGCGTACCTTCATGAAGGTAAAGAACCTGCAGGACACAGCTGGAATATCCTGATCTTCTTCATGTGGGTCAGCTGACAGCGTCTCTCTGTTTGAGCCTCCTGCCTGATGAACATTGATAAACCACGTCATCCACTGTATAACTCATGAGTCATTTATGAAGTACAACAAAGAGGATTCACAGTTAGAGGGATCATCTGTGGCGCCACCCTGTGGTGTAACATGATATTAACTGTTATATAGAGATCATATAACTGTTATATAGATAAGATAAGATAATACTTTATTTATCCCACAACAGGGAAATTCACTTGTTAACAGCAGCGAAAGTTAGAATCAAGGAGGGAAACACAAGTGTACATATTTACAAAAAGTACTAAAGTAGAATGTGCAGATTTACAAAAACAAGTACTAAGAACATAAACCAAAAAAACAAAAATAGCAGTGGGACATGAACAGGAGACTACAACATGATCAGGTGCAGGTGTTGTAAAGTCTCACAGCAGCAGGGATGAAGGACCTGCTCCTCCTTCTCACACCGTGGGTGTAGCAGTCTGCTGCTGATGGAGCTGCTCAGAGACCCACAGTGTCATGTAGGAGGTGAGAGGGGTTGTCCATGATGGAGGTCAGCTGAGCTAACATCCTCCTCTCCTCCACCTCCTCTGTGGAGTCCAGAGTCCAGGACAGAGCTGGCTCTACCTGATCAGTCTGTTGAGTCTGCTCCTGTCCAGCAGACCACAGCATGAAGGATGAGGCCACCACAGAGTCAGAGAAGGTCCTGAGGAGAGACCTGCACACTCTGAAGAGATCATGTTATACAAAAACAAACATTCATAGAACATTACAATATAGATGGATTAAAAGCTGCAGAGGTTTAATATAACTGGAATATGATTTATTATCAGTTCATGTGGAGCTGGAGGACAGACTGCACCTTTAACTTCAGGGGGAGTGTGTGTGTGT
>JAFMOB010000091.1:1954832-1957332 GCA_018985215.1 Larimichthys polyactis
CATCGAGGCCAAGCGTGACACCTGTGGGAACTACGACAGCATGGTTCTTCTCCTGGACTGTCTAAAGAGGAGGGAAAACTGGCCGGAGCAGTTCATCGCAGCGCTCGAGGCGTGCGACCATCAAACTTTGGCAGATGAGATCAGAGCAGAGTACGACGCTCTGAGAGGCACCAACAGTGAGTCAGCAGTGCTGAAGTGTGACACAGCACGTGCACTCAAAGTGTTTAACCAGCACAAACAATAATCTAAAGGCCCCATATGTTCATTATGATCTCATGATGAACTAAACCTGAGATGATGCTGACTGTGCAGGCTGAGCTTCACTCATATTCATAATCAGATCTGAATGAACTCTTTGTTTGCTCTGTCCTAGATTCCAGCCCGAGCTCCCCTCCAGTCACCGTCACCAGGGCACACGTCCATCCAGCTCCATCTGCCAGTCATCTGTCCATCCCGGAGAGTGCTGACAACACTCCGGCTGCCCAGGCGGCTTTGCCCCCTCCGGACATCCCCGCTCAGCCACAAGCCCCCCAGAGCTCAGCAGACCAACATCCTGAGGCCGAGGAGGCCGAGATTAAAGTGAAGCCTGCTCCGTCGACTCCTCCTCCCTCCCCTGAAACACCACACAACCAGGCGACGGCAGCCCCGCCGCCTCAGAGGGAGATCGGTTCTCATCAGGAGCCGGTGGAAAACTCTGAGTCAGACATCCAGGACGTCTCCGGAGATAACGGTGTGAGCGCAGGAAACGGCGAGGCAGCGCTCAGCTCTGTGGACACTCCTCACCCAGAGCCAGCGCAGAGTCCACCTCCGACTCAGATGAACTCAGATGTGACTGACGGATCTTCTTTCCCCACGATGACCCCAGAGAAGCCTCCAGTCCAGGACACCAGCCCTGTAGAGGACCTCCAACGTGCTGCTGCTGCTGCTGTGCAGCCTGAGGAGACGTCTGAAGCTCCGGCCACACAGGTGAACACCTGAACACCTTTGTTAATAATTCAGGGTTTCTGTTTGATGAATCGTGAGACGTGGACATGACGTTAAACTGTTTCCTCTCTGTTTCCTCTGCAGGTTGCTGCTGTGGTTGCTGCCTCTCTCTTTGATGACGCTCTCTGTCTGAGCAAACCCGGTGAGCTCATGAGCGTTCAGCCCCAAAATCACGCCACCGTCTCTGCACCCAGCTCACCGGAGCAGCCCTACTCGGGTAACAGTGAGCGGCTGGAGATAAGCGAAGCTGCAGCAGACGCTCCTGCATGCTCTGTTACCAGCTCCACCATCAGCACCACCACCCTGGACACAACCTCCGCTCTGCCGTGCCAGGGAGAACGGCATTCCTCTGAACCATAACGAGCCGGAGGAGAACCAGTACGACTCTCCTGGACAGAGTCTGGATCTGCAGGAGGTGCGGATGAACGTGGTGCAGATATCCGAGGAGCCGTCTATCCTAAACTTGGATGGCCAAAGCTCAGCAGCTCAAATCGTGAACGGTGAAGAAGCGCTGCCGCCGCCGCCGCCACCACCCACCAACGCTGCTGGTACTGTATCGAGCGTAAGTACCGACGACCCGTCTGAGCCAGAACCGGAGCAGAAAACACGGCGGGATTCAGAGGAGCACACTTCCTCTCGTGCCCTGCCAGCTAATACAAAGTACATCCTGACGGCTGCAGGAGTGGGCGCCTGCGCTCTGCTGATGGCGTGGAAGTTTAAGAACTAAGGAGCTCTAATACCTTTAAAGGTCAGATTAGCTTTATGGCTGTGACAGAGGATCTGAACCTGTGGGGCCTTGTTGGAAGACCTGAAGCAGCTGTTTAATCATTACCTACAGTAATAACAGCTGACCCTCCAGACCTTTGATCATGTCATTAATTACAAACCTGATGGACTCTCTTATCTCTCATTTAAACGACCCGATCGAGCTCACACCAAATCTACACTTCTGATTTTAAGTTCTGGGTTCAGATCTCAGGTTATGATGGACTAGCTGCAGATGTGTGGTGCCGTGTGTTAACAATAATAAAGATGATAAAAATAGACGTGTTTATATGTTGTCTGAAGATCAGACTGATGACTCGTGCAGTGAGGATTAACGAGGAGCTGAAGATCACTGTGTCTGTATTAACTGTACATATATAAATATACTGTAGACTGTATGTTTATCATAATGTATTTTAAAAATCGAGCTGAACAGAATTAAATCTGGCTGTAAATCTCCCCTGACTGTTTTTAAACTCGTGGTCAGATTTCTTGATGTTTTCAGATCATGTAAATGTAAATGAGCTGCACTTTGCAGGGACTTTCTGCTGTTATCTGGTGTAAATGTTTGAGATGGCTTTTTATTTTCATAGATTTGAAGGTTTTTACTGCGAACAGCTCCGTCAACATGAGAACTGTCACTGTAATCTGTTAGGATACTGAAGTGTACATTGTAATCTCAGTTTAGTAAGTCTGAGCTCAGTTTTTATGCACTTCTCTCTCTTGCTATGCACTTAAAACTCACATCAAT
>JAFMOB010000091.1:1962332-1964832 GCA_018985215.1 Larimichthys polyactis
AACATGATGTTCAAGGAGAAGAGAGAGTCTGTGTCCAAAGAAGACCTGGCCAGGGCGACACTGGTCACCATCACCAACAACATCGGCTCCATCACCAAGCTGTGCGCGCTCAACGAGGTTAGTCATGAGCTGTAATGCTGCTCCACCTTCATGAAGCAGCGGTTCTACCCGTCTGTGTGACACCGTGAAGCTTCAGAGATCTGCATGGACCTCTCGTCTGTGCCGGTTCCTCTTTGCGTTCAGCCTCTTTACGGTGCTGCCTTGTGGCGTCTTGATCAAGCAGCATTGTACAGGGCTATGAAGGCGGAGAGGAGGTAAACTACGACAGCAAATGAAGAATGAGATGTTTGTGTCTTCATCTGTCTGTCCTCCACCTCACGTCATGCTTTGTGATCTCACACTTGATGATGATTGATCCTGATGATTTCTCGTTGTGTAATCTCTCAGAACATCGAGCGGGTCGTGTTTGTGGGTAACTTCCTCCGGGTGAACACGCTCTCCATGAAGCAGTTGGCCTACGCCATGGACTACTGGTCCAAAGGACAGCTCAAGGCTCTCTTCCTGCAGCACGAGGTCAGTAACTCCTCCACCGTCCTCACCAACAGAACAAAGTGGACTTTCAGTTAGAGTTGCACGGTACCCATGACACCCCGCGGTACCAGATCGTAACGGTTCCTACTATACTATAAATTCTACAGACGGTCCTCCCGTGGATTACTAAACTACTGGTAACAAGAACGAAAACTCCATGAACACGCTCCGCTTCGATAGAAACTCGCTTCAGAACAAACAAGCTAAAGTTCTGTCTGGCCCAGACGTGCACGGCTTACAGTCACAAACACGAGACAACACACTCACGGTGGCAGAAGCACCGGGCCTGAGCGCCGAGTCTGCGTCGGCGTCAGCAGCTTCACTAATTAGTTTCAGTCTGATTCTTATTTCAGCAGCTTTCTGTTTATCATGCACCACACAACATTATAAGGAATGAATAAGTATTTATAACTTATAACAAATACACACAGTTCATAAAGTTAATAACTGTGTTACTTTGTCTGGGACAGTGTCGTGTTTCTCCTCCTCTGGTTCCAGGGAGCTCCATGGTTCTAACTCCTCGTTCTCTTCTTCTTCTTTTCAGGGTTACTTTGGAGCGGTTGGAGCTCTGTTGGGGCTCCTCCACCCTGCTGCGTCCTAATCTGTCCGAGCTGCATCCAAAGAAAGAACTCGTCGATCTGCTGACCGTTGGCACTTTACACTGTTTCAGTTAGTTCCACAGTGGGAGACGCTACGCCCACCTCCAACCACTGTCACGAACATGAGCAGGTCCTGTTCTGTCCTCAGAGGTGGAGCTGGTGGAGCTGCTGTGGTCAGCTGATCGTCGTCTGCAGGACCAGTCTGACACTTTAACTGACTCAGGGTCAGCCCCAGCCGAGCGCTCAAAGCTCTTCACCTGCTTCATGTGTTTGTGTTTGTGTAGCAGGTGGACGGACAGGTGCCGCCTCTGCCTATAAATGGTCAACGCTTCCTGTCACAGTAGACCTGAGGACAGTGATTGGTCGAGTTTAGCATCAGTGCTGCTATCAGGACAGTCTGCCCTGCTGACGTGCCCTCGAGCACGGCGTCCCTCCTGTGGACCAATCAGAGGAGAGGAAACATGAAGATGAAGATTTGGGCATTTGTGTCTTTTAATTATAAACGTCGTCTGATGTGTCTCATTTTAATGTAATCTATTACTTGAGTAATCCGTCCATGGATTACAGGGACCAGAGTCGACCCTGAAGCCACCTGACGACGAGTTGATCTTAAATAAAGTGCCTGTCAGACACTGTGACATCACTTCCTGTTCTTTGTAACAGTAATTTCAAATTAAAAGAATCTTTCATATTTTTATTGTTCTGAGTTATTTTCATGTAAATGAGCTCAGTCACATGAATAATTATAAAGTCTCATCACTGACACTGTTTATGATTATGTTAATGAGTTATCATGTGATAACGACGTCATTAAACGAGTTTATGACATCATTACATTTTGTTTTATTGAGATCTTTAATTATGTCGTTAACTCAGGAAAATATCACGTAATATAAATAAACAGATTAAATGAAAATAAGATGTATGAATTCACGACGTACAAATCAGTGTGTTGTAATATATTTATCTATGGAAGCTCTCAGTGCTCATGCATCTTATCTCGTGATAACGAGTTCATTTCATTTGTTTTCTCAAGATCTCGAGTTACATCATGTCACCACCTCAAAATAACGTGATAATTAATTCGAGATCTTCAGAAAATAAAAGATAATCTGGTTTACGAAGTCATTTAAATTGCAACATTGTCGTGCTCCTTTAATCTTTAATTATGTCGTTAACTCAGGAAAACAACATTTGCTATTTTGACATAAAGACAAATAATAAATAAAAAACTTGATCTGGAGAAAACAAATGAAATGAACTCGGGAAATAAGATGAATGAATGTTTGACGTCTTTGGGCCTCCGTAGG
>JAFMOB010000091.1:1969832-2008210 GCA_018985215.1 Larimichthys polyactis
GGGCTTCGTGTCAGCCACAGGATGGACACACAGCGCCAAATATGGCAAAGGCCAAGGTAAGAGTGGGCGGGGCTCAGGTCATAATGACACGTTTGGACACGCACAGCGAGGCATCATCCACGTGTGTGTGTGTCACAGTTTACACAGTCTGAACTTCTCACCAAGTTCAAACAATACTGTGACTGAAATGTGAATATTGGAAATATGATTAAAGCCATGCTAGCAGTGTGGTTCTGGTTCTGGTTCTGGTTCTGGTCCATCTTCTACTGTCTGGTTACTCCTGCTTCACACAGTGAATCTTAAAGACTTGATCGTAACAACTTACTGATTAATTAAGTTACATTTGGCATTTAGCCGAGACTCTCCTTCAGCTTCTTCCATAAGTCCCCATAGCTCCAAGTGTTAGAAGCAACCAGGGTGTCACTTCCAGGCCTGCAGCCACACTGACCGTCTGCTGCCTGTCCAGGTAAAATCTGGCTGGACAACGTGCAGTGTAACGGAGGTGAGAAGAGCGTGGAAGTCTGCAAGTCTCGTGGCTGGGGCAACAGCGACTGCACTCACGACGAGGACGCCGGCGTCGTGTGCAAAGACGAGAGGATTCCCGGCTTCGTGGACTCCAACGTCATCGACGTGAGTCGCCAAATTACGTTTTAAGAGCTTTTGTAAATTAGCTGCAGTAAACACGGTGTTGGGAGTTCATTAAGAAGCTGTTAAAGATGTTACAGCCCTGTGCTCCACGGTATGGACTGAGCCATATGGAAGACATTGAACGCCTCGTGCCACCTGTAGCTGCCTCACACATGGAGACGATTATCTCTGCTGTGTGTGTGTGTGTGTGTGTGTGTGTGTGTGTGTGTGTGTGTGTGTGTGTGTGTACCTTCAGTAACAGCAGCATCAGTTTCTTTGACTGTGACGTTTCAGAGCGTTTCTCCTCCAGACTTTGTTGACTGGCTCAGATTTGGACATTGTCCCGGTGTATGTTCTTCTCAACATGCTTCGACATGTGGAAATATGTTACGTAGTTCATTAGTTTCTCTTTTGTCTGTTTTTACCACCGGCAATTTGCACAGGGAGTTTTATTTTGAAAATCCACAGGATTCTCTGTGCTGTTTGTGTGTCTGGCTTCCTGTCAGCTCGAGCTGCTCCTCAGGTCAAGTGTCAGAATTACAACAGACGTGTAATTCACGTGTAGCCGAGACGTGTCTGAAACGGACAAAATCCACGACTGACCAGAGAACCCAAAGAGACAAACTGCAGTTCCTCTAACGTCCACTTGAAGCTGGCTGCATAGTGAGTCAGTCTCCATAAGTACCCATGTCAGGTCCACCGATGATCGACGTCTTTACCGATTTTTAGATTAGCAGGACTGCCAACATGGCAGCGTCCAGAAACTGTCCTCCACTGTCTCAAACCTGGACGTAGTCTCCGTGACGTCCCCGCAGACTGTCTAAAACCTGGACGTAGTCTCCGTGACATCCCCACAGACTGTCTAAAACCTGGACGTAGTCTCCGAGACGTCCCCGCAGACTGTCTAAAACCTGGACGTAGTCTCCGTGACGTCCCCGCAGACTGTCTAAAACCTGGACGTAGTCTCCGTGACGTCCTCGCAGACTGTCTAAAACCTGGACGTAGTCTCCGTGACGTCCCCGCAGACTGTCTAAAACCTGGACGTAGTCTCCGTGACGTCCCCGCAGACTGTCTAAAACCTGGACGTAGTCTCCGTGACGTCCTCGCAGACTGTCTAAAACCTGGACGTAGTCTCCGTGACGTCCCGCAGACTGTCTAAAACCTGGACGTAGTCTCTGTGACGTCTCCACAGACTGTCTAAAACCTGGACGTAGTCTCCGTGACGTCTCCACAGACTGTCTAAAACCTGGACGTAGTCTCCGTGACGTCCTACAGACTGTCTAAAACCTGGACGTAGTCTCCGTGACGTCTCCACAGACTGTCTAAAACCTGGACGTAGTCTCCGTGACGTCCTACAGACTGTCTAAAACCTGGACGTAGTCTCCGTGACGTCTCCACAGACTGTCTAAAACCTGGACGTAGTCTCTGAGACGTCCTACAGACTGTCTAAAACCTGGACGTAGTCTCTGAGACGTCCTACAGACTGTCTAAAACCTGGACGTAGTCTCCGTGACATCCCCACAGACTGTCTAAAACCTGGACGTAGTCTCCGAGACGTCCCCGCAGACTGTCTAAAACCTGGACGTAGTCTCCGTGACGTCCCCGCAGACTGTCTAAAACCTGGACGTAGTCTCCGTGACGTCCTCGCAGACTGTCTAAAACCTGGACGTAGTCTCCGTGACGTCCCCGCAGACTGTCTAAAACCTGGACGTAGTCTCCGTGACGTCCTCGCAGACTGTCTAAAACCTGGACGTAGTCTCCGTGACGTCCCCGCAGACTGTCTAAAACCTGGACGTAGTCTCCGTGACGTCCCCGCAGACTGTCTAAAACCTGGACGTAGTCTCCGTGACGTCCTCGCAGACTGTCTAAAACCTGGACGTAGTCTCCGTGACGTCCCCGCAGACTGTCTAAAACCTGGACGTAGTCTCCGTGACGTCTCCACAGACTGTCTAAAACCTGGACGTAGTCTCCGTGACGTCTCCACAGACTGTCTAAAACCTGGACGTAGTCTCCGTGACGTCCTACAGACTGTCTAAAACCTGGACGTAGTCTCCGTGACGTCTCCACAGACTGTCTAAAACCTGGACGTAGTCTCTGAGACGTCCTACAGACTGTCTAAAACCTGGACGTAGTCTCCGAGACGTCCCCGCAGACTGTCTAAAACCTGGACGTAGTCTCTGAGACGTCCTACAGACTGTCTAAAACCTGGACGTAGTCTCCGAGACGTCCCCGCAGACTGTCTAAAACCTGGACGTAGTCTCTGACTGACGCTGAAATAAATCAAACATATTATTATAATATATTAAATATTTATAAAGACAGTAAACGGAGCTCTTCCCTCCGTCCTGCTCCAGTGGAATCATTGACAGAGTGTGTGTGTCCTCTCAGGTGGAGTGATGGCTGGATGAATATGAAGCAGAGTGTGTGTGTGTGTGTGTGTGTGTGTGTGTGTGTGTGTGTGTGTGTGTGCGTGTGTGTGTGTGTGTGTGTGTGTGTGCGTGTGTGTGTGTGTGTGTGTGTGTGTGTGCTCACTAACGTTCTCTGGATAAATAAAGATGGAAGCTGTTTCCAGCTGCTCGTCCTTTGGTCTTTGAAGCCGTCCCAGGTGAACGAGGTTAGACCGGGGCTGGAGACAGACCGACTGGATGAGGGCGGTTCAGATGAGTCCAGTTCAGTCTGGACCACAGGCTGTGTTTCCAGACTAACCACAGTGGAAGTGACTCACTCTGCTGCTAATCAGAGAGATTGTTAGTGAGACCTGAGTCTGCTCCTCATCGTGCACGTGAACATTTCTATTCATTTCAATCTGGATTATTGGAACAGGCTCAGGTGGATGAGAACAGGATCGAGGTGGTGCGACTCCGGCCCGTGGTGGCCACGGCCAGAAAGAAGATGCCCGTCTCGGAGGGCGTGGTGGAGGTGAAGTACAAAGACGGCTGGGCACAGATCTGCGACCTGGGATGGACGATCAAGAACACGCGTGTGGTCTGCGGCATGCTGGGATTCCCCCACGAGAAGAAAGTCAACAAGAACTTCTACAAGTAAGTGAAGCTACGAGTGTTAATCCTGCAGCAGGCGTGTTCTGACAGAGCATGGCGCGTGCATCTTCATCAGATCCTCTGCGGTCTCCGGGATGTTTGTTTGAGTCAATAACACGTCGAGAAGGTTCGATCTGAAGATCCGTGAAGACGTTTCACCGCTCGTCCAAGAAGCTTCTTCATTTCTGACTGAGAGTGTTTCTCCAGGCCGGATCATGGAGCGAGCCGACCTTCACCTGGTCTGTTAGTGCTGGTTGTTGTTGACCGGCGTCCACACTGGACCTCAGGTGACTCTGGTGAAACATCTTCACGGATCTACAAACACGTCCTCAGATTGAACCTTCTGTAACATGAACATGTCTGTGTGGACAGAGTCGACTGTTTCTTCTAAAGTTGAGCTCAGGATCAGATCATCTTTTCTTCAGAAGTCTTTAGACTGATCTCCGTGCAGACTGTTTGTGTCCGTCGGTGGGAACTGGAATAACTTCCTCATCGACACATGAGCGATGTTTGCTGCGGCCTGTTTGACATTCCCGTGGTTTCAGCCTGAAGCAAAGTGAACGGAGCTGCTCTGTTTACTGGAAACTTTCTCTTCCATCAGTGAAACCTCCGATTGTTCTCTGGCTCTGGTTTCTCCTCTCTGAGGATGTCTCTGTGAATGTGTGATCAGGTCACATGTTTCATGTCCTCGCTCTGTTCGCTGCAGAGCGAACATTGTATCTGCCTGCAGGGATGGAGGAGGAACAGGAAACCAACTGATGAGTCAGAACATGTTTGGTTTGTTGCAGGATTAGCTGCTTTCTTCTGTTTTATATATATATATATTTGTATAACCACACTGTCACGTAGACGAACAGCTGGGTCGTGAACAGGATCGGTTTCAGTTTGATATGAAACACTCTCCGAATAAAGAACGGATGATCAGACACCGTGTGAAGCTGCCGTGCTGGCTGACCTGCTTCTTCCTCCGCCTGTCTAATCTCACAGTCAGCACAGACGTGGATCACCGTGGACCTGTTCCGGTTTCATTCACAGCCACACAGCTTTGAGCCTGTGTTGTATCAGTTTGTGTAAACTGTCTGTCAGTGGACCGGTGATGATAAATTCTTTAGTTTCTCAGTTATCCTCCGATCACGCTGCCTCGGTTGCCTGGTCAGGCCTCACGTCAACATGCTGTCCAGCTCCTGATCCAGGCTGCACACTGAAACTCTTCAGATGATCCAGGACGCGGCGGCTCGCCTGCATAATAATAATAATATAAATTCAGCTGCTTCATTAGAGATTAATGCTCAGTGTTCTTTACTAATGAACACTGGATGGACTGCATGTCAGGCCGTGCTGTGGTCTGAGGACGCTGGCGTCTGTTTGTCCTCCAGTATGACTGCACACATTCCTGGCTGGCCTCCAGCTGCAGCGTTGGACTCGTCCTCTGCAGGTTCACAGGAGTACGAGGGGAAACGTGTGTTTTCTCTCAGGCGTGTGTGAAGGCTGAAAGCGTCCGGAGGTTTGTTGGGCACATAATGCACAGACAACAATGACGGGAGTGAACCAACCTGAACACAACATGAACCCACTGAACTGTTACCAGCTCTTAACTCAAGTGAGATCTTCTGGATCATCTGCAGAGTTTCAGTGTGCAGGCTGGGAGGTCCGTCAGGAGGACAAACACGGACTGGATCAGGAGCTGGACAGCATGTCGATTCAGGCGAGGCCTGACATGATCAGAGAAGCTGAACTAGTCATCGATCAGGACTTCCAAGTTTCTCTCCACCCTGTTAGAGGCGAGACAGGAGGCAGTGGCTGCACCTGGATGGTGTCACCAGCTGATGATCTGGTGCTGAGGTGTTGAAGAACCTCGGTGCTGCTGGTTGTGGATAGTTGGAATAGTTGTGTAATGGTGAAGGCCTGACGGTGACCTGAAGTCTGAACCGTCACACACCGGAGACCTGAGGAATGTCAGAAATGTTCTTCACCCGCTGCATGTTACCTTAAACACGTGTGTGTGTGTGTGTGTGTATGTGTGTGTGTGTGTGTGTGTGTGTGTGTGTGTGTGTGTGTGTGTGTGTGTGTTTGCATGCCGTCTCTCTCCTGTGTGTGATGTGATCTGGCTGTCTCACTGTTGCAGACGTCTGAGAAAGCGAGCGGCCGTGAAGGTCTCCAGGCCAAAGGTTAATGTTTCAGCCGGTGGAAGGTACACAGTCCTGGGAAACCCACCGTCCTGCTCCGCCTGCAGCACATTAACGTAGCTCTGACGTGGGTTTCCTGTTGGAGTAGACTTTAACCATTCAGCTCCCGTAGTCGACCTCTGATGTCTCAGACTGACGGCGTGCAGCATGTGTAGACTCTGATTCGATCTCGTGTCCACTCCACAGATTGATAAACTGATCAAGGGCACAAATGATTTCAAACAATACAAACATGTACATAGAGTTCATTTGGACTTTTTGAGCCTCTTGATGATGGACAGATGTTTTCAATCTGTGCCGTGTCCGTGACGGGGTGGGCTTCACTAACTTCTGATCTCAGGTTCTTCAACCAAAAAACTCACGTCAAGAGTTCAAACTCACAAGAAACGGTCCGAGTCCGGTAGAATCTGCAAACAATCGACAGCGTTTGTTTTAGTCGAGGGGGTGGAGGGGCGGAGGGGCGGAGGGGCGGAGGGGCGGGTGGAGTTTGCCACGTTGAACGAGGAGAGAGGAAGTCAGTCCATCCAAAAACAATTAATTCACACACACGATGAAGCTGAGGACGACGAAGACGTTAAAGGACGAAGCTGACTGTCTGTTTACATTTATGTTTGGACAGACTTTCTATTTAGAGTTCATTCCCAGAATTCCCAGAATTCCCGTGGAGTTTCTGATTTGGAATCTTTCCCAAAATTCACCAGCTTAACTTCCCATGGAAACTTTCTGGAAATTTAGTGGAAACATTCTGCCCCTTTGCAACCTTAATGAAGGAGGCGTCGTAAGAGAGAAAAACAAAGTGTGACACATGAAGTCTGCTTAAAGTCAGACAGTGGACAGGAAGTGGGACACCTCCAGAGGAAGACAGTGTTTGAGAGACGCTCGCTCGTCTGTCTCGGTGTCGTGTCCTCTCCAGCCTCCCTCAGGTCCAGAGCAGACTGATTACATAACTGGATGCAGGTGTGCTGATCACCTGATGCAGCTCCACTCAGTATCTTCACTGCAGCCTCTGGTGTTAAGTTGATCTCTGCTGTATTCACCGGTTTAATGCCTAAACTCTCGTGACTGAGTTTGGAGGACTTAGCTCTGCAGATTCTAACGGACTCGACTTCCTGACAGAAGTTAAAGAACCCGCCCGCCTGCCTGCATCATTTCAAAGTAATCATAGTAGTCATACATAAAACCAACCAATGTGCTAACTGCAGGTTCACATTGTGCAGTCAGTAGTTTGTACTAACAGACATGTCAGCAGTCAAGCTTTACATGTCATGCACTGTTGTCAAAAGTATGTGGACGCACATCTGGGGTTTGTGTGTCCACATACTTTTGTCAGAATCACTGATTAATGTCACATTTAATCGATTTGATTTGTCTTTATTTACATGCATTCAGAAAGGACGTGTCACTTTCAGCTCGTCTTGTGCAAATTATGAATGTAATGTGATACAATCAGAAATCACAGCGTCACGTGTGGACGAGCGTGAAGGAGACACGTCCTCTGAACAGTGGAACTGCAGTAACTGTGCTTCATGTCTCTAACTGTGCATCATGTCACCTCGTGTTCTCTAACTGTGCATCGTGTCACCTCGTGTTCTCTAACTGTGCATCATGTCACCTCGTGTTCTCTAACTGTGCATCATGTCACCTCGTGTTCTCTAACTGTGCATCATGTCACCTCGTGTTCTCTAACTGTGCATCATGTCACCTCGTGTTCTCTAACTGTGCATCATGTCACCTCGTGTTCTCTAACTGTGCATCATGTCACCTCGTGTTCTCTAACTGTGCATCATGTCACCTCGTGTTCTCTAACTGTGCATCGTGTCACCTCGTGTTCTCTAACTGTGCATCATGTCACCTCGTGTTCTCTAACTGTGCTTCATGTCACCTCGTGTTCTCTAACTGTGCATCATGTCACCTCGTGTTCTCTAACTGTGCTTCATGTCACCTCGTGTTTCGTCTAACTGTGCTTCATTCACCGTCGTGTTCTCTAAAACTGGGCATCAATGTCACCATTCGTGTGCTCTAGACTGTGCTTCAATGTCCCTCGTGTTCTCTAACTGTGCATCAATTTCCACCTCGTGTTCTCTAACTGTGCTTCAAATGTCACCTCGTTTGCTCTAACTGTGCAGCGTGTCACCCTCGTGTTCTCTAAACTGTGCTTCATGTCACCTCGTGTTCTCATAACTGTGCATCATGTCACCTCGTTTCTCTAACTCATGTTACCTTGCAGGCCGGCATCCAAAGCTAAACCTAACTCTAAGTCTAACCGAGCAGTGCAAGCTAAAAAGGTAACGTGAGGTCGAGGGTCCGTGTGTGAATCTGAGTGTTGGCGCCTCAGAACAAAAAGCTGCAGTTAGAATCATAAAGCCCTGATGGATCCTCTTTAAAACACTTATTAAATATTAAAACGTCACGTCTGTATGAAACATGAAGCTGCAGCCAGTTAGCTTAGCTTAGCATAAATGAACCTTCAGTAAATACTCTGATTACTTTGACGTTAACTGTTGAACCTCAGAGTGATCCGTGTGGATCGTTTGTATCCTCGACCTCGTTCTTTCAGTCACCACCCACAGTGAGGGCTGGAACGTAGACGGACCGGGACATGGACCGGGACATGGAGAGCTTTGAGCCTCTGAACCACACCGGTCCATTTTCCCGTCACGCGTGAACAAGACCCCGAGATCCTTGAACTCCTTCTCTTGGGGCACCGGTTGTTAAAGGAGGGAACGATCCACTGTTTATGAACTCGGACTTGGAGGTGCTGAAGGTCGCGGCCCGATGACACCAACAGAACCACATCGTCTGCAAACAGCAGAGGGATCCAAACCGGACCTTCCTCAGCCGGCTGCACCTTGAGACCCCGACCATGAAGAGGGGCGACCTCCAACATGTTTGTTCTCCCTCAGCGCCCCCTACAGGACGGATAGAACAGTTTACAGTCTTTATGCTAAGCTAAGCTAAACAGCTACTGGCTCCAGCTCCATATTTACTATCATTAATGCTTTATTGTTTATTTCATGTTTGAATCATTTCCAGTCATTAGCTTCATTTATTTGAATGATCTGCTGTGAATTCAACTTGTCTATCTAATTGTCTATCTACGACTAATCAGTGTTTATTTGCATATTCAAAGTTTATTTGCATATTCAAAGTTTATTTGCATATTCAAGTTTAATTTGCATACTGAGAGCAGACAGTGTGCAAACACATTCCTCGCCTGTCTCTGCTCCCTGCAGATTATATTTGGAGCGTCAGAAGAACTTCTACCACCTCCACTCTGTGGCGTGCACAGGTACCGAGGTCCACCTGGCAGCCTGCACGCTCGAGTACAGCAAACCCAACGCCACGTCCACCTGCGCGGGCGGCACGGCGGCCGTGGTCAGCTGCATGCCGGGGCCGATGTTCATGCAGAGCAGCGGCTCCAAGAAGAAGCTTAAGATATCGGTACAGTAGACTTGAACTTCAGAGAGACGTGCTGAAGGTTCCAATGTTATTTATGAGTCTGTTTGTCACCAGAACAACGTGAGGCTGAAGGGAGGCTCCAGGCTGGGCGAGGGTCGGGTGGAGGTGCTCAAAGATAACGAGTGGGGGACGGTGTGCGACGATCGCTGGAACCTGCAGTCGGCCAGCGTCGTCTGCAGGGAGCTCGGCTACGGCAGCGCCAAGGAGGCTCTGACGGGAGCACGCATGGGACAAGGTGAGGAGACGAAGGAGGAGCTGTGGCAGATCTCCTTCTTACATGGTGGGAGGAGCAGGAGAGCTGATGGAGTCCAGACTAGACTGGACTCCATCAGTCTGTCTGCAGCTCGTCTGATGAGGCTTCACTGAACTTTGACTCGTCTGGTAACAGTGAAACCAAAAAAACCGAATGAAGCTGCTTCCTGCTCAAAGAAGAGAAAGAAACACGTTTAATCAGAGTAAAGCATCGAGTCAGTTCAACCTCTGGGACACTGATCGGGTCAGGTGGGTGACTCATGTCTCCTTTCTAGTCTCCTGACCACTCAAAGCGCTTCACACTGATGGTTCAGCCTCAGGAGCAGTTTGGGGTTCAAGGAGACCTCAGATGATTTTCATCATTCATGTCTCCTCCATCCATCCCAAACAGAAGCTTCATGCATCATCAGTGACGTCACCTCGCCGTGCAGCAGGAAGGTCACAGGAAGTCAAAGTAATATATATGAAAGTGTCAAAATAAAAGCACCAGCTCATCTTCATGGAGGTGTGTTTACATTTCCACCAAAGAAGAAGAAACAAAGAAGTCTTTTGAAGGAGCGCTGTGCAGGAAGTGGGCTGGTCAGCAGCAGCATACCTGCTCTGTGCTCAGGCCGATGTCAGACCACCGGCTGGAAACATTCCCAGACGTCACCAAAGTCGGAAACGGGCTCGGCTGAAGGAATTCCTTTACCAGGAATCTCATGATAGGATCAGCTCATGGAGCCTGACTCCGAGTTTAAAGGAACAGAGAGCGACCGATGGGAACGTTCAACACGGCAGACAGAAACTTCTGAAATATTCCAGAAGTTCATATTTACCAAACCATGACAGCAAAAGACTTTATATAATATATATATATAATGAATCTTTAATATGTTAACGTGGAATCAACAGTCTCTGATATAAAATGCTGCAAAAACAAAAGTTCAGACAAACATGAACTGACCTGGATTCTTCTAATCGGACCTCATTAAAATGTTTCAGCAGCTTAAAGAGCAATTAAGACTTTAACTCTTCACTGTACTCAGACTTTTAACGTGAGTGTCTGTCTCTCTCTCTGTCTGTCTGTCTGCCTGTCTGTCTGTCTGTCTGTCTGCCTGTCTGTCTGTCTGCCTGTCTGTCCAGGTATGGGTCCGATCTACATGAACGAGGTGAAGTGTCTGGGTGTGGAGAAGTCCGTCTGGAGCTGTCCCTTTAAGAACATCACGTCAGAGGACTGTCAGCACATGGAGGACGCCGCTGTCCGCTGCAACGTGCCGTACATGGGCCTGGAGAACTCGGTCAGAGCTGAACTTAAAGAACATGAATCAAACTGTTGTTATAGTCAGGAATGATGTAGACACAGGAACCTTTCTAACCTTCACGCTCACTCAGTGATCCACTGCTGTCACCACAACACTAAAAATCATTTGACATTTTGTCTTTTCTGGAGTTTGAGGTTAAATCATTTGAAAGCAGCTCTGCTCTTCAATCATGGAGCTCCTCAGTCTACGTGTCCACCACGTTAAACTCAGATCTCTGACACTGACTACAAAGCAGTCTCTGGACATGACACATCTGTCCTCTACAGCTGGACATGACACATCTGTCCTCTCCAGTCCTCGTCCCTCTGAAGGACAAATGTCAAAGATAGTTGGTGTTCTGTGACAGCAGTGATCTCCTCTCAGTCGGTCCAGTTGGATAAAAACTTGAACTACATGATGTTTCAGTTTTTATCCAGCCCGGCTGCTGCGTGTGTTTCTGCCTCTGCTCTGTCGTCTCTAACCCGCTCGGCCCCGCACAGATCCGGATCACGGGAGGACGGACCCGTTACGAGGGCCGCGTGGAGGTGCTGAGCACCGACTCTAACGGGACCCAGAGCTGGGGCCTGATCTGTGGAGAGACCTGGACCACCAAGGAGGCCATGGTGGCCTGCAGGCAGCTGGGCTTGGGCTACGCTAACCAGGGCATGCAAGTAGGTTATTAACACCACCCGAGCAGAGCGGAGCTGCCTCCACCCGCTTCCTTTGAGTATATTTGACATATGCAAATATAACATACTGTCACCAACACATGCATGTTCAAATATGTGGAGCATGCTCATGCTTTAACACTCAGTCATATACTTGAACATGCGTGCATGTGTTAATGTCTGACAGTACATTCAGCTCCACCACACTGTTCTGCTGTCTGTGGGCAGCAGCAGCCAAAACAGACTCACATGAAGTTTCTAATCAAAAGCAGTGAGCTCATGTGGAAAGCATGCTGACGTTCTCCTCGCCTAGAAACAGTCTGACCAAACTGCTTCAACAACAGCAACACGACGCGAGTCTCAGCCAGACAGCTCAGGGACAGGACAGGAAGTGTGTCCCCTCACTGACTCCCAGCAGGTCATTTCTGCAGATCCGGATAGTGGGCGGTCGGAGCACTTATGAGGGCCGGGTGGAGGTTCAGGTCGGCTCCAAGTGGGGCACAGTGTGCAGCTCAGGCTGGACCACAAGGGAGGCCATGGTGGTTTGCAGGCAGCTAGGGCTCGGCTACTCCATGCATGCCATCAACGTAAGTCTGAGCAAAGAGTCAAATCATTTATCGTGTCATAACGAGCAAAACAACAACAACATGAATAATTCCAAACTTATTAAAGACGTGTCAGATTAATGCATAACTCTGACTTTTATTCTTACAGAGTTGTTGTGTTTCTACGGCAGCCCAGAAAGGACAAACTAAACACTTATTCATGTTAGGACAGAGGGGGTGATGTGAGGGGCTGCAATCGTCATCCACACTGGACCTTTAAATCTAAATACTTTCAAATCTTTTAATTCATTTATATCCGGCTGTCCAAATAAATAATTCAGAGAGATTCTTTTAAGTGATTTGCTTGTTTCATTGGATCAGTCTAAAGTTTTTTCCCTGCAGAACAGAATAAAATGTTTCAGCGATCTTAAAGACTCTTAAAGACTCTTAAAGACTTAAAGACTGGTTTTATGTGACCGCGGCTCTCTGCTGCAGCCTTGAAGCTCGGCTGTAAACTGGGAGCTCGTTACACTGACATGCACTTAAACTAAATCACGGAGTGCGTCTCTAAACACGAGCGATAAACGTCAGGTTTTAGTGTCATTTCCCCGAATCAAAGAGAAACCCGTTTTCTCCAGCCGCAGAACAAAATGCACAGAGACCGAGACTGAGGTCACCATGGCAACACCTGAACGCATCACAACACGATGACATGAGAGAGCACTGATGAAAAAAATAAAGTTGATATCTTTAGAAGTGATTGTACATTTTAAAAATAGTTACCTGGAACACTGATAACTGGTCTTCATGTGCTGAGGCACTGAGAAACTCTCAGTGAGTCTTTGTCCTGCAGCGATCATAAACTCAGAATCACAGCGTGTCCTCAGCGAGCAGCCAGAAATGAGTCATGCACATCTGTTTCTGTCTGCAGATTATTTCCTGATCGATGCTGCGTGTTTGTTTCTGTTTGTCTGTTTGTTCTCTTCTGAACCTTGAATTTAAGGAAACCTGGTACTGGGACAGCAGCAACGTGACGGAGATGATAATGAGCGGCGTGAAGTGCACGGGGAGCGAGATGTCTCTGGGTCACTGCCAGCATCACAAAACCGTCAGCTGCCAGAAGTCTGCAGCAAAGTTTGCAGCAGGAGTCATCTGCTCAGACAGTGAGTGTCCACGCAGAGACATCCACATGTTTATGAGATTACTGGAACTCCAGTCTGATCCTGCTGTCCGCCCCCAGCCGCCTCTGACCTCGTCCTGAACGCGCCTCTGGTCCAGCAGACGGTCTACATCGAGGATCGGCCTCTGCACATGCTCTACTGTGCTGCAGAGGAGGACTGCCTGTCCAAATCTGCAGCCGAGGCCAACTGGCCATACGGACACCGACGCCTGCTCCGCTTCTCCTCCCAGATCCACAACATCGGCCGGGCCGACTTCAAGCCAAAGGCCGGGCGGCACTCGTGGGTCTGGCACGCCTGTCATGGGTAATGATGTTTTCAATAATATGCAGCTCTGATTGAATAAAAGGCTGAACGCAGATGGACTGGAAGATCGAGGGCTCTAACCCGTCACTCCTGAACAAGACCCAGAGATACTTGAACTCCTTCACGTGGGGCAGCAGCTCGCTCCTAGCCCGGAGGAACAGTTCACTGGTGGAGAACCGTGAACTCAGACTTGGAGGTCGCCTCAGTCCGTGCTGATGGTCAATCCATCAAACTGCACGTCCAGACCTTTGACTCTGATAAACGAAGTCTAACTTGTTGTGTGCTGTCAGTTATTAATGATTCATTAACAGCACGTTCTCTTCCACAGACACTACCACAGCATGAACGTTTTCACCCACTATGACCTGCTCAACGCTAACGGTACCAAAGTGGCGGAGGGACACAAAGCCAGTTTCTGTCTGGAGGACACGGACTGTCAGGAAGGTGAGCGTGGTACTTCAGAACCAGAACCAGGAGCCGGTTTGGAGATCATCATTAGACTGATGCACATTCATGTTTCTTCAGGCGTTTCCAAACGGTACGAGTGCGCCAACTTTGGCGATCAGGGCATCACCGTGGGCTGCTGGGATCTGTACCGCCACGACATCGACTGCCAGTGGATCGACATCACGGACGTCAAACCTGGAAACTACATCATGCAGGTGAGACGCTGTGTTCACTCACAGAGGAAACACTCGACAGCTCCAACAAGTTTAAAGAAGACGGGCAACTGTCCAACAGCAACTTTGTAGATAATTAGATTGAACTTTACTGAACATGAAGTAGATATGTACAACACCACAGAGAAGACTGCAGGGAGTACTCAGGAACTGTTTCCATGAACGGGACATCACACGTCGCTATGATGGAGCCAACTCCACGAGCTGGGAAGAAATTCTTGTGATTTTGAATAATTCCTAATCTGGATTATGTCACCAGTGTTAAGCCTCAATCCAAAACATAAACGACAAAGAAGCTTCAGTTAAAGTTTTAAGAGCTGGTACATGAGCTGTTACTGTGAAACACTGAACTGAGTCTGGGAGGGTGAACTGGAGTGAAATCCTGCAGGAGCTCGATGAGATGATGAGATGCAGAGCAGGTGAGCATCAGTGGTCGGTCGGTCAGTCAGTGCAGACAGACACAGAACACAGAGGACAGGAAACACCCGGAGGACAGCCAGTGTCTTCACTGTCCATGCTGTCGTATTAATGATGTCACCTCTTCAGGTTGTGATCAATCCAAACCACGAGGTTGCAGAGAGCGACTTCACCAACAACGCCATGAAATGCAACTGCAAATATGACGGACATCGAATCTGGCTCCATAACTGTCACATCGGTAAGCAGCCGTGACCAACCTGAAGCAGCAGACGTGAACGTCCAACTCAGACTCCTCTGACGCTCTCTGTCTTTTTACAGGTGACGCGTTCAGCGAGGAGGCGGAGCGGAGGTTCGAGAAATATCCCGGGCAGCTCAACAACCAGGTTTCTTAATCAGCCGTAATTTAAAGTCGGTTTAACGAGTAAACACACACCGACACACACTCCTGCAGTGACGGAAGAAGCCGGGCGATGTGTCGTACGTCTGAGTTTTTATACTTGAATATTCAAGTGCTTGTTTCTCTTCTCAGTCTGATGTGAGCTGATGCTATATTTTTCTAAAGTCTGTGTCTGACAGATGTACAGCCTCTTCTCCTGTTGAATGTTTTTTATAACCATTATGTTTGTTGTCAAACCCGAGGCAGCTCTGTGAAAGTCTGACTTCACGCTGGGCATTATGGACGGTTTGTTCAGGTTCCACCTGTCTCCACAGATATCATACTTGTGAATGTATTTATTGCTCATTGTTGTCATGTGTAGCTCTGCTGTCTCGTGAACGTAGACGTATGTATGCTGATGTAATCACACCCTGCACCAATAAAAGGAGAGGAACAATGAGCTGTGTCCGAGAGCTTCTTTGACTTCACTTCTGTCCTGAGATGAACGTGTGCAGAAGGTTCTGGGTGTCACAGACCACCCTGCCCACCACAGACTGGCCAAACATCTGCAGCAGATGTCGGAGGACCTCAGTCTTTTCTCTCCATGTTTGCTGTCCTGTCGTCGACCTCCATCGATGTGCTTTGTTCCTGCTGAAGTCCAACCACCATCTCCTCGCTCTCTGTTCAGCTGCAGATGGTTGGTCCTGGTCCTGGTCCTCCATCCTCGATACAGCCAGTTCTGAGTTATTCTGGAAGTCCGATGTGTGCAGGCTGAAGACGACAGAGCGCCGTGCTGGAAGCCCACGATGACTAACCTGAGATTGAACTTCTTGTCTTTGTGTCACCAGGTCAAAGTGGACCTTCATTATTGCAGCACGTTCGCTTCACAGCCTCAGAGCGGACACAACACGAGCTCCAACACTGAGGCTGACTGAGTAGATACTGACTCTACATGAACTGTCCACACCTGACTGAGCTGCTAATAACACTTAATCTGCTCTGTCGTGCTGCTAATAATCCCGGAGGTCGACAATCCCATGAACCTCTGCAGTGATCACGTGAACCGTGTCACCTCCTGTGAACAAAGATAGTCTAAAATCATTTTGTTATTGGAGGTTCATCCTCCAACATGAGGCTGAACTGCGACACAGCGAGGACATGAACCTGTGAGCAGATGTTCAGACGTTCATGATATACTGTGTGTGAGGGATTTAGTGCCGAGGCGTGGTGTGTGATGCATGTCAAGTATTTGATGCAAAGCAGGTTTGTGACTCGTGACTCATCATTTACAGATTTCAATGCGTTCCAGATGTTTCGGTTCACGTGTCGCCTCACGCTGAAGCTGCAGGTCCACGTCCTCCATCAGCCTGCACAGCTGGAGCACAGTGAAACATGCAGAGCAGCGCCTCCTGGAGGGAGGGAGCCTCACATGCAGGACCAAAGGCCGTGATGTGACGAGTTATATATATATTATATTATATTTTATATTATATAACCTCAGCCTGGACACAGACAGCTTCATGTTCACAGACTTACTGATTTAGTGGAAACTCAAACATTTAATTTACTCTACACAGATTATCATGAGACAGGAACGATCACAACATGCTGAGTCATGCTGGTCCATCACGTGTCCAACACGGCCTGGTTCTGATCACATGACGGCACATTAACCCTCCAGTGACACCGAAGAGATGAAGAGATCTTCTTCTTCTTCTGTCGTCAGCGTTTCACTGCAGCGTCGTCTGTTTGACAACGCGTCCTTCTCTGTCGATGGCAAAGTTGTAGTTCTTTGGATTGTCCAGAGCGTCTTCTATCCGCTGGTCCAAGTTCTCCATGGTGATGAAGTTCTTTGCGTCCTCCTGTAAGAGTCAAAGGTCAAAGAACGTCGTCTCCTCCGTCTCTTGTACTCATGCACATCTGCAGACAGACTGACAGCTCGTACCTGCAGCTGCAGGATTTCCTGCTCTCTCTCTCGGATGAACTCCTGCTGCTCTCGCTCTCGCTTCACGGCAGCTTCCTGCTGCTTCCTCTCAGCTTCCTCCTCCTCGGCCCGGATCCTCTGAATCCTGACGGACACACACACACACGGACACGGACACACACACACACACACACACACACGATCAGCTGGCACTTTCCACACACACACCTTCAAACTGAAGCTCTTCTTCTTCTTACCTGAGCTTCAGCAGGCGGAGGTTCTCCTGGTTGTTCCAGGCCATGAGGGCTCGGTGCTCCTCCGCCTCCTGCCTCGCCCTCTCCTCCGCCAGGGAGCCCGTCTCCTCCTCGTACTTCTTTCGAAGCACCTCCTCCTTGAACTCCAGGCTGGCCAGAGGACAGGAGCAGGTTAATGCACAGTCAACAACAGCATCCTGTTTGAATCCTTTCAGGTCTCTCTGCTTGTTACAGTGACACCTGGTGGTTACAATCAGCACTGCAGCAAAGTTTGATTTCATGAAGTCGTTTTATTTGGTTTGAGAGAGAAAGGAGACGTTACAGTCTGACTGTTGGACAGCGTTACGTCCAGCAGAACAACGTCCTCTGTAGAGGAGACACTGCAGACGTCATTCACATTAGACAGGCGTCCTCTGTAGAGGACACACTGCAGACGTCAGTTACATTAGACAGGCGTCCTCTGTAGAGGACACACTGCAGACGTCAGTTACATTAGACAGGCGTCCACTGTAGAGGACACACTGCAGACGTCAGTTACATTAGACAGGCGTCCTGTAGGGACACACTGCAGACGTCAGTTACATTAGGACAGGCGTCCTCTGTAGAGGACACACTGCAGACGTCAGTTACATTAGACAGGCGTCCACTGTAGAGGGACACACTGCAGACGTCAGTTACATTAGACAGGCGTCCTCTGTAGAGGACACACTGCAGACGTCAGTTACATTAGACAGGCGTCCTCTGTAGAGGAGACACTGCAGACGTCATTCACATTAGACAGGCGTCCTCTGTAGAGGACACACTGCAGACGTCAGTTACATTAGACAGGCGTCCACTGTAGAGGACACACTGCAGACGTCAGTTACATTAGACAGGCGTCCTCTGTAGAGGACACACTGCAGACGTCAGTTACATTAGACAGGCGTCCTCTGTAGAGGACACACTGCAGACGTCAGTTACATTAGACAGACGTCCACTGTAGAGGACACACTGCAGACGTCAGTCACATTAGACAGACGTCCACTGTAGAGGACACACTGCAGACGTCAGTTACATTAGACAGGCGTCCACTGTAGAGGACACACTGCAGACGTCAGTTACATTAGACAGGCGTCCTCTGTAGAGGACACACTGCAGACGTCAGTCACATTAGACAGGCGTCCTCTGTAGAGGACACACTGCAGACGTCAGTCACATTAGACAGGCGTCCTCTGTAGAGGACACACTGCAGACTTCATAACTTCCTGCAGCGTGCTGTGTGTTTGGAATCTTTCTGATGATCTGATCCATGAACAGTTTCTGTGACCTGCCCGGGCCTCCACAGTGTCTGTATCTTTACAGTGTCTGTGTCTGTATCTTTACAGTGTCTGTATCTGTATCTTTACAGTGTCTGTATCTGTACAGTGTCTGTATCTGTACAGTGTCTGTGTCTTTACAGTGTCTGTGTCTTTACAGTGTCTGTATCTGTACAGTGTCTGTATCTTTACAGTGTCTGTATCTTTACAGTGTCTGTATCTTTACAGTGTCTGTATCTTTACAGTGTCTGTATCTGTACAGTGTCTGTATCTTTACAGTGTCTGTGTCTTTACAGTGTCTGTGTCTTTACAGTGTCTGTATCTGTACAGTGTCTGTATCTTTACAGTGTCTGTGTCTTTACAGTGTCTGTATCTGTATCTTTACAGTGTCTGTATCTGTACAGTGTCTGTATCTTTACAGTGTCTGTGTCTGTATCTGTACAGTGTCTGTATCTTTACAGTGTATGTGTCTGTATCTTTACAGTGTCTGTATCTTTACAGTGTCTGTGTCTGTATCTTTACAGTGTCTGTATCTTTACTGTGTCTGTATCTTTAGTGTCTGTGTCTGTATCTTTACAGTGTCTGTATCTTTACAGTGTCTGTATCTGTATCTTAAAGGTGTCTGTATCTGTATCTTTACAGTGTCTGTATCTGTATCTTAAAGGTGTCTGTATCTTTACAGTGTCTGTATCTGTATCTTAAAGGTGTCTGTATCTTTACAGTGTCTGTATCTTAAAGGTGTCTGTATCTTTACAGTGTCTGTATCTGTATCTTAAAGGTGTCTGTATCTTTACAGTGTCTGTGTCTGTATCTTTACAGTGTATGTATCTTTACAGTGTCTGTGTCTGTATCTTTAGTGTCTGTATCTGTATCTTTACAGTGTCTGTATCTTTACAGTGTCTGTATCTTTACAGTGTCTGTATCTGTATCTTTACAGTGTCTGTGTCTGTATCTTTACAGTGTCTGTATCTGTATCTTAAAGGTGTCTGTATCTTTACAGTGTCTGTATCTGTATCTTAAAGGTGTCTGTATCTTTACAGTGTCTGTATCTTTACAGTGTCTGTGTCTGTATCTTTACAGTGTCTGTATCTGTATCTTTACAGTGTCTGTATCTTTACAGTGTCTGTGTCTGTATCTTTACAGTGTATGTATCTTTACAGTGTCTGTGTCTGTATCTTTAGTGTCTGTATCTGTATCTTTACAGTGTCTGTATCTTTACAGTGTCTGTATCTTTACAGTGTCTGTATCTGTATCTTTACAGTGTCTGTGTCTGTATCTTTACAGTGTCTGTATCTGTATCTTAAAGGTGTCTGTATCTTTACAGTGTCTGTATCTGTATCTTAAATGTGTCTGTATCTTTACAGTGTCTGTATCTTTACAGTGTCTGTGTCTGTATCTTTAGTGTCTGTATCTGTATCTTTACAGTGTCTGTATCTTTACAGTGTCTGTATCTGTATCTTTACAGTGTCTGTATCTTTACAGTGTCTGTATCTTTACAGTGTCTGTATCTTTACAGTGTCTGTATCTGTATCTTTACAGTGTCTGTATCTGTATCTTTACAGTGTCTGTGTCTTTACAGTGTCTGTATCTGTATCTTTACAGTGTCTGTATCTGTACAGTGTCTGTATCTTTACAGTGTCTGTGTCTGTATCTGTACAGTGTCTGTATCTTTACAGTGTATGTGTCTGTATCTTTACAGTGTCTGTATCTTTACAGTGTCTGTGTCTGTATCTTTACAGTGTCTGTATCTTTACTGTGTCTGTATCTTTAGTGTCTGTGTCTGTATCTTTACAGTGTCTGTATCTTTACAGTGTCTGTATCTGTATCTTAAAGGTGTCTGTATCTGTATCTTTACAGTGTCTGTATCTGTATCTTAAAGGTGTCTGTATCTTTACAGTGTCTGTATCTGTATCTTAAAGGTGTCTGTATCTTTACAGTGTCTGTGTCTGTATCTTTACAGTGTCTGTATCTTAAAGGTGTCTGTATCTTTACAGTGTCTGTATCTGTATCTTAAAGGTGTCTGTATCTTTACAGTGTCTGTGTCTGTATCTTTACAGTGTATGTATCTTTACAGTGTCTGTGTCTGTATCTTTAGTGTCTGTATCTGTATCTTTACAGTGTCTGTATCTTTACAGTGTCTGTATCTTTACAGTGTCTGTATCTGTATCTTTACAGTGTCTGTGTCTGTATCTTTACAGTGTCTGTATCTGTATCTTAAAGGTGTCTGTATCTTTACAGTGTCTGTATCTGTATCTTAAAGGTGTCTGTATCTTTACAGTGTCTGTATCTTTACAGTGTCTGTGTCTGTATCTTTACAGTGTCTGTATCTGTATCTTTACAGTGTCTGTATCTTTACAGTGTCTGTGTCCTGTATCTTTACAGTGTATGTATCTTTACAGTGTCTGTGTCTGTATCTTTAGTGTCTGTATCTGTATCTTTACAGTGTCTGTATCTTTACAGTGGTCTGTATCTTTACAGTGTCTGTATCTGTATCTTTACAGTGTCTGTGTCTGTATCTTTACAGTGTCTGTATCTGTATCTTAAAGGTGTCTGTATCTTTACAGTGTCTGTATCTGTATCTTAAATGTGTCTGTATCTTTACAGTGTCTGTATCTTTACAGTGTCTGTGTCTGTATCTTTAGTGTCTGTATCTGTATCTTTACAGTGTCTGTATCTTTACAGTGTCTGTATCTGTATCTTTACAGTGTCTGTATCTTTACAGTGTCTGTATCTTTACAGTGTCTTAGTTGTATCTGTATCTTTACAGTGTCTGTATCTGTATCTTTACAGTGTCTGTATCTGTATCTTTACAGTGTCTGTACTGTACAGTTCTGTATCTTTACAGTGTCTGATGTCTGTATCTTTACAGTGTCTGTACTCTTACAGTGTATGTGTCTGTATCTTTACAGTGTCTGTATCTTTACAGTGTCTGTGTCTGTATCTTTACAGTGTCTGTATCTTTACTGTGTCTGTATCTTTAGTGTCTGTGTCTGTATCTTTACAGTGTCTGTATCTTTACAGTGTCTGTATCTGTATCTTAAGGTGTCTGTATCTGTATCTTTACAGTGTCTGTATCTGTATCTTAAAGGTGTCTGTATCTTTACAGTGTCTGTATCTGTATCTTAAAGGTGTCTGTATCTTTACAGTGTCTGTGTCTGTATCTTTACAGTGTCTGTATCTTAAAGGTGTCTGTATCTTTACAGTGTCTGTATCTGTATCTTAAGGTGTCTGTATCTTTACAGTGTCTGTGTCTGTATCTTTACAGTGTATGTATCTTTACAGTGTCTGTGTCTGTATCTTTAGTGTCTGTATCTGTATCTTTACAGTGTCTGTATCTTTACAGTGTCTGTATCTTTACAGTGTCTGTATCTGTATCTTTACAGTGTCTGTGTCTGTATCTTTACAGTGTCTGTATCTGTATCTTAAAGGTGTCTGTATCTTTACAGTGTCTGTATCTGTATCTTAAAGGTGTCTGTATCTTTACAGTGTCTGTATCTTTACAGTGTCTGTGTCTGTATCTTTACAGTGTCTGTATCTGTATCTTTACAGTGTCTGTATCTTTACAGTGTCTGTGTCTGTATCTTTACAGTGTATGTATCTTTACAGTGTCTGTGTCTGTATCTTTAGTGTCTGTATCTGTATCTTTACAGTGTCTGTATCTTTACAGTGTCTGTATCTTTACAGTGTCTGTATCTGTATCTTTACAGTGTCTGTGTCTGTATCTTTACAGTGTCTGTATCTGTATCTTAAAGGTGTCTGTATCTTTACAGTGTCTGTATCTGTATCTTAAATGTGTCTGTATCTTTACAGTGTCTGTATCTTTACAGTGTCTGTGTCTGTATCTTTAGTGTCTGTATCTGTATCTTTACAGTGTCTGTATCTTTACAGTGTCTGTATCTGTATCTTTACAGTGTCTGTATCTTTACAGTGTCTGTATCTTTACAGTGTCTGTATCTTTACAGTGTCTGTATCTGTATCTTTACAGTGTCTGTATCTGTATCTTTACAGTGTCTGTATCTGTATCTTTACAGTGTCTGTATCTGTATCTTTACAGTGTCTGTATCTTTACAGTGTCTGTATCTTAGAACATACCGGAGCGCCCTCGTGAGCAGCTGGTACTCCGAGTACCGGTCCTTCAGGACCACCATCTCCGCCGGGTCCACCGGGGGCGGCACTTTGATCCGGCCCTCTTTGGACTTGGCCACCGGGTCGGTTCGGGACTTTCTGCCGCGGACAGCCTCCACGAGCACGGCGCACCTGGGCGCGAGGAGCCGGGCCGCCTGCACGCTCCTCCCGCCGAGAACCGGGAACATGTCGGCGTGGACAGGTGACACGTGCACAGGTGCGGGTTCTCCGGGTTCTCCGGTTCCGGTTCTCTTGTCGCTGTGTGTGTGTGTGTGTGTGTGTGTGTGTGTGTGTGTGTGTGTGCAGCTGTTTCACTTTGACAGACGTTACAGCTCCGAGGCAGCGGCCATGTCCGCGTCCTCTGACCGGAGGAAGTGAACCTCACAGCGGCTAACAGGCTGAGCCTCTGCCGCCCTCTGAAGGCGGATCCGGGACTGCGACAGCTGAGAGAGCCGCTCATGGAGGAGAGAGATCATAACAGACTGATACATTAATATATATTTATAAATATAATATGATCATAACAGACTGATACAGTAATATATATTTATAAATATAATATGATCATAACAGACTGATACAGTAATATATATTTATAAATATAACATGAATATAACAGACTGATACATTAATATATATTTATAAATATAATATGAATATAACAGACTGATACAGTAATATATATTTATAAATATAATATGATCATAACAGACTGATACAGTAATATATATTTATAAATATAATATGAATATAACAGACTGATACAGTAATATATATTTATAAATATAATAACAGACTGATACAGTAATATATATTTATAAATATAATATGAATATAACAGACTGATACAGTAATATATATTTATAAATATAACATGATCATAACAGACTGATACAGTAATATATATTTATAATATAATATGAATATAACAGACTGATACAGTAATATATATTTATAAATATAATAACAGACTGATACAGTAATATATATTTATAAATATAATATGAATATAACAGACTGATACAGTAATATATATTTATAAATATAACATGAATATAACAGACTGATACAGTAATATATATTTATAAATATAATATGAATATAACAGACTGATACAGTAATATATATTTATAAATATAATATGATCATAACAGACTGATACAGTAATATATATTTATAAATATAATAACAGACTGATACAGTAATATATATTTATAAATATAACATGATCATAACAGACTGATACAGTAATATATATTTATAAATATAACATGACGGCCTGTCTGCGGGCTAACGGACCCAGAGACCTGCTCTGCTCAGGCCAGGGGGAAAAGTTAGGACAACTCCAAGGGCCAAGACTGACAGGGTCCCCAAAAAATAGGTAAACACCAAAATAAAATGATTAAACCATCATCAGTGAGTTTATACATTTCAAATCTAATAATGAAATGAATGATCTCTTTGTTTTTACGTGTTTTGGGCAGTAAAATTTAAATAAAAATGAACTTTAGCACATTTTAATCTTCATCAAACAGTAAACTGCACTGCAGACTGTATGTAGACTGTATGTAGACTGTATGCAGACTGTATGCAGACTGTACGTAGACTGTATGCAGACTGTATGTAGACTGTATGTAGACTGTATGCAGACTGTATGCAGGCTGTATGCAGACTGTATGCAGACTGTATGTAGACTGTATGCAGACTGTATGCAGACTGTATGCAGACTGTACGTAGACTGTATGCAGACTGTATGCAGGCTGTATGTAGACTGTATGCAGACTGTATGCAGGCTGTATGCAGACTGTATGCAGACTGTACGTAGACTGTATGCAGACTGTATGCAGACTGTATGTAGACTGTATGCAGACTGTATGCAGACTGTATGCAGACTATATGTAGACTGTATGCAGACTGTATGCAGACTGTATGCAGACTGTACGCAGACTGTATGTAGACTGTATGTAGACTGTATGCAGACTGTATGCAGACTGTATGCAGACTGTACGCAGACTGTATGCAGACTGTATGTAGACTGTATGCAGGCTGTATGCAGACTGTATGCAGACTGTACGCAGACTGTATGCAGACTGTATGCAAACTGTATGCAGACTGTATGCAAACTGTATGCAGACTGTACGCAGACTGTATGTAGACTGTATGCAGACTGTATGCAAACTGTATGCAGACTGTATGCAAACTGTATGCAGACTGTATGCAAACTGTATGCAGACTGTACGCAGACTGTATGTAGACTGTATGCAGACTGTATGCAGACTGTACGCAGACTGTATGCAGACTGTATGTAGACTGTATGTAGACTGTATGTAGACTGTATGTTCGGTCCTAGAGATGTGGTGACAACAGCTGCACAGAGGGGACCCAATTTGATTTTGTTGTCATGGGGCCCAAAATTCCTGGTGGTGCCCCTGGTTCAGGTCCAATATGAACTGCCAAAGTGCCCGTTTGTGTTTATGATATGAAAAGTTCATTATCACCCTGTTGTCAGAGTAATCCCTCTGTGAATACAGCTGTGTGTGTGTGGATACATAATATAACATCAGTGTGGATGGAGCTGTGTGTGACAGATCAAGGCCTGTTTATCTAGCAGAGCGTCTGCTCTGATTCATCAGCTGCAGATGCCTCGGCTGCTTGTAGTTTCTCAGTCATCTGCAGCCTTACAGAGTTAGTCTGTCACTTATTCTGACAAAAGTCAGTGGACCCCCTGCAGTCCCTGTGCGGACCCCCTCAGGGTCATGGACCCCTGCTTTAGATACATATATTTGTGCACAGAGCGGGTTATTGATGATCTGTCTGACCTCAGACTGACCCCACTGATCACTGACTCATCATGTTCAATGCTACAGAGCTGAATGGGATGCAGCCATTATTAATGGCATGTGTTCATTGTGACAGTGAGACGCTCCACACACACACACACACACACACACACACACACACACACACACTTCATACTCGTAGTTGTTTCAGGCTGCTTCTTTCTGTTTCCTCTTCCTGTCGGCCTGAAGACGAGCCGCCTGCATGGACTGATGGGAAATGGTGCAGTGTCGATCCGGTGACATTGAGCGCGGTGAGGACGGAGAAATTCAAGCTGCTCTGAAACGAAGAGACGCCGTTTGCTGAGTCACCATCCACACACACACACACACACACACACACACACACACACACACGTTAACTGTGTATAAAGAGTCACAGGACGCGTGAAGTGGTTTGCAGGTCAGTTATATGTTTATTCAGCTTGTTGCCGAGCGGCACGGTGCAGATTAGTTTCACAGATGGGTTCGAAGCACCGCTTAGATCTAACACCAGCAGACAGACAACAAGGAGCTCCTGCAGTTAAACCTCCAGTTTCATCATGTAGCTTCGAATGAACTCACAGAACAGAAAGAAAAGAATCTAATGCAGAGAGGCTGCGAGACACTGCAGGAACAGTAAGGAGGACAAACCAGTAACAAGGAGTCTTCCACAGCATTTACATGTGCAGAAAGTTCTGCAAGAGAAGACAGACGGGTCAGAAGAGAGAAATCTAAACTGTCTGTGTCGGTGTAAATGCAGAGGAAGAAGAACTAAAAAGACTAAAATGGTTCTTTAATATAGAGAAAGGAATCTTTAAGGTTACTGGTTCATCCACTACGACTACAGAACCAGGGGTGCAGGACACAGCGGCATCGATTGGAGGAGTTCCCGGTCAATACCGCTGCAGCTTCACACATGAAGTCCAAGCATCCAGAGGTAAAAGCAGATTTCCGTCCTCCGTCACAAACAATTGGTCAAATGTTTGCACAGGGAGGACCCAGACAGCCAATCAGAAACTCTGCTGCTTGGACTTCAACGTGCGACACAGAAAAGGAACTCGGCCAAAACAACAGAGCTGTCCGATATCTAGCTATGTAACGAACGCAGCGCGGGCGGTCTGCAGATTACAGTTTGCCGTCTTCTGGATGTGTGGTGTCAACGTGTGGAGAAGAAGGGGGACTTCTCGTGGACCTCTTGTTCAGCACAAGGGCGCATCTGTCTTAAGAACGATGAGCTTTGGTTCGGTGGTTTGGACTTCAACGAAGGAGTATTTTAGAGGGGAGGATGTGAAGGAAATGAGGGAGGAGAGGAGAGAGGGAGGATGTTCAGGTCAGGGCGGGAAAGATGAGGAGGATGAAGAATTCAGGTTGATGCCCGGCTGGTGGCATTTAGGTTTTTAGTTGAGGGCGGGAAGGGAAGGGTAAGCCAGTCGGACCTCCTCCCCCTCCAGAAGTTTCCTGCAGACGAAACAGACACGGATCATCTTCACTGTGAAAAAACATTGAAATGAAATATAACAATAATCGTGGATCAAATAGAAACGTACCTGTACGCAGCGATTTCAATGTCAAGGGCCATCTTCACATTGAGGAGGTCTTGGTACTCTCTCAGGTAACGCGCCATCTCCTGCTTGGCGTCAGTGATGTCCCGCTCCAGCTCACTTATCCTCACCTAGAAATGCAAACAAACAGAAATATAAATATGAATTATGAATGAATAAATATCAGAGCCAGCGACACGAGGAGGTCACACTGAGAATAAGATAAAGAGGATTTCATCTTCCTCTGTCTCTGAGACTCTTTTCATCTGGCCTGTCCTTTCTGCCTGTGTGGAGCAGCGAGCTTCTTTACTTGTTTCTGACCTCACAGCTGAATACACCCCCTCCCTCCCCGTGGTCACTCCTTCACCTGGTACTTTGCCACCTCTTTGGCCTGCGTCTCCTCCAGATCCTCCAGCTGCTTATTCAGGGAGTTGATGACGTTCCGGAGAGCTTCGATCTCCGAGGAGCGCGACTGCAGCAGCCTCCGGTACTCCATGGTCTCCTCCCGGATGGCGTGCACGGCCTCGTTGTTTTTGCTGGCCATCTCCGCCACGCTCGCGAACTTGCTCTTGTACCAGTCCTCGGCGGCCTGCATGTTCTTGTTTGCCAGCCGCTCGTACTGAGCCCGGATGTCCCGCAGGGCGGTGGAGAGGTCGGGCCGGGACACCTCCACATCCACGCTGATGTTAGCCACCTGCAGCTGGGCCTGCAGCTCTGCTTGCTCCTCTGCAAACACTTTCTTCAGGAACACCATCTCGTCACACAGAGAGACCACGGTGGCCTCGGCGTCACAGTTGGAGAGCACGGCCCTGCCGGCCTCCTCCCTGGCCCTCTGCAGGGCCTCCTCAGCATCCATACGCCTCCTCGACTCCTCCTCGTAGCGTTCCTTCATCTGCTCGTACACGTCGCGCAGGTAGTCTCTCTCCGCCTCCATCCGCATCTTCTCCCCGTTCTCCGAGTCGATCATGGCCCTCAGACTCCGCGCCTGGCCCTCGTAGAGCGTCTGCAGACGGGACGGGTCGTTCTGCCGCCTCCTCAGCGCCTCCAGCTCGGCCAGCAGGGCTCGGTTCTGCAGCTCCAGGTGCCTCACCTTCTCGATGTAGGTGGCAAAGCGGTCGTTCAGGTCCACTAGCTGCTCCCTCTCCTGGGAGCGCAGGCCCAGCAGCTCTGTGTTGAGGGAGCTGGCCTGAGCCAGGTCCATCCGCTCAGACCCGTCCGGCAGGGAAGAGGAGGCCAGCCTCAGGATCCTCTTCCCGGACGACGGAGCTCGAGGAGAAGAGAAGAGGGAGGAAGACATGGAGGATTTGGTGGTGGAATGGGAGCCTCTGTAGCTGTCCCAAGGGCGGCGGTAGGAGAGGTAGGAATCGTAGCTCATGATGAATTTTTGTTGTGGATTTTGTTTGTTTGTAAGAAAAGGATATGAATGTTTTTCAGAAGGTTTTATGTCCCCCTTGTTCTGCACACCATCGGTGAGGATGAGCGAGCGTTTTTGCACTGCACCAGCTCGGTGATGCTGCAGATCCCCGGCTTTTATAGAGCCGGGCTGCTCGCCCCCACCCTCCCTCCACCACACAGGAACATCAGTGCTGTCAGCATCCACCCGGCCAATAGCAGACTGCTGCAGTGAGGACAGAGGAGGTTGGTTTGCAGAGTCCCTCTCAGCCTCGGCAGGCAGAGCTCATGTGGTAGAGCGGCTTTGCTTTTTAATCTCTCCTGAAAAAAATGTCTTTGTAATCAATAACTGCCATTACTGTGAACATTCATGTCCACATCCACGTCATCAGAGTGAAGCCTTCAGGAAGACAGAGAAGCCTCATGAGTAATATTCTGTATATATGACGGTTTGGTTTATTCATTGTGACGCTGCCAGACGTCTCACACCGTTTGGGGCAGAACGCCAAAGGCAGCAACCTCACACCGGGTGTACAGTCAGCACAGAGAGAGAGAGAGAGAGGTTAGAATGGGTTAATATCTCGACCCCAGAGAGGTTGAAGTTAGTTTAAATCACGGCTCTATGCAAAGCAAGAAAAAAGGAACAGTCAAATATCTGTTAGAGAAACAGCATCCATATCTGCAGATGCAGCATTATGTTAATGTCAAGGAGAAAACATGTAACCGTGTTCTTGTTTCATCGAGTCTGAGCAGGAGGGATCAGTGGAAATGACTGATGGGAAATCTTATCATGGTGACGGAAGACATGTCCAAAGACATTATGTTTTGGACAGACGCCTCAACAATGGCTGAAAAGGGACAAACATTTAATGAACATGCAGCTGGTAAAAAAGACTTTCAGTGTCTGTCACTGGACAGTCCGACTCTGAAGCATTGTTCAGTTTCCAGCTTGTTGGATTATTCAGCCCAAATCAAACAAACTGTCTGCACAGACATTTCTCTTTTCTTTACAAGATGACACCACTGAAACGTAGCTCGCTGTACTTATATTTTTAAATGTCATAGTTGTCTTTTACTGTATTTTTTAAAAACAACTTGCTTCTGTTCTTTCACAGTAAACCTGACCCTTAGAGACAGAAGTGTGGAATCCATGTCTTTGAGGTGTAGCTGGGATTCATTGTCAGTGCTGGTAGCCTTCAGGTGGACCCCGCTAAGATCACAGTGGTAAAATTCAGAGAAGAACAAGAACAAGTACACAGAGTACACAAAGTACTACATGGTAGAGTACTAATGGAAGGACCTGAACTGAAACACAGCATGTATCTACAGCAGTGACCTCTGGTTGGGGTTTTCACCTTTGACCTGCAGCTGTACGTCTGTCAGTCTCTTTTCATATCTGCCCTCATGGACGGTGCAGGTGTAGTTGCCGCTGTCAGAGAGGCGGGGTTTGTTCAGAGTGAGGCTGAAGTCTCCAGTGTCCAGAGCGTCCGCTGACATCGAGGTTCGGCTGCTGTAATGCTGGTTTTGAACATAAGGCTCACTCTCGTCCTGATGCTGGTGGATGGTTGTGGGGTTGAGGTCGAAGCGGCTCCACACCACTATGGGGTCCGGCAATAAGCTTTGTAACTGGCAGGGCAGCAGGACTGACTCCACCCCTTCATACACCTCAACACCTGAGGCATGCTGGGAAACTGTGAGGACACACAGACAGGTGAAACACAGCGTAAATATAACTGTACCTTTCTGAATAATAATAATATTCTGTATTAATAATCTGAATCTGTAAGTCAAGTTATCCTGACACGTGACGACTGCAGACAGGTTTGTCAACTCGTCACGCTTCATGTCAACTCAGAAACCAGACTGTCGACTCCACACCTGGCAGAGCTACACCTTTACTATCATGTGACACCTTTACCATCATGTGACACCTTTACCATCATGTTACACCTTTACCATCATGTTACACCTTTACCATCATGTTACACCTTTACCATCATGTTACACCTTTACCATCATGTGACACCTTTACCATCATGTTACACCTTTACCACCATGTGACACCTTTACCATCATGTGACACCTTTACCATCATGTGACACCTTTACCACCATGTTACACCTTTACCATCATGTTACACCTTTACATCATGTTACACCTTTACCATCATGTTACACCTTTACCATCATGTTACACCTTCACATCATGTTACACCTTTACCATCATGTTACACCTTACCATCATGTTACACCTTACCATCATGTTACACCTTCACCATCATGTTACACCTTTACCATCATGTTACACCTTTACCATCATGTTACACCTTTACCACCATGTTACACCTTTACCATCATGTTAAACCTTTACCATCTGTTACACCTTTACCATCATGTTACACCTTTACCATCATGTTACACCTTTACCGTCATGTTACACCTTTACCATCATGTTACACCTTACCATCATGTGACACCTTTACCATCATGTGACACCTTTACCATCATGTGACACCTTTACCATCATGTGACACCTTTACCATCATGTTACACCTTTACCATCATGCTACACCTTTACCATCATGTTACACCTTTACCATCATGTTACACCTTTACCACCATGTTACACCTTTACCATCATGTTACACCTTTACCATCATGTTACACCTTTACCATCATGTGACACCTTTACCATCATGTGACACCTTTACCATCATGTTACACCTTTACCACCATGTGACACCTTTACCACCATGTGACACCTTTACCATCATGTGACACCTTTACCACCATGTGACACCTTTACCACCATGTGACACCTTTACCATCATGTTACACCTTTACCATCATGTGACACCTTTACCATCATGTGACACCTTTACCATCATGTTACACCTTTACCACCATGTGACACCTTTACCACCATGTGACACCTTTACCATCATGTGACACCTTTACCATCATGTTACACCTTCACCATCATGTTACACCTTTACCATCATGTGACACCTTTACCATCATGTGACACCTTTACATAGTGACACCTTACATCATGTTACACCTTTACCATCATGTTACACCTTCACCATCATGTTACACCTTTACCATCATGTTACACCTTCACCATCATGTTACACCTTTACCATCATGTGACACCTTTACCACCATGTGACACCTTTACCATCATGTTACACCTTTACCATCATGTGACACCTTTACCATCATGTTACACCTTTACCATCATGTGACACCTTTACCATCATGTGACACCTTTACCATCATGTTACACCTTTACCATCATGTGACACCTTTACCATCATGTTACACCTTTACCATCATGTGACACCTTTACCATCATGTGACACCTTTACCATCATGTGACACCTTTACCATCATGTGACACCTTTACCATCATGTGACACCTTTACCATCATGTTACACCTTTACCATCATGTGACACCTTTACCATCATGTGACACCTTTACCATCATGTGACACCTTTACCATCATGTGACACCTTTACCATCATGTTACACCTTTACACCATGTTACACCTTACCATCATGTGACACCTTTACCATCATGTGACACCTTTACCATCATGTGACACCTTTACCATCATGTTACACCTTTACCATCATGTGACACCTTTACCATCATGTACACCTTTACCATCATGTGACACCTTTACCATCATGTGACACCTTTACCATCATGTGACACCTTTACCATCATGTGACACCTTTACCATCATGTGACACCTTTACCATCATGTTACACCTTTACCATCATGTGACACCTTTACCATCATGTGACACCTTTACCATCATGTGACACCTTTACCATCATGTGACACCTTTACCATCATGTTACACCTTTACCACCATGTGACACCTTTACCATCATGTTACACCTTTACCACCATGTGACACCTTTACCATCATGTTACACCTTTACCATCATGTGACACCTTTACCATCATGTTACACCTTTACCATCATGTGACACCTTTACCATCATGTTTACACCTTTACCCATGTGACACCTTTACCATCATGTGACACCTTTACCATCATGTTACACCTTTACCATCATGTTACACCTTTACCATCATGTGACACCTTTACCATCATGTGACACCTTTACCATCATGTTACACCTTTACCATCATGTGACACCTTTACCACCATGTGACACCTTTACCATCATGTGACACCTTTACCATCATGTTACACCTTTACCATCATGTGACACCTTTACCATCATGTGACACCTTTACCATCATGTTACACCTTTACCATCATGTTACACCTTTACCATCATGCTACACCTTTACCATCATGTGACACCTTCACCATCATGTTACACCTTTACCATCATGTGACACCTTTACCATCATGTTACACCTTTACCATCATGTTACACCTTTACCATCATGTTACACCTTTACCATCATGTGACACCTTTACCACCATGTGACACCTTTACCATCATGTTACACCTTTACCATCATGTGACACCTTTACCATCATGTGACACCTTTACCATCATGTGACACCTTTACCATCATGTTACACCTTTACCATCATGTTACACCTTTACCATCATGTGACACCTTTACCATCATGTGACACCTTTACCATCATGTACACCTTTACCATCATGTTACACCTTTACCATCATGTTACACCTTTACCACCATGTGACACCTTCCTACCTTACATCATGTTACACCTTTACCATCATGTGACACCTTTACCATCATGTTACACCTTTACCATCATGTTACACCTGACTTCAGTCTGAAGAGTTCGTTACAAAGACAAAAGTCACTTTCAGTTTGAAGTTTGTCAGAGAGCCTCACGGCAGGAAGGAAGGAATGTGACGGATCAGGTCGAGGGAGGGAGGGAGGGAGTAAAGTCGTCCCATCAATCATCTTTCTTACTCTTTGTTTTGTCTTTGAACTGACTGCTGACATCTTCAAAGTTTGCTCACTGATCTCTGCAGAAACATCAGACACATATATCAGATATTAGAATAGAACACATACTACATGATGTTTGAGTTTGGCAGATCATGTCTCTGTTGGTAATAAATGTTCTCCCACTGGAGAGCCTGATTATTTCTGCTTTAAATGCTGCCACATTTGTAAGGATCATGTCATTGTGGATGAGCAGCAGAGCGGAGTATGTCGGCTGGGCCCATGAATCATTTCAAAAATGTGCCTGATTGTCAGCACCTGTGAGCATGGACCCTGCTGCAGAGGTCAGCTGGTGTCATGTTTGACTGATCTGGACTTCAACTCCAAGCTGGTTCATTAAAACCAAGTTTGTCTCAGTGTTTGGACTGAGCCCAGAGCTCTGAAGGACGAGATCCACCTGTGCTGTTTGTTCAGACTGTGACTAAAGAAGAAGTACAGACAGACAGACAGGCAGACAGGCAGACAGACAGACAGACAGGCAGACAGACAGACAGACAGACAGGCAGACAGACAGACAGACAGACAGACAGACAGACAGACAGACAGGATTTAACACCTTTCATTCAGTCTGACATTAAAAACATGAACAACTGTTTGGGTGACAAGTTACACTCGTGGTACTCGCTCAGCGAAGGATGAATATTTAATATGAATAGAATTATGAGGCAAATTCAAGCATCCAGTAGAAGCATGCAAACATACATTGAACATACATTAGAATGAACCTGAGATAAATCTAAATGAAATATGTACAGAGAGATTAAACATTTGCATAACAAAGAACGAAGATGAACTGGCACTGAAACCTAAATACACAAGGGAAGCTTAAAACTGGAGGGAAATGCAGCAAGGACAGGAAGTAGATTCAGAGACACAGGAAACTCAAAACAGAACTGAATGTTCCTGGATGTAAAGTTCCATGTGTTGGTTAACTGTAATGCTGACGGTTGCAGAGCTTCCTCAGGAACAAATCACAAATCAGGAAGTTTCAAACATAAGGATTTACCATATCATGTGACGTGTCAGAAACAAACAGCCCTTGACGTGGGTTTCAGTTTCAAGAACTCATGAAACTTGAGAATGTCTTCCATCGAGTCGGTTGACACCGTCTGCTCTACAACATGGCGGACTGTCCTCCTTAAAGCGTGGTAGTACCGCTTCACTTCCTGCAGCTCAGACTGCAGCCGTTTCTCCACGTCCTGATGCTCCTGTTGAGCTTCACTCAGTTTCTTCTTGTACTTTTCCTCCACAGATTTTATTTGCTCCTTCAGTTTCTTCTCGTAGAACTCTTTGAGCACTGCCTCTCTCTCATTCAGCATCTCCATTGCCTGCAGGTAAGTAGGGTTGGAGTAAAACTGTCCTTCATTGTCAGCAACCATCTTCTCTACCTTCTCCAGCAGAACCAGGACCTGTTCCCGATCGTTGGTCTTGTAATTGTTGAGCACGTGATATCTGTTTCCTGCCTTCCCGAGGATGGACTGTAGCTCAGGACCAGCCTCCCCCAGCTGCTGCTCGATGTCTGGTCCAGGTTGGTTATCCTGAGTAAAGAGGATGATGGTGTTCTTCCAGGCATCCTCTCCAAAGATCTCCTCCACCTTTGTGACAGCATCTTTCTCCTCTGCTGTGAAACGGCCCACCTTGATGACCAGCAGAATGGCATGGGGCCCTGGGGCTGACATGTTGATGCATTTGGAGATCTCTCTCTTCACTGTCCACTCAAGTAATGAGGTATCAAAGAGGCCGGGAGTGTCGACGATGGTCACCTTTCTGCCAAAAACCTCATCTTCCTGCTTACAGCACTCCCGCGTCACTGAGGAGAGAAAACAAGTTTTCTTAGGTCACACCTGAGGTGCAGAAAGTTGCAGTTTAAAGCCAGTGTGAAAAGAGTGTGTTACCTGATGACTGACTGACAGCTGCACTGAAGGCATTTCTTCCCAGTATGGTATTCCCACTGGAACTCTTTCCAGCTCCAGTCTTCCCAACAAGAACCAGCCTAAAGTCTGACACAGAACACAAAACAAAGTGTGAAATGTTGATCAGATGAAGTATACGAAGTGAGAGATGATCCGCCACACCACAAGTGCATGGGAGTAGATGGGGCTGTCGGTGGGTGATCCTGGAGCATCAGTGCGTCTCCCGCCAAAACTATAAGTCTGACAGCTTCAGCAGTGATATCGCTGCGTAGCCCACGAAGTTTCCTACGTTTCTATGTAGATTGTAAATTATTTCTGTAGAGTGACATTTGTGGCCACGAGAGCTGTTTGCAAATGTTTCTCTCCCTCTCCACTCTAGCTCTGGAACATTCTACCAATACACACCCATTGTAAACTTTGTCGTGGTTTTTGGTGATTGTTGGTGAAACCGTTTGGTGAAACTCTGAGAAAAGTCTCAGCTCACCATTCCCGGCTGAGCTGGTCGATTTGAGACCTTATTTGTGTTGTGTTGTGTGAGCAGTGTCCTGTCAGAATAATCAGTATGGGGACAGTGAACACGCTCAAGAAACTTAATAATTACATATTTACAGAATCAGATGTACAATGTAAAACCTGTTATCATCAGGTACAGAACCCTTTCCTGACAAAACCTTCTGACCTCAGTGAACCTGACACCAACGACAGCTTATTGTCTAAAAGGTCAAATTCTTTACAGGTTCATTCACAAAGCCAGCATGTTTTATCACACACTCAGAAATACAAAGGTGCTTACTGAAATACCTTAAAACAAAGAACCATTTAAGGAGAGGTTCTTTGAAGAAGTGTGACTTTAGACTTTTGGACTGTTTGTCAGGATCCTCTTGGGTGTGTTTTGTCGGGAGCTGGGCGGAGCTCACCTGCACATCGTCTGCCATCTTCAATCAAGCCGCCTGCCAACAATCAGCCCTGGATTCAAGCCTGGTTCAGTTCACCACTCATCGGCAGATTGTCAGCTTACCTCAGTGGTAGTGAGATGTACATTGACTCAGTAGTTTTTTTCAACTTGCTATATCCCGCTAATCCTGTCTGCGTTGTGTTGTCAGTTCCTGCCTTTCCCTGCTCTCCCCCGGACTCAAACAGCTCCAGCTCCAGCTCCAGCTAACCCACATTCATTAGAAACTTTCTTTCTTTGGTCCTGTCGTCTGCATCTTAGGTCCGGCTGTCGTCAACCATGACACTGTTTGTCAGGCAGAACAACAGATTTCAACATGCCAACTTGAGTTTCTGATGTTTTATCAACGAAAATATTTAACGATTAATTGAAAAATGTATTTCATGCTTTCACCCACCACAAAGTAAGTCCAATAAAGCTGAAGAACATTTAGTCCTTCACAGACAAAGCATCCTCTAAATAAAGAGGTTCATCAGCTGATCATGGCTCCTTGAAGAACCTTTGAAGAACCTTTCTGTTGAAGTGTGCAGGACCTCTCAGGATTGGTTTATCTCTTGTCTGTCTTTGTATTGTAGCTGTTGTTCATACACAGAGGACGGTTTGACTCCTTCACCCCACCCAGAGGCAATCATAAATCAAACAAATAGAAAGGTCAGAATATAACATTATCATCCAGAAAGGTGTTTAAAATGTAGAACTCTTTTAAAGTGGTGGACGGTTTCTTACCTGTGTATTTTGGCATACTGCTTCTCCTTTCTCTTGGAGGAACTGTTCAGAGACAGAGAACAGATGAACTTATTAACACCATGACGGACATTTAAACACTCAGATTACTAGAATTATAAACTGTAAATAGAAACATGAGCACCAAAGTATAATTGATCAGGATGTATCTGTCTGATAAAGTCTGAATACATGGTGAATTTATTTATTTAGTGAACTTTATTCCTTTAATGTTTGAATTCCAACCTTAACCTTAGCTCCTGTAGTAAGTCTATAATACACTGTAATTTAAAATAGTGTCACTTAGTTCATTAGGGACAGAAATTAACATTTTTAATGAAAACATTTAAACCCATTAACTGTCTTTTCTATCAGTGTACAGGCCTGCCTTCAAAGCTGTAGAGTATAAATCAGGAATTTCCTCCGGTTGGCCTGAGGCAGATTCATGCTGTGTTTAAGGTTTGAATAGATCTGATCTGACTGTCAATGTTTGAGGCTGGATTGATACAATAAAACAACAAGCCTTTAATTGTTGTTGTTGTTGTTGTTGTTGTTGTTGTTGTTGTTGTTGTTGTTGTCATAACAATTGAAACCGTTTTTCACTGGAAAGTGAAAGTAACAAACAAACAGAATAAATAAAGTCACTGATCAGTGAAACATCCATCACTGATGAATGAAGTCATTGGAATGTTATAAAATATGAACTCATGTAAAATATCGTGGTTCAAATAACATTGAAATCAAACTTACAGGGCGTCTCTGTCGCTGCCATCGTGTTTGCTGTTGATCAGTTATAAGTGTTGCTGATCTGGATCCGCTCTACACAATAAAAGTCTAGATAACGAAAACTAACGACTAACTAACTAACAACTAACTAACGAGTGTGAGGGGCGAGCTAAACGGAATGTGAATATACAACCTTCATCTGTAGTGAAACCTCTGTCACCACAAGTCTGAAAGACCAAGACGAGTTAGGGAGTCTTATTTTGAAAGGCCATTTAAGAAGTAGTACAGCTGAATCTGTAACTTTATTACGTAATTTAGGAAAAGTGGAAAACAATCGACTTTATTTCTTCTTGGCTGAAGATCATCGTCTGCTCTGCTCCCAGGTCAGTGTTGTCTCTTTGCTTTCACAGTTTGAAAAGTATCCTGAGGTACAAGTCCTCATTATTTTATTTCCGTTTCTTTCTCTAGTTTTGATTTACTTTGACACTTTATTTTGACATGAACGCTTTGACACTTTTATTTTGACAGTCCTTTCTCGGATAACATTTATAATATTATGGTCAAATGAAGGTTATGGCTGGCACCATTCTCTTTCCTGTCAGACACATAAAAGCTGTCCTCTTCAAACATGTCTGCAACTGCAACCATTTCACACACACACACACACACACACACACACACACACACACACACACCACACACACACACACACACAC
>JAFMOB010000091.1:2017681-2027681 GCA_018985215.1 Larimichthys polyactis
ACGTTTGTTGGTCTCGTTTTGTAGTTTTGGGAACATGATGTTCAAGGAGAAGAGAGAGTCTGTGTCCAAAGAAGACCTGGCCAGGGCGACACTGGTCACCATCACCAACAACATCGGCTCCATCACCAAGCTGTGCGCGCTCAACGAGGTTAGTCATGAGCTGTAATGCTGCTCCACCTTCATGAAGCAGCGGTTCTACCCGTCTGTGTGACACCGTGAAGCTTCAGAGATCTGCATGGACCTCTCGTCTGTGGCCGGTTCCTCTTTGCGTTCAGCCTCTTTACGGTGCTGCCTTGTGGCGTCTTGATCAAGCAGCATTGTACAGGGCTATGAAGGCGGAGAGGAGGTAAACTACGACAGCAAATGAAGAATGAGATGTTTGTGTCTTCATCTGTCTGTCCTCCACCTCACGTCATGCTTTGTGATCTCAGACTTGATGATGATTGATCCTGATGATTTCTCGTTGTGTAATCTCTCAGAACATCGAGCGGGTCGTGTTTGTGGGTAACTTCCTCCGGGTGAACACGCTCTCCATGAAGCAGTTGGCCTACGCCATGGACTACTGGTCCAAAGGACAGCTCAAGGCTCTCTTCCTGCAGCACGAGGTCAGTAACTCCTCCACCGTCCTCACCAACAGAACAAAGTGGACTTTCACTTAGAGTTCACGGTACCCATGACACCCCGCGGTACCAGATCGTAACGGTTCCTACTATACTATAAATTCTACAGACGGTCCTCCCGTGGATTACTAAACTACTGGTGCCAAGAACGAACTCCTTGAACACGCTCCGCTTCGATAGAAACTCGCTTCAGAACAAACAAGCTAAAGTTCTGTCTGGCCCAGACGTGCACGGCTTACAGTCACAAACACGAGACAACACACTCACCGTGGCAGAAGACCGGGCCTGAGCGCCGAGTCTGCGTCGGCGTCAGCAGCTTCACTAATTAGTTTCAGTCTGATTCTTACTTCAGCAGCTTTCTGTTTATCATGCACCACACAACATTATAAGGAATGATTAAGTATTTATAACTTAGAACAAATACACACAGTTCATAAATTAATAATAACTGTGATACTTTGTGTGGGACAGTGTCGTGTTTCTCCTGCTCTGGTTCCAGGGAGCTCCATGGTTCTAACTCCTCGTTCTCTTCTTCTTCTTTCCAGGGTTACTTTGGAGCGGTTGGAGCTCTGTTGGGGCTCCTCCACCCTGCTGCGTCCTAATCTGTCCGAGCTGCATCCAAAGAAAGAACTCGTCGATCTGCTGACCGTTGGCACTTTACACTGTTTCAGTTAGTTCCACAGTGGGAGACGCTACGCCCACCTCCAACCAGCACTGTCACGAACATGAGCAGGTCCTGTTCTGTCCTCAGAGGTGGAGCTGGTGGAGCTGCTGTGGTCAGCTGATCGTCGTCTGCAGGACCAGTCTGACACTTTAACTGACTCAGGGTCAGTCCCGGCCGAGCGCTCAAAGCTCTTCACCTGCTTCATGTGTTTGTGTTTGTGTAGCAGGTGGACGGACAGGTGCCGCCTCTGCCTATAAATGGTCAACGCTTCCTGTCACAGTAGACCTGAGGACAGTGATTGGTCGAGTTTAGCATCAGTGCTGCTATCAGGACAGTCTGCCCTGCTGACGTGCCCTCGAGCACGGCGTCCCTCCTGTGGACCAATCAGAGGAGAGGAAACATGAAGATGAAGATTTGGGCATTTCTGTCTTTTAATTATAAACGTCGTCTGATGTGTCTCATTTTAATGTAATCTATTACTTGAGTAATCCGTCCATGGATTACAGGGACCAGAGTCGACCCTGAAGCTACCTGACGACGAGTTGATCTTAAATAAAGTGCCTGTCAGACACTGTGACATCACTTCCTGTTCTTTGTAACAGTAATTTCAAATTAAAAGAATCTTTCATATTTTTATTGTTTGGAGTTATTTTCATGTAAATGAGCTCAGTCACATGAATAATTATAAAGTCTCATCACTGACACTGTTTATGATTATGTTAATGAGTTATCATGTGATAACGACGTCATTAAACGAGTTTATGACATCATTACAGCTGAACATTTTGTTTTATTGAGATCTTTAATTATGTCGTTAACTCAGGAAAATATCACGTAATATAAATAAACAGATTAAATGAAAATAAGATGTATGAATTCACGACGTACAAATCAGTGTGTTGTAATATATTTATCTCGTGATAACGAGTTCATTTCATTTGTTTTCTCAAGATCTCGAGTTACATCATGTCACCACCTCAAAATAACGTGATAATACGAGATCTTCAGAAAATAAAAGATAATCTGGTTTACGAAGTCATTTAAATTGCAACGTTGTCGTGCTCCTTTAATCTTTAATTATGTCGTTAACTCAGGAAAACAACATTTGCTATTTTGACATAAAGACAAATAATAAATAAAAAACTTGATCTGGAGAAAACAAATGAAATGAACTCGGGAAATAAGATGAATGAATGTTTGACGTCTTTGGGCCTCCGTAGGTTTGAGGCTCCAGTGTGTGTTGTAACATATTTATCTATGGAAGCTCATGGTGCTCATCATGCATTCATACATTTGATGTCCTCTGCTCTCTGATGAAAAGTTCATTTCATTTGTTTTCAGTCTCTTCATGATTTAAAGGATGTCCTCTCCAGGCCTCCATACAGGGCAGCAGGCTCCAGCCTGTGAGCTGAAGAATGTGAATATGTTTGTAATCTATTACAAATATATATTACAAACATATTTGTAATATATTACAAACATATTATTTGTCATATATTTGTAATATAGTTGTCATATATGTGTAATATATTATTTGTAATATATTTGTCGTCAGGGCCGGTCCTAGCTATGGGCAATGTGGGCGGCCGCCCAGGGCGCATTCTCGGTGGGGGGCGCACGAACGTCCGAAAAAGCAAAAAAGCTCGGTAATTTTCGATACCGCTCATTAAGTTAGCGGAGCGGGCGCCCCGGGAGCGGGGTGTTGACAAGGCAGAGGGGGGCGTCGGACAGACCGATATGGGCGCATGCATCCCGGCGCATCCAGGGGCGCACGGGCGGCCGTTGGGGCGCACGAGAAAATGTTCGCCTCGGGGGGGGGGGGGTGTTCGCCCAGGGCGCAAATGTGGCCAGGACCGGCGCTGTTTGTCGTATATGTGTATTACACATGTTGGACAGTCAGCAGGGAACTTCTCTGAATCTGACACGTCGCTGCTCGTCAGCACGTTCAGTCCATGAAAGAGGCAGTGTTTGTTTCCAGGGAGCATGCAGCCCACTGAGCCTCCCCCTCCTCCTCCTCCTCCCCCCCTCCTCCACTTTCTCCTCCTCCTCTTCATCAGGGCTGTACCGCTGGCATTCACAGCAGTAACGCCGTGCGGAGTGATTGGCTGCTGGGTGGACCTGTGTCCCGCAGATTGGACCTCTGTCCCGCAGATTGGACCTCTGTCCCGCAGACTGGACCTCTGTCCCGCAGATTGGACCTCTGTCCCGCAGATTGGACCTCTGTCCCGCAGATTGGACCTGTGTCCCGCAGACTGGACCTCTGTCCCGCAGATTGGACCTCTGTCCCGCAGACTGGACCCGTGTTTGATGGAGGACGTGTTCGGACATTGAACTGCTCTTCGTGTCCTCGTTGGTTCCGTTCACGAAGCTCCGGACCGGCAGGAGCAGACCCGGGTCCTCCTCTCCACTGGAACCGTTATAACCTCCACACACGGACCGAGGTAGGACTGAGCCAGTACTTCTACAGAGTACTTCTACAGAGTACTTCTACAGAGTACTTCTACAGAGTACAGCTACAGATTACTTCTACAGAGTACTCCTACAGAGTACTCCTACAGAGTACTCCTACAGAGTACTTCTACAGAGTACTTCTACAGAGTACTGCTACAGAGTACTTCTACAGAGTACTCCTACAGAGTACTCCTACAGAGTACAGCTACAGAGTACTGCTACAGAGTACAGCTACAGAGTACTGCTACAGAGTACTTCTACAGAGTACTCCTACAGAGTACAGCTACAGAGTACAGCTACAGAGTACTTCTACAGAGTACTCCTACAGAGTACAGCTACAGAGTACAGCTACAGAGTACTTCTACAGAGTACTCCTACAGAGTACTCCTACAGAGTACAGCTACAGAGTACTGCTACAGAGTACAGCTACAGAGTACAGCTACAGAGTACTTCTACAGAGTACTCCTACAGAGTACTCCTACAGAGTACTCCTACAGAGTACTTCTACAGAGTATAGCTACAGAGTACTTCTACAGAGTACTCCTACAGAGTACTTCTACAGAGTATAGCTACAGAGTACTCCTACAGAGTACAGCTACAGAGTACTTCTACAGAGTACTTCTACAGAGTACAGTATTTTATATGGCAGTAACACTCTGAGAGATAGAGACAGATTCATGGCAGATTTGAAAACACCATCCTTAACAGTTATCCTGTATTTGTTACGGTAACATTCAGATTTGTCATATTTTATGGTAAAACCTTCATTTATGCAGCATGTGTAGGGAATATTTAATATTTAACGGAATATTTTTCTTGTCTTAAATATCTGGTTCCTTATTAAGCATCAGCTGTTTTTATTAACGATGAGCTTCATCTTGGTTTACTCGTGTCAGAGATCCGTCAGCAGTTTCTTTCTTCATCTGCGGTTCAAACTCTTCAGAAGTGGATTTTGGTCCAGATGCTCTGCAGATGTTTTCCAGAAGCTGCGTGTTGAATCTGTGCATGGAGAAACATCACAGTGTGTTCTTATTAATAACTCTCTAGAACTCTGAGCTCTGACAGTGAGCGGAGAAAGTCAACAAACCATGATTGCACTTTCTCTGAGTTTCTAGGGAACGTCTGACCGCTGTGTGTTTCTATTTGCAGCCGCTGTGGTTTCCTTTCTGCTCTGCTATGGCTTTGCTTCTATATCTAATAATTATCCCTCAGTGTGCATCTACAATGCAGCTTCTTCCATCCACCCACCCATCCACCCATCCACCCATCCATCCATCCACCCATCCACCCACCCATCCACCCATCCACCCATCCACCCATCCATCCACCCATCCATCCATCCACCCATCCACCCATCCATCCATCCACCCACCCATCCACCCATCCATCCATCCATCCATCCATCCATCCATCCATCCATCCACCCATCCACCCATCCATCCACCCATCCACCCATCCATCCATCCATCCATCCATCCATCCATCCATCCATCCACACACCCATCCATCCATCCATCCATCCATCCACACACCCATCCATCCATCCATCCATCCTTTCACTCTCTTTCATGTGGCTCACGCTCACGTTGACTGGTTTCAGTATAAAGTTTCACAAAGTTCCTGTGAGGTCAACAACATGCTGCAGCTCGGCCAACTGAAGCACAGCAGGGTGGAGATCTGTGTGTGTGTGTGTGTGTGTGTGTGTGTGTGTGTGTGAGAGCGGGGGTTGGTTTGAATTACCGTTTGGCCTCTCTGTTTAAACACTTAGCAGGCTGTGTCATGTGATGTGATGGAGGTTCCTTGCAGTTCCTCTAACGTCCACGTGAGTCAGTCTCCATAAGTCCCCATGTCCAAAGGGGTTACAGGCTGGTACAAACTCACCTGTTCACATTATATTAAGGCTTAAAGTTATGCAGGATTATGAACGTGGACGCTTTGATTGACAGGTGGGCGTCGGCATTAACAGGAGCAACAGTCGGCTGACTAACGAATCAATTAACAGAAAGATAATTAGAAACTACTTCACTGGTTAATCGCTTGTTTTCATGAAGATTTGATGTTTATGATGTTTGATATTTAATTGGTCTAGAAATAATAATAATAATGATGTTTGGGTTACGTGTCGAAGCTTTTCTTTCTCTCCGAGTCTGAACAAAACGCTCGGCAGCCCGTGAAATAATCTGCAAAGAGTTTAAAGCTGCAGAATCTGTGCAGACGTGCGTCTCCACGTGACTCCAGTCCAGACACAGCGTCTGTGTGTGGACGTGTGTGTCCGTCCACACACTGTGAAATCGGACTCAGCCGGTCTCAGACATGTTTTGGAAAGGGCAGCTTAAGGTTGTGGTCTCTGTACAAACACATCACACTACTGTATGTGTGTCTCCGGAGGAACAACCCCCGCCTGCTCAAAGCTGAGAGGGATGGAGCTGTCAGGTTATCAATAGCAGGCCTATGTTAGTGCTCAGCACCTCCCCGAGCTGTACAGGAAGGTCTAAGAGAGCCTGTTGTATCTGAAGTATGAATGAACATTAACCTGAAGAAGTCCGAACAGTCAGCTGCTCAGGCTCATCATTAGAACGCTTCGTGTTGTCGAGGCCGAGACTTTCCAAACGTTCCCGACGTCACAGTCGAGTAAACAGAGCCCAGATGGTTTGAATCAAGCTGCTCTCATCTGCCTGCTTCCATGTGCTGAGCATACCCGAGATATTTATACAATGCACCAGGCTGAAGCTGTGTGTTCTGCTGCTGTGGCTGAATACACATTATTATAATATACACCAGTATTCCCTGCATGAGAACGTCCTCTCTATGGTCTGATGTTAGCACAGCAAAGTTTAAATGTAATCCATGTCTGACAGTACACAGCACAAAGTAACAGGAGGAGGAGGAGAAGGAGGAGGAGGAGGAGGAGGAGGAGGAGGAGGAGGAGGAGGAGGAGGAGGAGGCACACAGTCTGTAACTGCAGGCGAAGGTTCGGTACACGGACTTCAGCCAGGTTAAACCAGGCAAACAATCCAAAAGGTCAAAGGTCAGAAAACAAAATGGAACAGTGACTGTTACAGTCTGCCAGCATCACATGTACTCTGCACTGCAGCCCCAAAATGCATTTCTTCTTTCCAACTGAGGCCACGTTCTCCGAACTACTACCTGTTCAGTTTGTTCTGTTAAACTTTATTATTAGTTCTTGTTCTACCTGTCAGATATTTCTCTGACGTGTCACTTTTAACTCTCTTCACTCTTTTGTGTTTGTCTCCACGTGCAGCTGAGATCATGGAGAAGTCACGAGCGAGTCGACAGTTAGTGTTCAGCCTTCTGTTCGCCTTGTGGTTCACCTGCTGTTTGACCCAGACCACACCATCAAACGCACCCACGCCAACCCCGACCCCGACCCCGTCCCCGTCCCCGTCCTCTCAGCCGCAGACCGAGCGGCTGAAGGTCCGATTGGCCGGATACCCACGAAAACACAACGAGGGTCGGATAGAGCTTTTCCACAAGGGCGAGTGGGGAACCATCTGTGACGACGACTTCTCCATCAGTAACGCCAACGTGCTCTGTCGACAGCTGGGCTTCGTGTCAGCCACAGGATGGACACACAGCGCCAAATATGGCAAAGGCCAAGGTAAGAGTGGGCGGGGCTCAGGTCATAATGACACGTTTGGACACGCACAGCGAGGCATCATCCACGTGTGTGTGTGTCACAGTTTACACAGTCTGAACTTCTCACCAAGTTCAAACAAATACTGTGACTGAAATGTGAATATTGGAAATATGATTAAAGCCATGCTAGCAGTGTGGTTCTGGTTCTGGTTCTGGTTCTGGTCCATCTTCTACTGTCTGGTTACTCCTGCTTCACACAGTGAATCATAAAGACTTGATCGTAACAACTTACTGATTAATTAAGTTACATTTGGCATTTAGCCGAGACTCTCCTTCAGCTTCTTCCATAAGTCCCCATAGCTCCAAGTGTTAGAAGCAACCAGAGTGTCACTTCCAGGCCTGCAGCCACACTGACCGTCTGCTGCCTGTCCAGGTAAAATCTGGCTGGACAACGTGCAGTGTAACGGAGGTGAGAAGAGCATCGAAGTCTGCAAGTCTCGTGGCTGGGGCAACAGCGACTGCACTCACGACGAGGACGCCGGCGTCGTGTGCAAAGACGAGAGGATTCCCGGCTTCGTGGACTCCAACGTCATCGACGTGAGTCGCCAAATTACGTTTTAAGAGCTTTTGTAAATTAGCTGCAGTAAACACGGTGTTGGGAGTTCATTAAGAAGCTGTTAAAGATGTTTACAGCCCTGTGCTCCACGGTATGGACTGAGCCATATGGAAGACATTGAACGCCTCGTGCCACCTGTAGCTGCCTCACACATGGACACGATTATCTCTGCTGTGTGTGTGTGTGTGTGTGTGTGTGTGTGTGTGTGTGTGTGTGTGTGTGTGTACCTTCAGTAACAGCAGCATCAGTTTCTTTGACTGGGACGTTTCAGAGCGTTTCTCCTCCAGACTTTGTTGACTGGCTCAGATTTGGACATTGTCCCGGTGTATGTTCTTCTCAACATGCTTCGACATGTGGAAATATGATACGTAGTTCATTAGTTTCTCTTTTGTCTGTTTTTACCACCGGCACAGGGAGTTTTATTTTGAAAATCCACAGGATTCTCTGTGCTGTTTGTGTGTGTGGCTTCCTGTCAGCTCGAGCTGCTCCTCAGGTCAAGTTTCAAAATTACAACAGACGTGTAATTCACGTGTAGCCGAGACGTGTCTGAAACGGACCACGACGGAGCCGGTCGGTTTGATACATTGACTAGAATGACCGCAGCGTCAAAATCCACGACTGACCAGAGAACCCAAAGAGACACAAACTGCAGTTCCTCTAACGTCCACTTGAAGCTGGCTGCATAGTGAGTCAGTCTGCATAAGTCCCCATGTCAGGTCCACCGATGATCGACGTCTTTACCGATTTTTAGATTAGCAGGACTGCCAACATGGCAGCGTCCAGAAACTGTCCTCCACAGTCTAGAACCCGGACGTAGTCTCCGTGACGTCCCCACAGACTGTCTAAAACCTGGACGTAGTCTCTGTGACGTCCCCGCAGACTGTCTAAAACCTGGACGTAGTCTCCGTGACGTCCCCGCAGACTGTCTAAAACCTGGACGTAGTCTCCGTGACGTCCCCGCAGACTGTCTAAAACCTGGACGTAGTCTCTGTGACGTCCCCGCAGACTGTCTAAAACCTGGACGTAGTCTCCGTGACGTCCCCGCAGACTGTCTAAAACCTGGACGTAGTCTCCGTGACGTCCCCGCAGACTGTCTAAAACCTGGACGTAGTCTCTGTGACGTCCCCGCAGACTGTCTAAAACCTGGACGTAGTCTCCGTGACGTCCCCGCAGACTGTCTAAAACCTGGACGTAGTCTCCGTGACGTCCCCGCAGACTGTCTAAAACCTGGACGTAGTCTCCGTGACGTCCCCGCAGACTGTCTAAAACCTGGACGTAGTCTCCGTGACGTCCCCACAGACTGTCTAAAACCTGGACGTAGTCTCCGTGACGTCTCCGCAGACTGTCTAAAACCTGGACGTAGTCTCCGTGACGTCCCCGCAGACTGTCTAAAACCTGGACGTAGTCTCCGTGACGTCCCCGCAGACTGTCTAAAACCTGGACGTAGTCTCCGTGACGTCCCCGCAGACTGTCTAAAACCTGGACGTAGTCTCCGTGACGTCCCCGCAGACTGTCTAAAACCTGGACGTAGTCTCCGTGACGTCCCCGCAGACTGTCTAAAACCTGGACGTAGTCTCTGTGACGTCCCCACAGACTGTCTAAAACCTGGACGTAGTCTCTGTGACGTCCCCGCAGACTGTCTAAAACCTGGACGTAGTCTCTGTGACGTCCCCACAGACTGTCTAAAACCTGGACGTAGTCTCTGACTGACGCTGAAATAAATCAAACATATTATTATAATATATTAAATATTTATAAAGACAGTAAACAGAGCTCTTCCCTCCGTCCTCCTCCAGTGGAATCATTGACAGAGTGTGCGTGTGTGTGTGTGTGTGTGTGTGTGTGTGTGTTCACTAACCTTCTCTGGATAAATAAAGATGGAAGCTGTTTCCAGCTGCTCGTCCTTTGGTCTTTGAAGCCGTCCCAGGTGAACGAGGTTAGACCGGGGCTGGAGACAGACCGAGTGGATGAGGGCGGTTCAGATGAGTCCAGTTCAGTCTGGACCACAGGCTGTTTCCAGACTAACCACAGTGGAAGTGACTCACTCTGCTG
>JAFMOB010000091.1:2032681-2072362 GCA_018985215.1 Larimichthys polyactis
ACCTCGTGTTCTCTAACTGTGCTTCATGTCACCTCGTGTTCTCTAACTGTGCATCATGTCACCTCGTGTTCTCTAACTGTGGCATCGTGTCACCTCGTGTTCTCTAACTGTGCATCATGTCACCTCGTGTTCTCTAACTGTGCTTCATGTCACCTCGTGTTCTCTAACTGTGCATCATGTCACCTCGTGTTCTCTAACTGTGCTTCATGTCACCTCGTGTTCTCTCAACTGTGCATCGTGTCACCTTGTGTTCTCTAACTGTGCATCGTGTCACCTCGTGTTCTCTAACTGTGCTTCGTGTCACCTCGTGTTCTCTAACTGTGCATCGTGTCACCTCGTGTTCTCTAACTGTGCATCGTGTCACCTCGTGTTCTCTAACTGTGCATCGTGTCACCTCGTGTTCTCTAACTGTGCTTCATGTCACCTCGTGTTCTCTAACTGTGCTTCATGTCACCTCGTGTTCTCTAACTGTGCTTCATGTCACCTCGTGTTCTCTAACTGTGCATCGTGTCACCTCGTGTTCTCTAACTGTGCATCGTGTCACTCGTGTTCTCTAACTGTGCTTCGTGTCACCTCGTGTTCTCTAACTGTGCTTCATGTCACCTCGTGTTCTCTAACTGTCTGCTAACTGCTCATGTCACCTCGTGTTCTCTAACTGTGCTTCATGTCACCTCGTGTTCTCTAACTGTGCCTTCATGTCACCTCGTGTTCTCTAACTGTGCATCATGTCACCTCGTGTTCTCTAACTGTGCTAGTGTCACCTCGTGTTCTCTAACTGTGCTTCGTGTCACCTCGTGTTCTCTAACTGTGCATCGTGTCACCTCGTGTTCTCTAACTGTGCATCGTGTCACCTCGTGTTCTCTAACTGTGCTTCGTGTCACCTCGTGTTCTCTAACTGTGCTTCATGTCACCTCGTGTTCTCTAACTGTGCTCATGTCACCTCGTGTTCTCTAACTGTGCCTCATGTCACCTCGTGTTCTCTAACTGTGCATCGTGTCACCTCGTGTTCTCTAACTGTGCTTCGTGTCACCCTCGTGTTCTCTAACTGTGCATAGTGTCACCTCGTGTTCTCTAACTGGCATCGTGTCACCTCGTGTTCTCTAACTGTGTCGTGTCACCTCGTGTTCTCTAACTGTGTTCGTGTCACCTCTGTTCTCTAACTGTGCATCGTGTCACCTCGTGTTCTCTAACTGTGCATCGTGTCACCTCGTGTTCTCTAACTGTGCATCATGTCACCTCGTGTTCTCTAACTGTGCATCGTGTCACCTCGTGTTCTCTAACTGTGCTTCATGTCACCTCGTGTTCTCTAACTGTGCATCATGTCACCTCGTGTTCTTAACTGTGCATCATGTCACCTCGTGTTCTCTAACTGTGCTTCATGTCACCTCGTGTTCTCTAACTGTGCATCGTGTCACCTCGTGTTCTCTAACTGTGCTTCATGTCACCTCGTGTTCTCTAACTGTGCATCGTGTCACCTCGTGTTCTCTAACTGTGCTTCATGTCACCTCGTGTTCTCTAACTGTGCTTCATGTCACCTCGTGTTCTCTAACTGTGCTTCATGTCACCTCGTGTTCTCTAACTGTGCTTCATGTCACCTCGTGTTCTCTAACTGTGCTTCATGTCACCTCGTGTTCTCTAACTGTGCTTCATGTCACCTCGTGTTCTCTAACTGTGCATCGTGTCACCTCGTGTTCTCTAACTGTGCATCGTGTCACCTCGTGTTCTCTAACTGTGCTTCGTGTCACCTCGTGTTCTCTAACTGTGCATCGTGTCACCTCGTGTTCTCTAACTGTGCATCGTGTCACCTCGTGTTCTCTAACTGTGCATCGTGTCACCTCGTGTTCTCTAACTGTGCTTCATGTCACCTCGTGTTCTCTAACTGTGCTTCATGTCACCTCGTGTTCTCTAACTGTGCTTCATGTCACCTCGTGTTCTCTAACTGTGCTTCATGTCACCTCGTGTTCTCTAACTGTGCTTCATGTCACCTCGTGTTCTCTAACTGTGCTTCGTGTCACCTCGTGTTCTCTAACTGTGCATCGTGTCACCTCGTGTCACCTCGTGTTCTCTAACTGTGCATCATGTCACCTCGTGTTCTCTAACTGTGCATCGTGTCACCTCGTGTTCTCTAACTGTGCTTCATGTCACCTCGTGTTCTCTAACTGTGCTTCATGTCACCTCGTGTTCTCTAACTGTGCATGTCACCTCGTGTTCTCTAACTGTGCATCGTGTCACCTCGTGTTCTCTAACTGTGCATCGTGTCACCTCGTGTTCTCTAACTGTGCATCATGTCACCTCGTGTTCTCTACTGTGCATCGTGTCACCTCGTGTTCTTAACTGTGCATCGTGTCACCTGTGTTCTCTAACTGTGCATAGTCACCTCGTGTTCTCTAACTGTGCATCGTGTTTTTTTTTTGCACCACCTCGTGTTCTCTTGTGCTTTGTCACCTGTGTTCTCTAACTGTGCATCATTCACCTCGTTTCTCTAACTGTGCGTCATGTCACCTCGTGTTCTCTAACTGTGCATCATGTCACCTCGTGTTCTCTAACTGTGCATCGTGTCACCTCGTCTGTTCTCTAACTGTGCATCATGTCACCTCGTGTTCCTAACTGTGCATCATGTCACCTCGTGTTCTCTAACTGTGCTTCATGTCACCTCGTGTTCTCTAACTGTGCATCGTGTCACCTCGTGTTCTCTAACTGTGTCATGTACCTCGTGTTCTCTAACTGTGCTTCAGTGTCACCTCGTGTTCTCTAACTGTGCATCATGTCACCTCGTGTTCTCTAACTGTGCATCATGTCACCTCGTGTTCTCTAACTGTGCATCGGTCACCTCGTGTTCTCTAACTGGCTTCATGTCACCTCGTGTTCTCTAACTGTGCATCATGTCACCTCGTGTTCTCTAACTGTGCTCATGTCACCTCGTGTTCTCTAACTGTGCATCATGTCACCTCGTGTTCTCTAACTGTGCTTCATGTCCCTCGTGTTCTCTAACTGTGCATCGTGTCACCTCGTGTTCTCTAACTGTGCATCATGTCACCTCGTTTCTCTAACTGTGCTTCGTGTCACCTCGTGTTCTCTAACTGTGCATCATGTCACCTCGTGTTCTCTAACTGTGCTTCGTGTCACCTCGTGTTCTCTAACTGTGCATCATGTCACCTCGTGTTCTCTAACTGTGCTTCATGTCACCTCGTGTTCTCTAACTGTGCTTCATGTCACCTCGTGTTCTCTAACTGTGCTTCATGTCTCTAACTGTGCATCGTGTCACCTCGTGTTCTCTAACTGTGCATCGTGTCACCTCGTGTTCTCTAACTGTGCATCATGTCACCTCGTGTTCTCTAACTGTGCATCGTGTCACCTCGTGTTCTCTAACTGTGCTTCATGTCACCTCGTGTTCTCTAACTGTGCTTCATGTCACCTCGTGTTCTCTAACTGTGCATCATGTCACCTCGTGTTCTCTAACTGTGCATCGTGTCACCTCGTGTTCTCTAACTGTGCATCGTGTCACCTCGTGTTCTCTAACTGTGCATCATGTCACCTCGTGTTCTCTAACTGTGCTTCATGTCACCTCGTGTTCTCTAACTCGTGTTTACCTTGCAGGCCGGCATCCAAAGCTAAACCTAACTCTAAGTCTAAACCGAGCAGTGCAGCTAAAAGGTAACGTGAGGTCGAGGGTCCGTGTGTGAATCCTGAGTGTTATCGCCTCAGAACAAAAAGCTGCAGTTAGAATCATTAAAGCCCTGATGGATCCTCTTTAAAACACTTATTAAATATTAAAACGTCACGTCTGTATGAAACATGAAGCTGCAGCCAGTTAGCTTAGCTTAGCATAAATGAACCTTCAGTAAATACTCTGATTACTTTGACGTTAACTGTTGAACCTCAGAGTGATCCGTGTGGATCGTTTGTATCCTCACCACCCACAGTGAGGGCTGGAACGTAGACGGACCGGGACATGGACCGGGACATGGAGAGCTTTGAGCACTCTCTGAACCACACCGGTCCATTTTCCCGTCACGCGTGAACAAGACCCCGAGATCCTTGAACCCCTTCTCTTGGGGCACCGGTTGTTAAAGGAGGGAACGATCCACTGTTTATGAACTCGGACTTGGAGATGCTGAAGGTCGCGGCCCGATGACACCAACAGAACCACATCGTCTGCAAACAGCAGAGTGATCCAAACCGGACCTTCCTCAGCCGGCTGCACCTTGAGACCCCGACCACGAAGATCACGAACAGAATCGTGGACGAGGGGCGACCTCGTTAAGTCCAACGTTTGTTCTCCCTCAGCGCCCCCTACAGGACGGATAGAACAGTTTACAGTCTTTATGCTAAGCTAAGCAGCTACTGGCTCCAGCTCCATATTTACTATCATTAATGCTTTATTGTTTATTTCATGTTTGAATCATCATTTATTTGAATGATCTGCTGTGAATTCAACTTGTCTATCTAATTGTCTATCTACGACTAATCAGTGTTTATTTGCATATTCAAAGTTCATTTGCATATTCAAAGTTTATTTGCATATTTAATGTGTATGCATTATTTAAAGTTAATTTGCATACTGAGAGCAGACAGTGTGCAAACACATTCCTTGCCTGTCTCTGCTCCCTGCAGGTTATATTTGGAGCGTCAGAAGAACTTCTACCACCTCCACTCTGTGGCGTGCACAGGTACCGAGGTCCACCTGGCAGCCTGCACGCTCGAGTACAGCAAACCCAACGCCACGTCCACCTGCGCGGGCGGCACGGCGGCCGTGGTCAGCTGCATGCCGGGGCCGATGTTCATGCAGAGCAGCGGCTCCAAGAAGAAGCTGAAGATATCGGTACAGTAGACTTGAACTTCAGAGAGACGTGCTGAAGGTTCCAATGTTATTTATGAGTCTGTTTGTCACCAGAACAACGTGAGGCTGAAGGGAGGCTCCAGGCTGGGCGAGGGTCGGGTGGAGGTGCTCAAAGATAACGAGTGGGGGACGGTGTGCGACGATCGCTGGAACCTGCAGTCGGCCAGCGTCGTCTGCAGGGAGCTCGGCTACGGCAGCGCCAAGGAGGCTCTGACGGGAGCACGCATGGGACAAGGTGAGGAGACGAATGAGGAGCTGTGGCAGATCTCCTTCTTACATGGTGGGAGGAGCAGGAGAGCTGAAGGAGTCCAGACTAGACTGGACTCCATCAGTCTGTCTGCAGCTCGTCTGATGAGGCTTCACTGAACTTTGACTCGTCTGGTAACAGTGAAACCAAAAAAACAGAATGAAGCTGCTTCCTGCTCAAAGAAGAGAAAGAAACCCGTTTTAATCAGAGTAAAGCATCGACTCAGTTCAACCTCTGGGACACTGATCGGGTCAGGTGGGTGGTGAATGGACTCATGTCTCCTTTCTAGTCTCCTGACCACTCAAAGCGCTTCACACTGACGGTTCAGCCTCAGGAGCAGTTTGGGGTTCAAGGAGACCTCAGATGATTTTCATCATTCATGTCTCCTCCATCCATCCCAAACAGAAGCTTCATGCATCATCAGTGACGTCACCTCGCCGTGCAGCAGGAAGGTCACAGGAAGTCAAAGTAATATATATGAAAGTGTCAAAATAAAAGCACCAGCTCATCTTCATGGAGGTGTGTGTACATTTCCACCAAAGAAGAAGAAACAAAGAAGTCTTTTGAAGGAGCGCTGTGCAGGAAGTGGGCTGGTCAGCAGCAGCATACCTGCTCTGTGCTCAGGCCGATGTCAGACCACCGGCTGGAAACATTCCCAGACGTCACCAAAGTCGGAAACGGGCTCGGCTGAAGGAATTCCTTTACCAGGAATCTCATGATAGGATCAGCTCATGGAGCCTGACTCCGAGTTTAAAGGAACAGAGAGCGACCGATGGGAACGTTCAACACGGCAGACAGAAACTTCTGAAATATTCCAGAAACTTCTGAAATATTCCAGAAACTTCTGAAATATTCCAGAAACTTCTGAAATATTCCAGAAACTTCTGAAATATTCCAGAAGTTCATATTTACCAAACCATGACAGCAAAAGACTTTATATAATATATATATAATGAACCTTTAATATGTTAACGTGGAATCAACAGTCTCTGATATAAAATGCTGCACAAACAAAAGTTCAGACAAACATGAACTGACCTGGATTCTTCTAATCGGACCTCATTAAAATGTTTCAGCAGCTTAAAGAGCAATTAAGACTTTAACCCTTCACTGTACTCAGACTTTTAACGTGAGTGTCTGTCTCTCTCTCTGTCTGTCTCTCTGCCTGTCTGTCTGCCTGTGTGTCCAGGTATGGGTCCGATCTACATGAACGAGGTGAAGTGTCTGGGTGTGGAGAAGTCCGTCTGGAGCTGTCCCTTTAAGAACATCACGTCAGAGGACTGTCAGCACATGGAGGACGCCGCTGTCCGCTGCAACGTGCCGTACATGGGCCTGGAGAACTCGGTCAGAGCTGAACTTAAAGAACATGAATCAAACTGTTGTTATAGTCAGGAATGATGTAGACACAGGAACCTTTCTAACCTTCACGCTCACTCAGTGATCCACTGCTGTCACCACAACACTAAAAATCATTTGACATTTTGTCTTTTCTGGAGTTTGAGGTTAAATCATTTGAAAGCAGCTCTGCTCTTCAATCATGGAGCTCCTCAGTCTACGTGTCCCCCACGTTAAACTCAGATCTCTAACACTGACTACAAAGCAGTCTCTGGACATGACACATCTGTCCTCTACAGCTGGACATGACACACCTGTCCCTCCACAGCTGGACATGACACATCTGTCCCTCCACAGCTGGACATGACACATCTGTCCCTCTACAGCTGGACATGACACATCTGTCCTCTCCAGTCCTCGTCCCTCTGAAGGACAAATGTCAAAGATAGTTGGTGTTCTGTGACAGCAGTGATCTCCTCTCAGTCGGTCCAGTTGGATAAAAACTTGAACTACATGATGTTTCAGTTTTTATCCAGCCCGGCTGCTGCGTGTGTTTCTGCCTCTGCTCTGTCGTCTCTAACCCGCTCGGCCCCGCACAGATCCGGATCACGGGAGGACGGACCCGTTACGAGGGCCGCGTGGAGGTGCTGAGCACCGACTCTAACGGGACCCAGAGCTGGGGCCTGATCTGTGGAGAGACCTGGACCACCAAGGAGGCCATGGTGGCCTGCAGGCAGCTGGGCTTGGGCTACGCTAACCAGGGCATGCAAGTAGGTTATTAACACCACCCGAGCAGAGCGGAGCTGCCTCCACCCGCTTCCTTTGAGTATATTTGACATATGCAAATATAACATACTGTCACCAACACATGCATGTTCAAATATGTGGAGCATGCTCATGCTTTAACACTCAGTCATATACTTGAACATGCGTGCATGTGTTAATGTCTGACAGTACATTCAGCTCCACCACACTGTTCTGCTGTCTGTGGGCAGCAGCAGCCAAAACAGACTCACATGAAGTTTCTAATCAAAAGCAGTGAGCTCATGTGGAAAGCATGCTGACGTTCTCCTCGCCTAGAAACAGTCTGACCAAACTGCTTCAACAACAGCAACACGACGCGAGTCTCAGCCAGACAGCTCAGGGACAGGACAGGAAGTGTGTCCCCTCACTGACTCCCAGCAGGTCATTTCTGCAGATCCGGATAGTGGGCGGTCGGAGCACTTATGAGGGCCGGGTGGAGGTTCAGGTCGGCTCCAAGTGGGGCACAGTGTGCAGCTCAGGCTGGACCACAAGGGAGGCCATGGTGGTTTGCAGGCAGCTAGGGCTCGGCTACTCCATGCATGCCATCAACGTAAGTCTGAGCAAAGAGTCAAATCATTTATCGTGTCATAACGAGCAAAACAACAACAACATGAATAATTCCAAACTTATTAAAGACGTGTCAGATTAATGCACAACTCTGACTTTTATTCTTACAGAGTTGTTGTGTTTCTACGGCAGCCCAGAAAGGACAAACTAAACACTTATTCATGTTAGGACAGAGGGGGTGATGTGAGGGGCTGCAATCGTCCTCCACACTGGACCTTTAAATCTAAATACTTTCAAATCTTTTAATTCATTTATATCCGGCTGTCCAAATAAATAATTCAGAGAGATTCTTTTAAATGATTTGCTTGTTTCATTGGATCAGTCTAAAGTTTTTTCCCTGCAGAACAGAATAAAATGTTTCAGCGATCTTAAAGACTCATAAAGACTCTTAAAGACTCTTAAAGACTGGTTTTATGTGACCGCGGCTCTCTGCTGCAGCCTTGAAGCTCGGCTGTAAACTGGGAGCTCGTTACACTGACATGCACTTAAACTAAATCACGGAGTGCGTCTCTAAACACGAGCGATAAACGTCAGGTTTTAGTGTCATTTCCCCGAATCAAAGAGAAACCCGTTTTCTCCAGCCGCAGAACAAAATGCACAGAGACCGAGACTGAGGTCACCATGGCAACACCTGAACGCATCACAACACGATGACAAGAGAGAGCACTGATGAAAAAAATAAAGTTGATATCTTTAGAAGTGATTGTACATTTTAAATATAGTTACCTGGAATACTGATAACTGGTCTTCATGTGCTGAGGCACTGAGAAACTCTCAGTGAGTCTTTGTCCTGCAGCGATCATAAACTCAGAATCACAGCGTGTCCTCAGCGAGCAGCCAGAAATGAGTCATGCACATCTGTTTCTGTCTGCAGATTATTTCCTGATCGATGCTGCGTGTTTGTTTCTGTTTGTCTGTTTGTTCTCGTCTGAACCTTGAATTTAAGGAAACCTGGTACTGGGACAGCAGCAACGTGACGGAGATGATAATGAGCGGCGTGAAGTGCACGGGGAGCGAGATGTCTCTGGGTCACTGCCAGCATCACAAAACTGTCAGCTGCCAGAAGTCTGCAGCAAAGTTTGCAGCAGGAGTCATCTGCTCAGACAGTGAGTGTCCACGCAGAGACATCCACATGTTTATGAGATTATTACTGGAACTCCAGTCTGATCCTGCTGTCCGCCCCCAGCCGCCTCTGACCTCGTCCTAAACGCGCCTCTGGTCCAGCAGACGGTCTACATCGAGGATCGGCCTCTGCACATGCTCTACTGTGCTGCAGAGGAGGACTGCCTGTCCAAATCTGCAGCCGAGGCCAACTGGCCCTACGGACACCGACGCCTGCTCCGCTTCTCCTCCCAGATCCACAACATCGGCCGGGCCGACTTCAAGCCAAAGGCCGGGCGGCACTCGTGGGTCTGGCACGCCTGTCATGGGTAATGATGTCTTCAATAATATGCAGCTATGATTGGATAAAATGCTGAACGCAGATGGACTGGAAGATCGAGAGCTCTAACCCGTCACTCCTGAACAAGACCTAGAGATACTTGAACTCCTTCACGTGGGGCAGAAGCTCGCTCCCAGGCCGGAGGAACAGTTCACTGGTGGAGAACCGTGAACTCAGACTTGGAGGTCGCCTCAGTGCTGATGGTCAATCCATCAAACTGCACGTCCAGACCTTTGACTCTGATAAACGAAGTCTAACTTGTTGTGTGCTGTCAGTTATTAATGATTCATTAACAGCACGTTCTCTTCCACAGACACTACCACAGCATGAACATTTTCACCCACTATGACCTGCTCAACGCTAACGGTACCAAAGTGGCGGAGGGACACAAAGCCAGTTTCTGTCTGGAGGACACGGACTGTCAGGAAGGTGAGCGTGGTACTTCAGAACCAGAACCAGGAGCCGGTTTGGAGATCATCATTAGACTGATGCACATTCATGTTTCTTCAGGCGTTTCCAAACGGTACGAGTGCGCCAACTTTGGCGATCAGGGCATCACCGTGGGCTGCTGGGATCTGTACCGCCACGACATCGACTGCCAGTGGATCGACATCACGGACGTCAAACCTGGAAACTACATCATGCAGGTGAGACGCTGTGTTCACTCACAGAGGAAACACTCGACAGCTCCAACAAGTTTAAAGAAGACAGCAACTGTCCAACAGCAACTTTGTAGATAATTAGATTGAACTTTACTGAACATGAAGTAGATATGTACAACACCACAGAGAAGACTGCAGGGAGTACTCAGGAACTGTTTCCATGAACGGAACATCACACGTCGCTATGATGGAGCCAACTCCACGAGCTGGGAAGAAATTCTTGTGATTTCAAATAATTTCTTAATCTGGATTATGTCACCAGTGTTAAACATAAATCCAAAACATAAACGACAAAGAAGCTTCAGTTAAAGTTTTAAGAGCTGGTACATGAGCTGTTACTGTGAAACACTGAACTGAGTCTGGGAGGGTGAACTGGAGTGAAATCCTGCAGGAGCTCGATGAGATGATGAGATGCAGAGCAGGTGAGCATCAGTGGTCGGTCGGTCAGTCAGTGCAGACAGACACAGAACACAGAGGACAGGAAACACCCGGAGGACAGCCAGTGTCTTTACTGTCCATGCTGTCGTATTAATGATGTCACCTCTTCAGGTTGTGATCAATCCAAACCACGAGGTTGCAGAGAGCGACTTCACCAACAACGCCATGAAATGCAACTGCAAATATGACGGACATCGAATCTGGCTCCATAACTGTCACATCGGTAAGCAGCCGTGACCAACCTGAAGCAGCAGACGTGAACGTCCAACTCAGACTCCTCTGACGCTCTCTGTCCTTTTACAGGTGACGCGTTCAGCGAGGAGGCGGAGCGGAGGTTCGAGAAATATCCCGGGCAGCTCAACAACCAGGTTTCTTAATCAGCCGTAATTTAAAGTCGGTTTAACGAGTAAACACACACCGACACACACTCCTGCAGTGACGGAAGAATCCGGGCGATGTGTCGTACGTCTGAGTTTTTATACTTGAATATTCAAGTGCTTGTTTCTCTTCTCAGTCTGATGTGAGCTGATGCTATATTTTTCTAAAGTCTGTGTCTGACAGATGTACAGCCTCTTCTCCTGTTGAATGTTTTTTATAACCATTATGTTTGTCAAACCCGAGGCAGCTCTGTGAAAGTCTGACTTCACGCTGGGCATTATGGACGGTTTTGTTCAGGTTCCACCTGTCTCCACAGATATCATACTTGTGAATGTATTTATTGCTCATTGTTGTCATGTGTAGCTCTGCTGTCTCGTGAACGTAGACATGTATGTATGCTGATGTAATCACACCCTGCACCAATAAAAGGAGAGGAACAATGAGCTGTGTCCGAGAGCTTCTTTGACTTCACTTCTGTCCTGAGATGAACGTGTGCAGAAGGTTCTGGGTGTCACAGATCACCCTGCCCACCACAGACTAGCCAAACATCTGCAGCAGATGTTGGAGGACCTCAGTCTTTTCTCTCCATGTTTGCTGTCCAGTCGTCGACCTCCATCGATGTGCTTTGTTCCTGCTGAAGTCCAACCACCATCTCCTCGCTCTCTGTTCAGCTGCAGATGGTTGGTCCTGGTCCTGGTCCTCCTCCTCCATCCTCGATACAGCCAGTTCTGAGTTATTCTGGAAGTCCGATGTGTGCAGGCTGAAGACGACAGAGCGCCGTGCTGGAAGCCCACGATGACACACCTGAGATTGAACTTCTTGTCTTTGTCACCAGGTCAAAGTGGACCTTCATTATTGCAGCACGTTCGCTTCACAGCGGACACAACACGAGCTCCAACACTGAGGCTGACTGAGTAGATACTGACTCTACATGAACTGTCCACACCTGACTGAGCTGCTAATAACACTTAATCTGCTCTGTCGTGCTGCTAATAATCCCGGAGTTCGACAATCCCATGAACCTCTGCAGTGATCACGTGAACCGTGTCACCTCCTGTGAACAAAGATAGTCTAAAATCATTTTGTTATTGGAGGTTCATCCTCCAACATGAGGCTGAACTGCAACACAGCGAGGACGTGAACCTGTGAGCAGATGTTCAGACGTTCATGATATACTGTGTGTGAGGGATTTAGTGCCGAGGCGTGGTGTGTGATGCTTGTCAAGTATTTGATGCAAAGCAGGTTTGTGACTCGTGACTCATCATTTACAGATTTCAATGCGTTCCAGATGTTTCGGTTCACGTGTCGCCTCACGCTGAAGCTGCAGGTCCACGTCCTCCATCAGCCTGCACAGCTGGAGCACAGTGAAACATGCAGAGCAGCGCCTCCTGGAGGGAGGGAGCCTCACATGCAGGACCAAAGGCCGTGATGTGACGAGTTATATATATATTATATTATATTTTATATTATATAACCTCAGCCTGGACACAGACAGCTTCATGTTCACAGACTCACTGATTTAGTGGAAACTCAAACATTTAATTTACTCTACACAGATTATCATGAGACAGGAACGATCACAACATGCTGAGTCATGCTGGTCCATCACGTGTCCAACACGGCCTGGTTCTGATCACATGACGGCACATTAACCCTCCAGTGACACCGAAGAGATGAAGAGATCATCTTCTTCTGTCGTCAGCGTTTCACTGCAGCGTCGTCTGTTTGACAACGCGTCCTTCTCTGTCGATGGCAAAGTTGTAGTTCTTTGGATTGTCCAGAGCGTCTTCTATCCGCTGGTCCAAGTTCTCCATGGTGATGAAGTTCTTTGCGTCCTCCTGTAAGAGTCAAAGGTCAAAGAACGTCGTCTCCTCCGTCTCTTGTACTCATGCACATCTGCAGACAGACTGACAGCTCGTACCTGCAGCTGCAGGATTTCCTGCTCTCTCTCTCGGATGAACTCCTGCTGCTCTCGCTCTCGCTTCACGGCAGCTTCCTGCTGCTTCCTCTCAGCTTCCTCCTCCTCGGCCCGGATCCTTTGAATCCTGACGGACACACACACACACACACACACACACACACACACACACACACACACACACACACACACACACACACACACACACACACACACACACACACACACACACACACACACACGATCAGCTGGCACTTTCCACACACACCTTCAAACTGAAGCTCTTCTTCTTCTTACCTGAGCTTCAGCAGGCGGAGGTTCTCCTGGTTGTTCCAGGCCATGAGGGCTCGGTGCTCCTCCGCCTCCTGCCTCGCCCTCTCCTCCGCCAGGGAGCCCGTCTCCTCCTCGTACTTCTTTCGAAGCACCTCCTCCTTGAACTCCAGGCTGGCCAGAGGACAGGAGCAGGTTAATGCACAGTCAACAACAGCATCCTGTTTGAATCCTTTCATGTCTCTCTGCTTGTAACAGTGACACCTGGTGGTTACAATCAGCACTACAGCAAAGTTTGATTTCATGAAGTCGTTTTATTTGGTTTGAGAGAGAAAGGAGACGTTACAGTCTGACTGTTGGACAGCGTTACGTCCAGCAGAACAACGTCCTCTGTAGAGGACACACTGCAGACGTCAGTCACATTAGACAGGCGTCCACTGTAGAGGACACACTGCAGACGTCAGTTACATTAGACAGGCGTCCTCTGTAGAGGACACACTGCAGACGTCAGTCACATTAGACAGGCGTCCTCTGTAGAGGACACACTGCAGACGTCAGTCACATTAGACAGGCGTCCACTGTAGAGGACACACTGCAGACGTCAGTCACATTAGACAGGCGTCCTCTGTAGAGGACACACTGCAGACGTCAGTTACATTAGACAGGCGTCCTCTGTAGAGGACACACTGCAGACGTCAGTTACATTAGACAGGCGTCCTCTGTAGAGGACACACTGCAGACGTCAGTCACATTAGACAGGCGTCCACTGTAGAGGACACACTGCAGACGTCAGTTACATTAGACAGGCGTCCTCTGTAGAGGACACACTGCAGACGTCAGTAACTTCTCAGACTTCATAACTTCCTGCAGCATGTTGTGTGTTTGGAAACTTTCTGATGATCTCCACAGTGTCTGTATCTTTACAGTGTCTGTATCTTTACAGTGTCTGTGTCTTTACAGTGTCTGTATCTGTACAGTGTCTGTGTCTTTACAGTGTCTGTATCTGTACAGTGTCTGTGTCTGTATCTTTACAGTGTCTGTATCTTTACAGTGTCTGTGTCTTTACAGTGTCTGTATCTTTACAGTGTCTGTGTCTTTACAGTGTCTGTATCTGTACAGTGTCTGTATCTTTACAGTGTCTGTGTCTTTACAGTGTCTGTATCTGTACAGTGTCTGTGTCTGTATCTTTACAGTGTCTGTGTCTTTACAGTGTCTGTATCTGTACAGTGTCTGTGTCTGTATCTTTACAGTGTCTGTGTCTTTACAGTGTCTGTATCTGTACAGTGTCTGTGTCTGTATCTTTACAGTGTCTGTGTCTTTACAGTGTCTGTATCTGTACAGTGTCTGTGTCTGTATCTTTACAGTGTCTGTATCTTTACAGTGTCTGTATCTGTACAGTGTCTGTGTCTGTATCTTTACAGTGTCTGTATCTTTACAGTGTCTGTGTCTGTATCTTAACAGTGTCTGTATCTTTACAGTGTCTGTGTCTGTATCTTAACAGTGTCTGTATCTTTACAGTGTCTGTGTCTGTATCTTTACAGTGTCTGTGTCTTTACAGTATCTGTATCTTTACAGCGTCTGTATCTGTATCTTTACAGCGTCTGTGTCTGTATCTTTACAGTGTCTGAAACTTTACAGTGTCTGTATCTTTACAGTGTCTGTATCTGTATCTTTACAGTGTCTGTATCTTTACAGCGTCTGTATCTTTACAGTGTCAGTGTCTGTATCTTTACAGTGTCTGTATCTGTATCTTTACAGTGTCTGTATCTTTACAGTGTCTGTGTCTGTATCTTTACAGTGTCTGTATCTTTACAGTGTCTGTATCTTTACAGTGTCTGTGTCTTTACAGTGTCTGTATCTGTACAGTGTCTGTGTCTGTATCTTTACAGTGTCTGTATCTTTACAGTGTCTGTATCTGTACAGTGTCTGTGTCTGTATCTTTACAGTGTCTGTATCTTTACAGTGTCTGTGTCTGTATCTTAACAGTGTCTGTATCTTTACAGTGTCTGTGTCTGTATCTTAACAGTGTCTGTATCTTTACAGTGTCTGTGTCTGTATCTTTACAGTGTCTGTGTCTTTACAGTATCTGTATCTTTACAGCGTCTGTATCTGTATCTTTACAGCGTCTGTATCTGTATCTTTACAGCGTCTGTGTCTGTATCTTTACAGTGTCTGAAACTTTACAGTGTCTGTATCTTTACAGTGTCTGTATCTGTGTCTTTACAGTATCTGTATCTTTACAGTGTCTGTATCTTTACAGCGTCTGTATCTTTACAGTGTCAGTGTCTGTATCTTTACAGTGTCTGTATCTTTACAGTGTCTGTATCTTTACAGCGTCTGTATCTGTATCTTTACAGCGTCTGTGTCTGTATCTTTACAGTGTCTGTATCTTTACAGTGTCTGTATCTTTACAGTGTCTGAAACTTTACAGTGTCTGTATCTTTACAGTGTCTGTATCTGTGTCTTTACAGTATCTGTATCTTTACAGTGTCTGTATCTTTACAGCGTCTGTATCTTTACAGTGTCAGTGTCTGTATCTTTACAGTGTCTGTATCTTTACAGTGTCTGTGTCTGTATCTTTACAGTGTCTGTATCTTTACAGTGTCTGTATCTGTACAGTGTCTGTATCTTTACAGTGTCTGTATCTTTACAGTGTCTGTATCTTTACAGTGTCTGTGTCTGTATCTTTACAGTGTCTGTATCTGTACAGTGTCTGTATCTTTACAGTGTCTGTATCTTTACAGCGTCTGTATCTTTACAGTGTCAGTGTCTGTATCTTTACAGTGTCTGTATCTTTACAGTGTCTGTGTCTGTATCTTTACAGTGTCTGTATCTTTACAGTGTCTGTATCTGTACAGTGTCTGTATCTTTACAGTGTCTGTATCTTTACAGTGTCTGTATCTTTACAGTGTCTGTGTCTGTATCTTTACAGTGTCTGTATCTGTACAGTGTCTGTATCTTTACAGTGTCTGTATCTTTACAGTGTCTGTATCTTTACAGTGTCTGTCCCTTTGTCCCTGTGGTTCAGGATTTCTGACACACTCTGATGGTGTCTCTAATTACAAGTCTAATTAAACTTCTTTGTGTCATTAGATTTTAATGTAACGTTTAAATGAATGTAACGTTTGAATGAATGTAAGGTTTAAATGTAACGTTTAAAATGTAACGTTTAAATGTAACGTTTAAATGTAACGTTTAAATGAATGTAATGTTTAAATGTAACGTTTAAATGAATGTAACGTTTAAATGAATGTAACGTTTAAATGAATGTAACGTTGTAACTAAACATACCGGAGCGCCCTGGTGAGCAGCTGGTACTCCGAGTACCGGTCCTTCAGGACCACCATCTCCGCCGGGTCCACCGGGGGCGGCACTTTGATCCGGCCCTCTTTGGACTTGGCCACCGGGTCGGTTCGGGACTTTCTGCCGCGGACAGCCTCCACGAGCACGGCGCACCTGGGCGCGAGGAGCCGGGCCGCCTGCACGCTCCTCCCGCCGAGAACCGGGAACATGTCGGCGTGGACAGGTGACACGTGCACAGGTGCGGGTTCTCCTGGTTCTCCGGTTCCGGTTCTCTTGTCGCTGTGTGTGTGTGTGTGTGTGTGTGTGTGTGTGCAGCTGTTTCACTTTGACAGACGTTACAGCTCCGAGGCAGCGGCCATGTCAGCGTCCTCTGACCGGAGGAAGTGAACCTCACAGCGGCTAACAGGCTGAGCCTCTGCCGCCCTCTGAAGGCGGATCCGGGACAGCGACAGCTGAGAGAGCCGCTCATGGACGAGAGAGATCATAACAGACTGATACAGTAATATATATATTTATAAATATAATATGATCATAACAGACTGATACATTAATATATATTTATAAATATAATATGATCATAACAGACTGATACAGTAATATATATTTATAAATATAATATGATCATAACAGACTGATACAGTAATATATATTTATAAATATAATATGATCATAACAGACTGATACAGTAATATATATTTATAAATATAATATGATCATAACAGACTGATACATTAATATATATTTATAAATATAATATGATCATAACAGACTGATACATTAATATATATTTATAAATATAATATGATCATAACAGACTGATACAGTAATATATATTTATAAATATAACATGAATATAACAGACTGATACAGTAATATATATTTATAAATATAACATGAATATAACAGACTGATACAGTAATATATATTTATAAATATAATATGATCATAACAGACTGATACAGTAATATATATTTATAAATATAATATGATCATAACAGACTGATACAGTAATATATATTTATAAATATAATATGCAGACTGTATGCAGACTGTATGTAGACTGTATGCAGACTGTATGCAGACTGTATGTAGACTGTATGCACACTGTATGTAGACTGCACTGCAGACTGTATGCAGACTGTATGCAGGCTGTATGTAGACTGTATGCAGACTGTATGCAGACTGTATGTAGAATGTATGCAGACTGTATGTAGACTGTACGTAGACTGTATACAGACTGTATGCAGACTGTATGTAGACTGTATGCAGACTGTTTGCAGACTGTATACAGGCTGTATGCAGACTGTATGTAGACTGTATGCAGACTGTTTGCAGACTGTATACAGACTGTATGTAGACTGTATGTAGACTGTATGCAGACTGTATGCAGACTGTATGCAGACTGTATGTAGACTGTACGTAGACTGTATACAGACTGTATGTAGGCTGTATGCAGACTGTATACAGACTGTATGCAGACTGTATGCAGACTGTATGCAGACTGTATGCAGACTGTATGTAGACTGTACGTAGACTGTATGCAGACTGTATGCAGACTGTATGTATACTGTATGCAGACTGTATGTAGACTGTATGTAGACTGTATGCAGACTGTATGCAGACTGTATGTAGACTGTATGTAGACTGTATGTAGACTGTATGCAGTCTGTATACAGACTGTATGCAGACTGTATGCAGACTGTATGTAGACTGTATGTAGACTGTATGTAGAATGTATGCAGACTGTATGCAGACTGTATGCAGACTGTATGCAGACTGTATGTAGACTGTACGTAGACTGTATACAGACTGTATGCAGACTGTATGCAGACTGTATGTAGACTGTATGTAGACTGTATGTAGACTGTATGCAGTCTGTATACAGACTGTATGCAGACTGTATGCAGACTGTATGTAGACTGTATGTAGACTGTATGTAGACTGTATGCAGTCTGTATACAGACTGTATGCAGACTGTATGCAGACTGTATGTAGACTGTATGTAGACTGTATGTAGACTGTATGCAGACTGTATATAGACTGTATGTAGACTGTATGTAGACTGTATGCAGTCTGTATACAGACTGTATGCAGACTGTATGCAGACTGTATGTAGACTGTATGTAGACTGTATGTAGAATGTATGCAGACTGTATGCAGACTGTATGCAGACTGTATGCAGACTGTATGTAGACTGTATACAGACTGTATGCAGACTGTATGCAGACTGTATGTAGACTGTATGTAGACTGTATGTAGACTGTATGCAGTCTGTATACAGACTGTATGCAGACTGTATGCAGACTGTATGTAGACTGTATGTAGACTGTATGTAGACTGTATGCAGTCTGTATACAGACTGTATGCAGACTGTATGCAGACTGTATGCAGACTGTATGCAGACTGTATGTAGACTGTACGTAGACTGTATACAGACTGTATGCAGACTGTATGCAGACTGTATGCAGACTGTATGCAGACTGTATGTAGACTGTATGCAGACTGTATGCAGTCTGTATACAGACTGTATGCAGACTGTATGCAGACTGTATGTAGACTGTATGCAGACTGTATGTAGACTGTACGTAGACTGTATACAGACTGTATGTAGGCTGTATGCAGACTGTATACAGACTGTATGCAGACTGTATGCAGACTGTATGCAGACTGTATACAGACTGTACGTAGACTGTATACAGACTGTATGCAGACTGTATGTAGACTGTATGTAGACTGTATGTAGACTGTATGTAGACTGTATGCAGTCTGTATACAGACTGTATGCAGACTGTATGCAGACTGTATGTAGACTGTATGTAGACTGTATGTAGAATGTATGCAGACTGTATGCAGACTGTATGCAGACTGTATGCAGACTGTATGTTCGGTCCTAGAGATGTGGTGACAACAGCTGCACAGAGGGGACCCAATTTGATTTTGTTCCTGGTGGTGCCCCTGGTTCAGGTCCAGTATGAACTGCCAAGGTGCCCGTTTGTGTTAATGATATGAAAAGTTCATTATCACCCTGTTGTCAGAGTAATCCCTCTGTGAATACAGCTACATAATATAACATCAGTGTGGATGGAGCTGTGTGTCACAGATCAAGGCCTGTTTATCTAGCAGAGCGTCTGCTCTGATTCATCAGCTGCAGATGCCTCGGCTGCTTGTAGTTTCTCAGTCATCTGCAGCCTTACAGAGTTAGTCTGTCACTTATTCTGACAAAAGTCAGTGGACCCCCTGCAGTCCCTGTGCGGACCCCCTCAGGGTCATGGACCCCTGCTTTAGATACATATATTTGTGCACAGAGCGAGTTATTGATGATCTGTCTGACCTCAGACTGACCCTGCTCATCACTGACTCATCATGTTCAATGCTACAGAGCTGAATGGGATGCAGCCATTATTAATGGCATGTGTTCATTGTGACAGTGAGACGCTCCACACACACACACACACACACACACTCACACACACACACACACACACACTCACACACACACACACACACACACACACACACTTCATACTCGTAGTTGTTTCAGGCTGCTTCTTTCTGTTTCCTCTCCCTGTCGGCCTGAAGACGAGCCGCCTGCATGGACTGATGGGAAATGGTGCAGTGTCGATCCGGTGACATTGAGCGCGGTGAGGACGGAGAAATTCAAGCTGCTCTGAAACGAAGAGACGCCGTTTGCTGAGTCACCATCCACACGCACACACACACACACACACACACACGTTAACTGTGTATAAAGAGTCACAGGACGCGTGAAGTGGTTTGCAGGTCAGTTATATGTTTATTCAGCTTGTTGCCGAGCGGCACGGTGCAGATTAGTTTCACAGATGGGTTCGAAGCACCGCTTAGATCTAACACCAGCAGACAGACAACAAGGAGCTCCTGCAGTTAAACCTCCAGTTTCATCATGTAGCTTCGAATGAACTCACAGAACAGAAAGAAAAGAATCTAATGCAGAGAGGCTGCGAGACACTGCAGGAACAGTAAGGAGGACAAACCAGTAACAAGGAGTCTTCCACGGCATTTACATGTGCAGAAAGTTCTGCAAGAGGAGACAGACGGGTCAGAAGAGAGAAATCTAAACTGTCTGTGTCGGTGTAAATGCAGAGGAAGAAGAACTAAAAAGACTAAAATGGTTCTTTAATATAGAGAAATGAATCTTTAAGGTTACTGGTTCATCCACTACGACTACAGAACCAGGGGTGCAGGACACAGCGGCATCGATTGGAGGAGTTCCCGGTCAATACCGCTGCAGCTTCACACATGAAGTCCAAGCATCGAGGTAAAAGCAGATTTCCGTCCTCCGTCACAAACAATTGGTCAAATGTTTGCACAGGGAGGACCCAGACAGCCAATCAGAAACTCTGCTGCTTGGACTTCAACGTGCGACACAGAAAAGGAACTCGGCCAAAACAACAGAGCTGTCCGATATCTAGCTATGTAACGAACGCAGCGCGGGCGGTCTGCAGATTACAGTTTGCCGTCTTCTGGATGTGTGGTGTCAACGTGTGGAGAAGAAGGGGGACTTCTCGTGGACCTCTTGTTCAGCACAAGGGCGCATCTGTCTTAAGAACGATGAGCTTTGGTTCGGTGGTTTGGACTTCAACGAAGGATTATTTTAGAGGGGAGGATGTGAAGGAAATGAGGGAGGAGAGGAGAGAGGGAGGATGTTCAGGTCAAGGCGGGATGAAGAATTCAGGTTGATGCCCGGCTGGCGGCATTTAGGTTTTTAGTTGAGGGCGGGAAGGGAAGGGTAAGCCAGTCGGACCTCCTCCCCCTCCAGAAGTTTCCTGCAGACGAAACAGACACGGATCATCTTCACTGTGAAAAAACATTAAAATGAAATATAACAATAATCGTGGATCAAATAGAAACGTACCTGTACGCAGCGATTTCAATGTCAAGGGCCATCTTCACATTGAGGAGGTCTTGGTACTCTCTCAGGTAACGCGCCATCTCCTGCTTGGCGTCAGTGATGTCCCGCTCCAGCTCACTTATCCTCACCTAGAAATGCAAACAAACAAAATAAATATAAATATGAATTATGAATGAATAAATATCAGAGCCAGCGACACGAGGAGGTCACACTGAGAATAAGATAAAGAGGATTTCATCTTCCTCTGTCTCTGAGACTCTTTTCATCTGGCCTGTCCTTTCTGCCTGTGTGGAGCAGCGAGCCTCTTTACTTGTTTCTGACCTCACAGCTGAATACACCCCCTCCCTCCCCGTGGTCACTCCTTCACCTGGTACTTTGCCACCTCTTTGGCCTGCGTCTCCTCCAGATCCTCCAGCTGCTTATTCAGGGAGTCGATGACGTTCCGGAGAGCTTCGATCTCCGAGGAGCGCGACTGCAGCAGCCTCCGGTACTCCATGGTCTCCTCCCGGATGGCGTGCACGGCCTCGTTGTTTTTGCTGGCCATCTCCGCCACGCTCGCGAACTTGCTCTTGTACCAGTCCTCGGCGGCCTGCATGTTCTTGTTTGCCAGCCGCTCGTACTGAGCCCGGATGTCCCGCAAGGCGGTGGACAGGTCGGGCCGGGACACCTCCACGTCCACGCTGATGTTAGCCACCTGCAGCTGGGCCTGCAGCTCTGCTTGCTCCTCTGCAAACACTTTCTTCAGGAACACCATCTCGTCACACAGAGAGACCACGGTGGCCTCGGCGTCACAGTTGGAGAGCACGGCCCTGCCGGCCTCCTCCCTGGCCCTCTGCAGGGCCTCCTCAGCATCCATACGCCTCCTCGACTCCTCCTCGTAGCGTTCCTTCATCTGCTCGTACACGTCGCGCAGGTAGTCTCTCTCCGCCTCCATCCGCATCTTCTCCCCGTTCTCCGAGTCGATCATGGCCCTCAGACTCCGCGCCTGGCCCTCGTAGAGGGTCTGCAGACGGGACGGGTCGTTCTGCCGCCTCCTCAGCGCCTCCAGCTCGGCCAGCAGGGCTCGGTTCTGCAGCTCCAGGTGCCTCACCTTCTCGATGTAGGTGGCGAAGCGGTCGTTCAGGTCCACTAGCTGCTCCCTCTCCTGGGAGCGCAGGCCCAGCAGCTCTGTGTTGAGGGAGCTGGCCTGAGCCAGGTCCATCCGCTCAGACCCGTCCGGCAGGGAAGAGGAGGCCAGCCTCAGGATCCTCTTCCCGGACGACGGAGCTCGAGGAGAAGAGAAGAGGGAGGAAGACATGGAGGATTTGGTGGTGGAATGGGAGCCTCTGTAGCTGTCCCAAGGGCGGCGGTAGGAGAGGTAGGAATCGTAGCTCATGATGAATTTTTGTTGTGGATTTTGTTTGTTTGTAAGAAAAGGATATGAATGTTTTTCAGAAGGTTTTATGTCCCCCTTGTTCTGCACACCATCGGTGAGGATGAGCGAGCGTTTTTGCACTGCACCAGCTCGGTGATGCTGCAGATCCCCGGCTTTTATAGAGCCGGGCTGCTCGCCCCCACCCTCCCTCCACCACACAGGAACATCAGTGCTGTCAGCATCCACCCGGCCAATAGCAGACTGCTGCAGTGAGGACAGAGGAGGTTGGTTTGCAGAGTCCCTCTCAGCCTCGGCAGGCAGAGCTCATGAGGTAGAGCGGCTTTGCTTTTTATGAACATTCATGTCCACATCCACGTCATCAGAGTGAAGCCTTCAGGAAGACAGAGAAGCCTCATGAGTAATATTCTGTATATATGACGGTTTGGTTTATTCATTGTGACGCTGCCCGACGTCTCACACCGTTTGGGGCAGAACGCCAAAGGCAGCAACCTCACACCGGGTGTACGGTCAGCACAGAGAGAGAGAGAGAGGTTAGAATGGGTTAATATCTCGACCCCAGAGAGGTTGAAGTTAGTTTAAATCACGGCTCTATGCAAAGCAAGAAAAAAGGAACAGTCAAATATCTGTTAGAGAAACAGCATCCATATCTGCAGATGCAGCATTATGTTAATGTCAAGGAGAAAACATGTAACCGTGTTCATGTTTCATCGAGTCTGAGCAGGAGGGATCAGTGGAAATGACTGATGGGAAATCTTATCATGGTGACAGAAGACATGTCCAAAGACATTATGTTTTGGACAGACGCCTCAACAATGGCTGAAAAGGGACAAACATTTAATGAACATGCAGCTGGTAAAAAAGACTTTCAGTGTCTGTCACTGGACAGTCCGACTCTGAAGCATTGTTCAGTTTCCAGCTTGTTGGATTATTCAGCCCAAATCAAACAAACTGTCTGCACAGACATTTCTCTTTTCTTTACAAGATGACACCACTGAAACGTAGCTCGCTGTACTTATATTTTTAAATGTCATAGTTGTCTTTTACTGTATTTTTTAAAAACAACTTGCTTCTGTTCTTTCACAGTAAACCTAACCCATAGAGACAGAAGTGTGGAATCCATGTCTTTGAGGTGTAGCTGGGATTCATTGTCAGTGCTGGTAGCCTTCAGGTGGACCCCGCTAAGATCACAGTGGTAAAATTCAGAGAAGAACAAGAACAAGTACACAGAGTACACAGAGTACTACATGGTAGAGTACTAATGGAAGGACCTGAACTGAAACACAGCATGTATCTACAGCAGTGACCTCTGGTTGGGGTTTTCACCTTTGACCTGCAGCTGTACGTCTGTCAGTCTCTCTTCATATCCGCCCTCATGGACGGTGCAGGTGTAGTTGCCGCTGTCAGAGAGGCGGGGTTTGTTCAGAGTGAGGCTGAAGTCTCCAGTGTCCAGAGCGTCAGCTGACATCGAGGTTCGGCTGCTGTAATGCTGGTTTTGAACATAAGGCTCACTCTCGTCCTGATGCTGGTGGATGGTTGTGGGGTTGAGGTCGAAGCGGCTCCACACCACTATGGGGTCCGGCAATAAGCTCTGTAACTGGCAGGGCAGCAGGACTGACTCCACCCCTTCATACACCTCAACACCTGAGGCATGCTGGGAAACTGTGAGGACACACAGACAGGTGAAACACAGCGTAAATATAACTGTACCTTTCTGAATAATAATAATATTCTGTATTAATAATCTGAATCTGTAAGTCAAGTTATCCTGACACGTGACGACTGCAGACAGGTTTGTCAACTCGTCACGCTTCATGTCAACTCAGAAACCAGACTGTCGACTCCACACCTGGCAGAGCTACACCTTTACCATCATGTGACACCTTCACCATCATGTTACACCTTTACCATCATGTTACACCTTTACCATCATGTGACACCTTTACCATCATGTTACACCTTTACCATCATGTGACACCTTTACCATCATGTTACACCTTTACCATCATGTGACACCTTTACCATCATGTGACACCTTTACCATCATGTTACACCTTTACCATCATGTGACACCTTTACCATCATGTGACACCTTTACCATCATGTTACACCTTTACCACCATGTGACACCTTTACCATCATTTACACCTTTACCATCATGTGACACCTTACCATCATGTGACACTTACCATCATGTGACACCTTTACCATCATGTGACACTTACCTCATTACACCTTACCATCATGTGACACCTTTACCATCATGTGACACTTACATCATGTTACACCTTACCATCATGTGACACCTTTACCATCATGTGACACCTTTACCATCATGTGACACCTTTACCATCATGTGACACCTTTACCATCATGTTACACCTTTACCATCATGTGACACCTTTACCATCATGTGACACCTTTATCATGTGACACCTTTACCATCATGTTACACCTTTACCATCATGTGACACCTTTACCATCATGTTACACCTTCACCATCATGTTACACCTTTACCATCATGTGACACCTTTACCATCATGTGACACCTTTAACATCATGTGACACCTTTACCATCATGTACACCTTTACCATCATGTGACACCTTTACCCATGTGACACCTTTACCATCATGTTACACCTTTACCATCATGTGACACCTTTACCATCATGTTAACCTTTACCATCATGTGACACCTTTACCATCATGTGACACCTTTACCATCATGTTACACCTTTACCATCATGTGACCTTTACCATCATGTGACACCTTTACCATCATGTTACACCTTTACCATCATGTGACACCTTTACCATCATGTTACACCTTTACCACCATGTGACACCTTTACCATCATGTTACACCTTTACCATCATGTTACACCTTTACCATCATGTGACACCTTTACCACCATGTGACACCTTTACCATCATGTTACACCTTTACCATCATGTTACACCTTTACCATCATGTGACACCTTTACCATCATGTTACACCTTTACCATCATGTTACACCTTTACCATCATGTTACACCTTTACCATCATGTTACACCTTTACCATCATGTTACACCTTTACCATCATGTTACACCTTTACCATCATGTTACACCTTTACCATCATGTTACACCTTTACCATCATGTGACACCTTTACCATCATGTTACACCTTTACCATCATGTTACACCTTTACCATCATGTTACACCTTTACCATCATGTTACACCTTTACCACCATGTGACACCTTTACCATCATGTTACACCTTTACCATCATGTTACACCTTTACCATCATGTTACACCTTTACCATCATGTTACACCTTTACCATCATGTGACACCTTTACCATCATGTTACACCTTTACCATCATGTTACACCTTTACCATCATGTGACACCTTTACCACCATGTTACACCTTTACCATCATGTGACACCTTTACCATCATGTGACACCTTTACCACCATGTGACACCTTTACCATCATGTTACACCTTTACCATCATGTTACACCTTTACCATCATGTTACACCTTTACCATCATGTTACACCTTTACCATCATGTGACACCTTTACCACCATGTGACACCTTTACCATCATGTTACACCTTTACCATCATGTTACACCTTTACCATCATGTGACACCTTTACCATCATGTTACACCTTTACCATCATGTTACACCTTTACCATCATGTGACACCTTTACCATCATGTTACACCTTTACCATCATGTTACACCTTCACCATCATGTGACACCTTTACCATCATGTGACACCTTTACCCATCATGTTACACCTTTACCATCATGTTACACCTTACCATCATGTTACACCTTTACCATCATGTGACACCTTTACCATCATGTTACACCTTTACCATCATGTTACACCTTCACCATCATGTGACACCTTTACCATCATGTTACACCTTTACCATCATGTGACACCTTTACCATCATGTTACACCTTTACCATCATGTGACACCTTTACCATCATGTGACACCTTTACCATCATGTTACACCTTTACCATCATGTGACACCTTTACCATCATGTTACACCTTTACCATCATGTTACACCTTTACCATCATGTGACACCTTTACCATCATGTGACACCTTTACCACCATGTGACACCTTTACCATCATGTTACACCTTTACCATCATGTTACACCTTTACCACCATGTTACACCTTTACCATCATGTTACACCTTTACCATCATGTGACACCTTTACCATCATGTGACACCTTTACCATCATGTGACACCTTTACCATCATGTGACATCTTTACCATCATGTTACACCTTTACCATCATGTGACACCTTTACCACCATGTGACACCTTTACCATCATGTTACACCTTTACCATCATGTGACACCTTTACCGTCATGTGACACCTTTACCACCATGTGACACCTTTACCACCATGTTACACCTTTACCACCATGTTACACCTTTACCATCATGTTACACCTTTACCACCATGTTACACCTTTACCATCATGTTACACCTTTACCATCATGTGACACCTTTACCATCATGTGACACCTTTACCATCATGTGACACCTTTACCATCATGTTACACCTTTACCATCATGTGACACCTTTACCATCATGTGACACCTTTACCATCATGTTACACCTTTACCATCATGTGACACCTTTACCATCATGTTACACCTTTACCATCATGTTACACCTTTACCATCATGTGACACTCCATTTACCTTACCATCATGTTACACCTTTACCATCATGTGACACCTTTACCATCATGTTACACCTTCACCATCATGTTACACCTTTACCATCATGTTACACCTTTACCATCATGTTACACCTTTACCATCATGTGACACCTTTACCATCATGTTACACCTTTACCATCATGTTACACCTTTACCATCATGTGACACCTTTACCATCATGTTACACCTTTACCATCATGTTACACCTTTACCATCATGTTACACCTTTACCATCATGTGACACCTTTACCATCATGTGACACCTTTACCATCATGTTACACCTTCACCATCATGTTACACCTTACCATCATGTTACACCTTTACCATCATGTGACACCTTTACCATCATGTTACACCTTACCATCATGTGACACCTTTACCATCATGTTACACCTTTACCATCATGTTACACCTTTACCATCATGTGACACCTTACCATCATGTTACACCTTTACCATCATGTTACACCTTTACCATCATGTTACACCTTTACCATCATGTGACACCTTTACCATCATGTGACACCTTTACCATCATGTTACACCTTTACCATCATGTGACACCTTTACCATCATGTGACACCTTTACCGTCATGTGACACCTTTACCATCATGTGACACCTTTACCATCATGTGACATCTTCAAAGTTTGCTCACAGATCTCTGCAGAAACATCAGACACATATATCAGATATTAGAATAGAACACATACTACATGATGTTTGAGTTTGGCAGATCATGTCTCTGTTGGTAATAAATGTTCTCCCACTGGAGAGCCTGATTATTTCTGCTTTAAATGCTGCCACATTTGTAAGGATCATGTCATTGTGGATGAGCAGCAGAGCCGAGTATGTCGGCTGGGCCCATGAATCATTTCAAAAATGTGCCTGATTGTCAGCACCTGTGAGCATGGACCCTGCTGCAGAGGTCAGCTGGTGTCATGTTTGACTGATCTGGACTTCAACTCCAAGCTGGTTCATTAAAACCAAGTTTGTCTCAGTGTTTGGACTGAGCCCAGAGCTCTGAAGGACGAGATCCACCTGTGCTGTTTGTTCAGACTGTGACTGAAGAACAAGTACAGACAGACAGACAGGCAGGCAGACAGACAGGCAGACAGACAGACAGGCAGGCAGACAGACAGACAGACAGACAGACAGACAGACAGACAGGCAGACAGACAGGCAGACAGGCAGACAGGCAGACAGACAGGCAGACAGACAGACAGACAGACAGACAGACAGACAGACAGACAGACAGACAGGCAGGATTTAACACCTTTCATTTAGTTTGACATTAAAAACATGAACAACTGTTTGGGTGACAAGTTACACTCGTGGTACTCGCTCAGCGAAGGTTACTGACAACTTGGATGAATATTTAATATGAATAGAATTATGAGGCAAATTCAAGCATCCAGTCGAAGCATGCAAACATACATTGAACATACATTAGAATGAACCTGAGATAAATCTAAATGAAATATGTACAGAGAGATTAAACATTTGCATAACAAAGAACGAAGATGAACTGGCACTGAAACCTAAATACACAAAGGAAGCTTAAAACTGGAGGGAAATGCAGCAAGGACAGGAAGTAGATTCAGAGACACAGGAAACTCAAAACAGAACTGAATGTTCCTGGATGTAAAGTTCCATGTGTTGGTTAACTGTAATGCTGACGGTTGCAGAGCTTCCTCAGGCCTGCACAAATCAGGAAGTTTCAAACATAAGAGGCGCAGCTACAAGGATTTACCATATCCTGTGACGTGTCAGAAACAAACAGCCCTTGACGTGGGTTTCAGTTTCAAGAACTCATGAAACTTGAGAATGTCTTCCATGGAGTCGGTTGACACCGTCTGCTCTACAACATGGCGGACTGTCCTCCCTAAAGTGTGGTAGTACCGCTTCACTTCCTGCAGCTCAGACTGCAGCCGTTTCTCCACGTCCTGATGCTCCTGTTGAGCTTCACTCAGTTTCTTCTTGTACTTTTCCTCCACAGATTTTATTTGCTCCTTCAGTTTCTTCTCGTAGAACTCTTTGAGCACTGCCTCTCTCTCATTCAGCATCTCCATTGCCTGCAGGTAAGTAGGGTTGGAGTAAAACTGTCCTTCATTGTCAGCAACCATCTTCTCTACCTTCTCCAGCAGAACCAGGACCTGTTCACGATCGTTGGTCTTGTAATTGTTGAGCACGTGATATCTGTTTCCTGCCTTCCTGAGGATGGACTGTAGCTCAGGACCAGCCTCCCCCAGCTGCTGCTCGATGTCTGGTCCAGGTTGGTTATCCTGAGTAAAGAGGATGATGGTGTTCTTCCAGGCATCCTCTCCAAAGATCTCCTCCACCTTTGTGACAGCATCTTTCTCCTCTGCTGTGAAACGGCCCACCTTGATGACCAGCAGAATGGCATGGGGCCCTGGGGCTGACATGTTGATGCATTTGGAGATCTCTCTCTTCACTGTCCACTCAAGTAATGAGGTATCAAAGAGGCCGGGAGTGTCGACGATGGTCACCTTTCTGCCAAAAACCTCATCTTCCTGCTTACAGCACTCCCGCGTCACTGAGGAGAGAAAACAAGTTTTCTTAGGTCACACCTGAGGTGCAGAAAGTTGCAGTTTAAAGCCAGTGTGAAAAGAGTGTGTTACCTGATGACTGACTGACAGCTGCACTGAAGGCATTTCTTCCCAGTATGGTATTCCCACTGGAACTCTTTCCAGCTCCAGTCTTCCCAACAAGAACCAGCCTAAAGTCTGACACAGAACACAAAACAAAGTGTGAAATGTTGATCAGATGAAGTGAGAGATGATCCGCCACACCACAAGTGCATGGGAGTAGATGGGGCTGTCGGTGGGTGATCCTGGAGCATCAGTGCGTCTCCCGCCAAAACTATAAGTCTGACAGCTTCAGCAGTGATATCGCTGCGTAGCCCACGAAGTTTCCTACGTTTCTATGTAGATTGTAAATTATTTCTGTAGAGTGACATTTGTGGCCACGAGAGCTGTTTGCAAATGTTTCTCTCCCTCTCCACTCTAGCTCTGGAACATTCTACCAATACACACCCATTGTAAACTTTGTCGTGGTTTTTGGTGATTGTTGGTGAAACCGTTTGGTGAAACTCTTAGAAAAGTCACAGCTCACCATTCCCGGCTGAGCTGGTCGATTTGAGACCTTATTTGTGTTGTGTTGTGTGAGCAGTGTCCTGTCAGAATAATCAGTATGGGGACAGTGAACACGCTCAAGAAACTTAATAATTACATATTTACAGAATCAGATGTACAATGTAAAACCTGTTATCATCAGGTACAGAACCCTTTCCTGACAAAACCTTCTGACCTCAGTGAACCTGACACCAACGACAGCTTATTGTCTAAAAGGTCAAATTCTTTACAGGTTCATTCACAAAGCCAGCATGTTTTATCACACACTCAGAAATACAAAGGTGCTTACTGAAATACCTTAAAACAAAGAACCATTTAACGAGAGGTTCTTTGAAGAAGTGTGACTTTAGACTTTTGGACTGTTTGTCAGGATCCTCTGGGGTGTGTTTTGTCGGGAGCTGGGCGGAGCTCACCTGCACATCGTCTGCCATCTTCAATCAAGCCGCCTGCCAACAATCAGCCCTGGATTTAAGCCTGGTTCAGGTCACCACTCATCGGCAGATTGTCAGCTTACCTCAGTGGTAGTGAGATGTACATTGACTCAGTAGTTTTTTTCGACTTGCTATATCCCGCTAATCCTGTCTGCGTTGTGTTTTCAGTTCCTGCCTTTCCCTGCTCTCCCCCGGACTCAAACAGCTCCAGCTCCAGCTCCAGCTCCAGCTAACCCACATTCATTAGAAACTTTCTTTCTTTGGTCCTGTCGTCTGCATCGTAGGTCCGGCTGTCGTCAACCATGACACTGTTTGTCAGGCAGAACAACAGATTTCAACATGCCAACTTGAGTTTCTGATGTTTTATCAACGAAAATATTTAACGATTAATTGAAAAATGTATTTCATGCTTTCACCCACCACAAAGTAAGTCCAATAAAGCTGAAGAACATTTAGTCCTTCACAGACAAAGCATCCTCTAAATAAAGAGGTTCATCAGCTGATCATGGCTCCTTGAAGAACCTTTGAAGAACCTTTGAAGAACCTTTCTGTTGAAGTGTGCAGGACCTCTCAGGATTGGTTTATCTCTTGTCTGTCTTTGTATTGTAGCTGTTGTTCATACACAGAGGACGGTTTGACTCCTTCACCCCACCCAGAGGCAATCATAAATCAAACAAATAGAAAGGTCAGAATATGACATTATCATCCAGAAAGGTGTTTAAAATGTAGAACTCTTTTAAAGTGGTGGACGGTTTCTTACCTGTGTATTTTGGCATACTGCTTCTCCTTTCTCTTGGAGGAACTGTTCAGAGACAGAGAACAGATGAACTTATTAACACCATGACGGACATGTAAACACTCAGATTACTAGAATTATAAACTGTAAATACAAACATGAGCACCAAAGTATAATTGATCAGGATGTATCTGTCTGATAAAGTCTGAATACATGGTGAATTTATTTATTTAGTGAACTTTATTCCTTTAATGTTTGAATTCCAACCTTAACCTTAGCTCCTGTAGTAAGTCTATAATACACTGTAATCAAAATAGTGTCACTTAGTTCATTAGGGACAGAAATTAACATTTTTAATGAAAACATTTAAACCCATTAACTGTCTTTTCTATCAGTGTACAGGCCTGCCTTCGAAGCTGTAGAGTATAAATCAGGAATTTCCTCCGGTTGGCCTGAGGCAGATTCATGCTGTGTTTAAGGTTTGATCAGATCTGATCTGACTCTCAGTGTTTGAGGCTGGATTGATACAATAAAACAACAAGCCTTTAATTATTATTGTTGTTGTTGTTGTTATCATAACAATGTAAACCGTTTTTCACTGGAAAGTGAAAGTAACAAACAAACAGAATAAATAAAGTCACTGACAGTGATGCCAGTAACGCGCTACTTAGTAACGCGTTACTGTAGTCTGACTACTTTTTTCAGTAACGAGTAGTCTAACGCAACTACTATTTCAAAACCAGTAGTCAGACTACAGTTACTTATCTAATATTAAATGCGTTACTTTTTCGCATTTCACTCTGTAGAATCAATGAGTTCAACGCGCCGTTTGATTGGTCCGATGCACGCTCTGCCCTGGCGAGAAAGTACTCTCGACTTTCAAAAATACCACGTCTAACCTAAAGAAGCACCTCGATAAACAGCACGCCACAACAAGCTTAAAGGAGCGAGCACCACCCGGAGTGAAAGAAAAAGACATGGTAGGTCCCAGTCCTAAACAGATGAGGCTTGATTTCGAAGCAAAGCCAACTAGTGGTGCCGAATTGAACCGGTTAGTTGGACGTTATGTGGTTGAAGAGATGCTGCCTGTCAACACAGTCGACTCGCCCTCATTTCGTGACATCGTTCGTAGGATTCCTACCAGTAAAGGCACTGAGCTACCTCATAGAACATCCTTTGCTAGCTACCTGGACAGGGAATACTCAACGATGGAGGAAAATCTTAGAACCGCACTACGTGATGTCGACTTTGTATCAACAACAGCAGATATCTGGACAGCGAATAATAAGAGCTACATGGGGGTCACACTGCACTGGTTTAGTAGACACACTTTGGAACGAAAAAAGGCCGCTTTGGCGTGTAAGAGAGTACGGGGCAGACACACATATGACGTGATAGGTCAAGAAATCGAAGACATCCACTCGTCGTATGGGATTGTAAATAAAGTCGTTGCGACAGTGACGGATAACGGCTCGAATTTTGTAAAAGCATTTCGAGTTTATCAGGCTCCATCTGATGACGACGAGATGGAAGAAGAGTCCCTCGATGAAGTCACGTTTGTACCAATGTCAGACCTATTGTCAGCTGAGCATGAGAGGGATGCTGAGGCCCAGATTGCCCTTCCTCCACACCACAGATGTGCCTCACACACAATCAACCTCGTTACCACAAATGACGTCGACAAATACTTAACATCAATTGCAGACGTCAAGGTTGTGTACAGGAGCAGCACAGCAAAATGCTCTGCTCTGTGGACAAAGGCAAGTAGGTCAAGCACGGCATCAGAGGCAGTGGAGGAGGTGAGCAAAAGGAAGCTCCTAGTCCCAACATCGACACGGTGGAACTCCTTTTTTGACTCTGTAAAAAGAGTCACAGAAATCCCCATGCATGAGCTGAACACTCTGTGCACCAAGTTAGGGGTAAAAGGTTTCAAGGACAAAGAGTACCAGTTCTTGCATGAATATTGCACTGTCACAAGGCCTTTGACCATTGCACTGGACATTTTGCAAGCCGACTGTCCTTATGGAACTTTGCTACCCACATTGGAAGCGCTGATGCAGAGGGCCCTGGCCCTTAAACACACCCTCTCCAGCATGACTGCAGGCCTGCCGGATGCCATAGTGCAGGTATGGTCCATATTTCACCTATCTGAAATTTATTCTACCATACTATTGCTGAATACAGAATATTCATTATGGCAAAACAACAATAAAATGCAAATTCCAGAAAATAATAACACAATTAATTTATGGATATTACATGATGTATTGTTAATTCAATTGTTATTTTTATAAGGCTTTGTTGGCATACATGGAATAGAATTCCTTTATTGACACTATTCACAGACACATATGTTATTGCACATATCCTAAACATAGCGATCTTTTTTTTCAGGCAGTGCAGACACGGTTTGCCAATCTCCTGGACGATAGAGGTGCCCTTCTCGCAGCTGTGAGTTGCCCAAAATTCAAGCTGAGATGGATGAGAGATGCAGATAGGAGGGAGCAAGTGAAACAGCTTCTCCAAGATGAGTGCTGCACAATTGCTTCTCCACGACAGAGCTCTGCCAGTGTCGCCAACTCACCTGTCCACCAAGGTGAGGCGGATTTTTTTGATTTTGAGGCACAGCCAGAGGAGGCCTACTCTGCAGAGAAAGAAGTGATGATGTATCTGAGTTCGTCAAATGATCTTCAGGTTCTGCATGACTTTGTCAACATAAAGAGGATCTTCTTGAAGTACAACACACCAACCCCATCCAGTGCTCCTGTGGAGCGTCTGTTTAGTCTGGGGGGCTTGGTGCTCACACCAAGAAGAAACAGACTGTCTGACCAGAGGTTCGAGAAGCTTCTGCTAATGCGGTACAACCACTGGTTTACCGGCCCCAGTCCACAGTTTCTTGCATAAATCCTTGCTTCTCTAATGCGGGACAACTACAGGCTTATTAACATGATTTTGGTCTTGTTTTGTTAAAGCACTCCTTGTTCTAATGCGGTACTACAGGTTCATTAAGATATTACTGTAATTCATATGGATGATGATGATATATGGAGTTAAGAATATTTATTTTATTTTTAAGCAAGGCTACTTTCTTTTTTACTTTCTTATAAGAAAAGTTCATTCATTGAGGTGTCGTTAGCTTTTCAGTGCCATAATATTTTATTTTTATGAGGAGTTATTTATGTGAAAGTCAATTTTATTTGTGGAAGTCAATTTTATTTGTATGTTTTAGTATCTTAACAAGACACTTTATAATTTACATAAAGTCAAGTAAGACTGTCTTATTTTTTATTATTAAAAAGTTAGTGAGTTAGTTTTCAAATGTCCCTGTCAGTTTTGTTTGGTCCAGATGTTTTTGACATTTTGTTGTTTTTGATGTCAATAAAAGTGAGTTTTGGCATAACTGGTAGTCATTTTTATGTTGAGGGGGTGGGGGATCAGCCTTTGCTGTAAGTAGGGTGGCCAGATGTCCATCTTTTAGGCCGGACCGTCTATCTTGTCAGTGTCTTGCCCAGCCTCAGGGGCAGCATCAAGCCAGACATCTAATTCAGTAAAATGCAGGAATTTGCATCTAAAGGTTACAAAATGTATCTGCTAGGCCTATATGCTGCAAGTAACTAAAAGTAATCTAACTTAGTTACTTTCAAAATCAAGTAGTCAGTAACGTAACTAAGTTACTTTTTCGAGCAGTAGTCAGTAGTCAGTAGTCGATTACTGTTTCAAAGTAACTATGGCATCACTGGTCACTGATCAGTGAAACATCCATCACTGATGAATGAAGTCATTGAAGTGTTATAAAATATGAACTCATGTAAAATATCGTGGTTAAAATAACATTGAAATCAAACTTACAGGGCGTCTCTGTCGCTGCCATCGTGTTTGCTGTTGATCAGTTATAAGTGTTGCTGATCTGGATCCGCTCTACACAATAAAAGTCTAGATAACGAAAACTAACGACTAACTAACTAACAACTAACTAACGAGTGTGAGGGGCGAGCTAAACTGAATGTGAATATACAACCTTCATCTGTAGTGAAACCTCTGTCACCACAAGTCTGAAAGACCAAGACGAGTTAGGGAGTCTTATTTTGAAAGGCCATTTAAGAAGTAGTACAGCTGAATCTGTAACTTTATTACGTCATTTAGGAAAAGTGAAAACAATCGACTTTATTTCTTCTTGGCTGAAGATCATCGTCTGCTCTGCTCCCAGGTCAGTGTTTGTCTCTTTGCTTTCACAGTTTGAAAAGTATCCTGAGGTACAAGTCCTCATTATTTTATTTCCTGTTTCTTTCTCTAGTTTTGATTTACTTTGACACTTTATTTTGACATGAACGCTTTGACACTTTATTTTGACAGTCCTAAACAAACAATTATAAATAAACATTTATAATATTATGGCCATGTTTGTCTTAATGAGGTCAAATGAAGGTTTATGGCTGCACCATTCTCTTTCCTGTCAGACACATAAAAGCTGTCCTCTTCAAACATGTCTGCAACTGCAACCATTTCACACACACACACACACACACACACACACACACACACACACACACACACACACACACACACACACACACACACACACACACACACAGGAAGTTTGTAACTTCTTTCTTTGTGTCCTGTTACACTTTGCTTTTGTTGTATGTACAGATATAGACATACAGTAATTACATGGACAGTAAACATCTATACAGATATATACAGGGTATATATATATATATATATATATATATATATATATATATATATATATATAAATTAGTTATAGTTGATTGGATGCTGAATCTGTTTTATACAGCAGGTTGTGTTCTGTACATGAGGTTTTAAATATAGTATATACAGTATGAATAGCATGAGTAGATTGTGAGTGATGATATTTACATATTTAAAGAAGAAGCAGTGAGAATAGTAATTTATCATTTACAGTTATTGTCCAGGTAATGTGCCCTTCATCACAGTGACAGCCTGTGAGAACAAACTGTGAGAACAAACTGTTCTTATGTCAGTTATGTTAGTTGTTGCTGCCATTTTCAAATCAGTATTTCAGTGCAAGGACATTACATTTGGTGATTTTAGTTCTTTTGAATTTCTCTGTTTTTTAATGAAGGGTGATCCAAAAGTCCTTTTTCTAATCATTTATAGACCACCAAGGTACTCAGGAAAATTCATTGATGAGTTTGCTGATCTGATGTCAGTTATCTGCACGGACTACAACTTTTTTATTGTAACTGGGGATTTTAACATTCACATAGACAACAACATGGATACTAATGCCAAAGACTTCTGTTCTCTACTTGACACCTTTGGCCTTGTCCAACACGTCAAAGGGCCCACACACACTCGGGGACACACTCTAGATCTGGTTATCTCTAAAGGTGTTGACATTTCTTCTGTTGTTGTTAAGGACTTGTGTGTTCTGTGAGCGCAGACAGTTGATGAACTCCTGGATAATTTCAACTGGAAAATCTCAAATGTCATGGATACTGTTGCACCTATTAAGACTAAGATGACCTTGAGTAGACAGAGATCACCATGGAGGAACACTATGACGGTAAAGGCATTAAAAACAGAATGCAGGAAAGCAGAGCGTAAATGGAGAAAAACTAAACTCCAAATTCACCACGACCTCTACAAACAAAGTCTCAGTAATTTCAACCATGAGTTAATCAAGGCTCGACAGCAACACTTCTCTAAAATTATTAATAAAAACATCAACAACACTCGCACTCTGTTTGCTATAGTTGATAAGCTTACAAACCCCCCAAAAGACAAAGTTTCAGAACTCTCTTCAAAAGAAAAATGCAATGAATTTGCTCACTTTTTCGATGAAAAAATCAAATCTGTAAGGTTAAATATCAACACAAATCTACAAAATGATATAATGACACAATCCCTAAAACCGCCTAGGAATGAATCAACTGTGATGTCAGAATTTAATACAGTTGATCAAAAAAACATAGAAGAAACAGTTCAGCATCTTAAATCATCGACATGCTGTCTTGACACAATGCCATCTGACTTTTTTAAAGCTATTGTAAAATCTGTCCAAACAGATCTGCAGCAAATAATAAATTGCTCACTTCAATCAGGCAGGTTTCCTAAACCCCTAAAAGTAGCTGCCATCAAGCCACTCTTAAAAAAGCGAACGCTGGATACTTCCAAGTTAACCAACTACAGACCTGTCTCAAATCTTCCTTTTATAGCCAAGATTGTTGAGAAAGTGGTTTTTAATCAACTCAGTAATTTCTTGAACTCCAGTGGACAAATTTCAATCAGGTTTTTGAGCTCACCACAGTACAGAAACAGCTCTTATTAGAGTGTTAAATGACATAAGGTTGAACTTATGTCCTTGAACACTGACTCAGGCAAAGTATCAGTTCTGGTCCTGCTGGATCTCAGTGCTGCGTTTGACACTGTGGATCACAGCACACTGCTGAACAGGTTGGAAACATGGGCAGGACTCCATGGAACAGTCCTAGAATGGTTCAGGTCCTACTTGGAGGAGCGGAGTTATTTTGTGGCCATTGGAAGTAATCAATCGGATCGAGTGGCTATGACATGTGGGGTTCCTCAGGGGTCAGTTCTTGGACCCCTTTTGTTCAGCCTATATATGCTGCCTTTGGGTCAAATTCTGCAGAATTCTAATGTCAACTATCATAGTTATGCAGATGACACTCAGATATATCTTACGCTGTCCCCAGATGACTGCAGTCCTATAGAGTCATTGTGTTACTGTCTAGAGCAAGTCAAAAATTGGATGAACCAACATTTTCTTCAATTAAATAAAAAAAAAACTGAGGTCATTGTTTTTGGCAATAAAGAGAAGAGGGTTGCTGTCAGTAAACACCTTGAGTTACTGTCTCTAGAAACTAAAGACCAAGTCCGAAACCTTGGCGTGTTGATGGACTCAGATCTGACCTTCAACAGTCACATAAAATCAGTCACCAAAACAGCCTTCTACCAACTTAAGAACATATCCAGAGTTAAGGGCTTTATGTCCCAAACAGATCAGGAGAAGCTGATCCATGCTTTCATCTCCAGTAGACTTGACTACTGTAATGGTCTTTAGACTGGACTCCCCCAAAAAAGTATCAAACAGCTGCAGCTGATTCAGAACGCAGCAGCTCGAGTTCTGACCAGAACAAAGATCAGAACACATCACCCCAGTTCTTAAGTCTTTACACTGGCTCCCAGTTAGCCACAGAATAGATTTTAAAGTTCTGCTACTAGTTTACAAATCACTGAATGGTTTAGGCCCACAATACATAAACGACATGTTAGTAGAATATAGACCCAGTAGGGCTCTGAGATCTACTGACTCAGGTCAGATAGTGGAGCACAGAGTTCAAACCAGACACGGTGAAGCAGCATTTAGCAGTTATGCTCCTCACAACTGGAACAAACTACCAGCAGGACTGAAATCAGCCCCAACTCTGAGCACTTTTAAATCCAGGTTAAAGACTTTTCTATTTTCACGTGCTTATGGCTGAGCTCTTTAAAGAACTTTTAATCACAATCCTGTGATTCGTTTAATGTTTTAACTGTTTTCAAATTTGCTGTTTTAATGATTTTAAATGACATTCTGATGTTTTTAATTACATTTTCTTCTCTTTTTTTATTTTTGATTTCTATTTATATTGCTTGTCTTAATGTCCAATGTTTTTCCTTGCCTCTGTAAAGCACTATGAATTGCCTTGTGTACGAATTGTGCTATACAAATAAACTTGCCTTGCCTTGCCTTTTAGTCTTTTTCAGGCTTTGTAACTTCTTTCTTTGTCTCCAGCAGATATTTTCATGCTCGAACATGAATCCGGGTCTCACCATCGTCCTTCTGGGAAACTCAGGAGTTGGTAAAAGTGCTTCAGGAAACACGATTCTGGGTCGACAAGCATTTGTGTCAAAACGATCCTTCAAACAAGTCACGACAAAGATCTCTGATCCTGAAAATGAGACTGTGTTTAGTAAACGGATCGCAGTGATCGACACTCCAGGAATATTTGGATCTGAGAGGGATGTTCAGAGATGTTGTCAGGAGGTCCTGCAGTCTTCCACACCTTGTTTGTTCCTGGTGGTGATTAAAATAGATCGATTCACCACAGAGCAGATGAACGCCATTGAGGCAGCTATCAGAGTCATTG
>JAFMOB010000092.1:0-35000 GCA_018985215.1 Larimichthys polyactis
GTTGACCTGTAAAGACAAAATAGACGAAGAGCTGGAAGCAGAAGAGGCACAAATAGCATCGTTGAAAGATCAGGTGAAGGGTGTTTTACCATGGAGCATTTGCAGAATGCAGCACAGTGAATTGCTCCTGATTTGACCATACTTGTTGCCTTTATTTCCAGATTTTGAAATGGGAGAGGAAGTTGGTAGGACAGAAGTACTGTTGGGGCAACTACACGCCCCGGTTTGCAATCGGATAACAGCAAATTACTAAAAAGCACCCGGTTAATAGAAAACAAACTGCACATGGTTTGTCAAAAGTCAAATTAAGTTTTCACCAACATCATATCTATCAAATGGTTTGTCAGTTGACCTTCATACCGATGTAAAACCTGTTACTAGTTGACAAATATTAAGGTATGTTTTTATTCTAGGGTCGTGAATGCTTTAATAAGCTGATGGCCAGGAATGGAGAGTTGAGGGAGGAGCTGAAGACACTGCAGTTAGAGAAGAAACACTTCCTGCAAATTCAATCTCAACTGGAAATGGTTGGTTTTATCCCCCAACAAGAGTTGGCTGTTGATAGTGGAGATGTTTTAATGTGGGATGGCCAGTTACGGGGGTAATAAACAAAGTATAACTTGAGACTGTAGACCGTGAAGTCTGTGTTATCTCATCTAGGAACTGCATGCAAATCGCAAGGATATTTGTAACCTGATGACTAAATGCACTGAAACCTTCAATGTCAGGTAAACAATTCTGAGAGATTAGATTTGCATATCCAGATTTGTATTCTTCAGGTGCATGAAAGGAATATGTATATGTGTTTATGTCTGCAACTAGAGAGAAGATCAAGGAAAAACGGAAGATGCTGGAGGACCAGAATGCAAAGGATACGGCTCACTATATCAAAGAAAGCAGCGACCTGGAACGAGAACTCTGTCATCAGTCCTGCGTTCAGGGTTTCTTAAATATAAAGACTATTGGATGCAACAACCTGAACTCGGGACGCAGAAAAGGTGAATAAACAGAAAAAAAAGAAGGAAATAAAGGCAGGACAACTCGACACAGGTGAAACAAATCAGACTGGAACAAAAAACTGGTGGGAAAACAAAGGCAGGAAGTAGAAATGTAAGACACAGATAGGCTAAAACTACAAAATAAAACAGGGCACACTAAACAAACTCAAAACCGTCACAATTTCATAGTTTTAATTTCAGCAACCTGAGTGTATTAAATTAATTCTTCCTCTTGTCTTTCCGATAAAATGTGGCACTATGCATCTACACAGACTGTCGAACACATCACACCACTGTCAATCCAAGCTGGTGGCTTGTTGACCTCTAACAAAGTAAACTAGTGACACCTTGTGTTCAAAAGATGTTACTTCACTGAAAAGAGGAATAAAATGTTTTATTATTTAATCTGAAAGCACAACTTTTTAACACTAATTTGAGGCAGGAGCAGTAATATTATAGATTATGAATTAAAGTAAATTCTTAATTCTATAATTGTTTGGATTTTATATTACAATATTCCTACAATATATCCCAGCTATCAATGTGTTCATCCATCATTGCTTGTGTACAGCAGCTCTCGTACAAGCTTTATCTATTGGGTATGATAGGTAAAGTAAGAGTCTTGTAATGTATGAGTTTCATTTCAGTTTCATATTTGTCTCTGTAGTGGAGAAGGGCAAGACTCTGGAGTCTAACGAATTGGGACTGGAAGATTTTGAGGAGGTTATCAACAAAACCCTCAGAGAGACAGGGGACAGCGACCTGGACAAACTGATCAGGAACTTCATTCAAAGTAGGTCCCCATTAAACATTACTGAGGTAATGGAGGTTGTGCATTTCATCAGCAATGAAAATATGTTGCGATATATTGACATATATATTTATTTTTACATCAGGGGAGGAGCAGAACTACACTTTACTGAACTTTGTCAACTATCAGCATAGTGAAACCGAGGTCATTCGGAAGCACATCACTCAGGTTGGTGTTTTCTGTGTGTTTGAGAGAAGGGAAAAGACGTAAATAAGGAAATAAAAATGTCATTGGGATTGTATGGTGTCTTACATTATGTCTCGGACTGAAAGCTTTGTAGTGAGAGAGAGACCTTTTTGGCGGAGGAGCAGCAGCAGCTAGAGCAGCATCAGGTTCTCAGGACGAAAGTTTCCATCAAACAAGAAGCCACCGAGCAAAAGCTGGCAGTGACTCAATACCGTGTTGACTTCATGGAAAAGCTCCTAGATCACCTTAAAGAAGGTACAGTGGAGAAACCCCCTTTTTGTTTTCTCACTAGTAAACCTACATATATTGTGTGTGTGTGTGTGTGTGTGTATATATATATATATATATATATATATATATATATATATAGAGAGAGAGAGAGAGAGAGAGAGAGAGAGAGAGAGAGAATATATGTGAATGTATAGTCCCAACACAGTACTTAAAGTGTATATTGTGTTTGCAGGTGATAAAGTAAAAACGGTTGAAGCTCACCCTCTGTTCAATTTGATGTGTCCTATTAGGTGTAGATTAACACAACTGTTTGTAATATCTTCTGTTGGGTAGCAACTGCAGCTGTGGTCTTGACAGCAGAACAGCAAAAAATAGAGCACCTGACATGGCTATCATGAACAACAGTTTGACATAAATAAGTATAGACAGTGTTCATCTGTGGTTTTGTAGAGATACTAACATTCTCTTATCTACTTTCACTAGGTGTCAAATCATTGCTTCAGATATGCTATGGAAGCTTGGTGACCTGCGACCAGCTGGATTCCTCTGACAGAGACCAGGATGAAAACATCAAAGCATACCTCAGAATGGTGGAGGACCAAGTCAATGAGCTTCTCGCTCTGCAGTCTTATCTTCACTTACAGGAAAGGCCTAGTGAATGGGTATGTGGACATGAAACACCACAACAGTGAGCTGAGATGCCAGATGGAGACATATAGTAGTATTTAGCCTCTGGCCTCACATTTATGAAAATAAATTTAAAACAGAACATGTGAGCAGAGATGAAAATCGTGTTAATACACTTTCTCACCTGCAGGACATTGACAGTCTCAGTACCATTGCGGGGCAGCTACTGGGAATAAGCCCCCCACCTGCTGACTTGACCATTGCTGCTGCGATCCCTGCACCTGTGTATGTCTTTTGAAAAAAGTCTTGATAAGTATGCACATAGAAGATGATCAATCACATATAAATGAACGATTTCTGTCATACTTCAGTAAAAGGGATGAGGCAGATTTGGTGGCATCAGTGCTGCTGGAGGCAAAGGAGCCAGTGAGTAGAGAGGGTCTGCGGACACTGGCCAACAACAGAGTAAGTATGACTGAAGATTTCTCAATTTCTTCAAAGCGAAAAATAAAGAAAATCTTTCACTTTTAGTTGGTGAAATGTTTGTGTTTACAGTACATAAGTCATTAATCTGTGGTATCCCACATGCAGATTTTGTTATCAAACTTTTGTTAGATTAAATGTAACAGATTAATTTTTATTGATATTGCCTAGTTAAAGTTATGTCACTAATTTCAATATGATATGCTCTGGCAGGCATGAAAATATGTTTTCATGTATTTTTCAGGTTCAGAGAAAAAAGACACCGGAGTGATGTTTCCGTCCGGTGCTGCTCCTTAGAGCTGCTATGAGCTACTGCACACTGACAACAAGTCTGTGCTGAGCTTTTTAGCTTCTAATATGAATTAATAAAGGGAGCAATTTGCATGGAATAAAAAGCAGTGTCTATCTTTGTATACTATATATTTCTGTGAATATCAATGGTACCTATAGCTATTAAATTTAGGTCTTAGTCTATCCGTGTTTCAGTAGTAGCCCTTAACATTTCAAAAAAGCATTTGTGAATATCTGGGATATGCTCTATGTGAAATTTACAGTATGTGCACACTGACTGTCATATTGTGTGTGGGATGACATTAAGCGCAAACAATGAGAAAAAACTATTTAATTTTATAATTTATACAGATTCCCATCTTTTTAGTAGCAATAAAAAAAATACATTACATTACTCAAACAGTCATAACAATATCACATTATGCTTAAATGAATGGTCAAGTTGTTGGTATCATAATACTTAGAAACTAAACAGGTCATTCTCTCACTCAGTCACACACACATACAACAACAGACATTATTAACATCCCTGAGCAATATGAACTGAATTATCAGCATTGATTACATTACTGAGATTTGGTCATACAAGAATCTAGAAGTTTTTAATTGTCTGCTTTATTCACAGTGATTTTTAAGGTGAGGGTCAGTTTCTTGTCACTTTGAGTCGAGCTCTGGCTGGTGTCACCACAGTACACCACCCTGCTCTCCAGTCGTGAACGCTCAGCTTCAAACACCAGCAAATGGCTCAGCAGAGTCTCCTCAGGACCAGAGCGGATCAGGGATGGATCATTGTTCTACACTCACAAAAACACAAACACACACTAAATCAACCATCACAGTCAGTGTTTCAAAATCGAATCAATTTAGTGTCAGTGCCTCCTATGGGTCCAAACATGGAAATACAGTGAATATTCTACAGGAAACTATACATGGACAAAATGAAAAGTATTTGTAAGCACTTACCGCCACAGCAGAAACAAAGGCATCCATAAGGTGGTAGTCTGCTCCACCATGTCCACTCATGCCAAAGCACCTGGGGGTATTATTGTTTGCTGTGTGTTTTGTAGATCTCTGGGTCAGAAAGTCAAAAACATGTACCTCATGGCCATTATATGACAGCTCCCCCTGTGAAGACATGGTTCAGTATATATATATATATATATATTAGCCGATAGCTATATGAAAGAGGCCGCACATAATACTGCAGTGTACACTTGCCCATGATTTTTGAAAAGATATCTGCAGTTATTACATATAGACATAACATGATTCTTTTCTTTGAAGTAATTTTTTAAGATTTTTACTTTTTTTTTTTCTTACCTTGCTGCCATAGATGGTTGTTTTTCGCTTGCAAATCTCCTCAGTGAACGCCACCATGGAAAAGGCTGCCGTCAAACCCCCTTCAAACTCCATGTTAACAACCTGAGCAAACGGATCAGATAAACAGGACATAAGAGTTGTGTTGCTAAATGTAAATAATTACCTTTGAAGACAATTTGAAAATGGCATAAATCTTCTCAAAGTAAAAAAAAAGAAAAGAAGAGAAATGTTACTTAAGAAAATGACATGAATTCTGATAGAGGCAGTACGAGCAATAGTGAACAGCAGACACATACAACAAGGAAATGCAGCCTGTGATGCCACACAGTATGTTGACCTTATGTTGGATACTGGTGCATGCCTGATGGGCATGATGATATAAGTTTTATTTAAGCAGAAAGGAAACTTCATAGGTAAGAGAGATACCATAGAGACTGACAGCCAGTCTTGAGTGTGTTATAAAGCCAGTGTTGTCTTACCTGGTTACTGCAGACATCATTGTCACACTCATAGACACAGCGACCATATGGTCCAGTCCTCAGCGCATCAGTTACTGACTCGATGTCTGGGAACGAGCTCGGACAAATGACTGACACAGGCCAGCCGGTGTGACCCTAGCACACATAAAGAGAAATTACGTTCACAGATGGTAAAATAAAGAAGAAAACTGGTGAAAACCACGTGTTGAAATATCCACCTGTTTCACTCTATCCAGGTAGATTTTGCTTGCTGAGTACGGACAGTGTTTTTCTATTGAACAATCCAGGCAGCGATTTCCAGCACCTGTTGGCTGACAATTTCACATTTTATATTTATAATTGGCATCAGGATTTATCATGTCAGAATTGGCACAGATATGACACAACAACACGTTGAAAAGGATTTAAGTGCTATCATAATGTGCTGTGTAAATGATTCTTCTGTAAAGCGACAGAACAAAATACAAATATTTGTTTATATCTGCAGTGGCTACTGGTTTCCTTTGTGATAGTGAGGATTATGTATTATGCTACATACCTTGTTTTCTTTTGTGAAGTGGCTGACAGATCCAAATGATGATACTTTCACACATCTGCCAAGGACAAACAACAATGTAAATGATTAATCTCAGGAAAAACAACATATAGAAAACAACCTAGCCTAAAACAAAACACCGGGCTGAGGGGTCTAGTTTCTTCTAGCATCATTTGGATAGAGGCATTTGACAGATTGATGCACCCAAATCAACCAGCTGACCAACCAACTTATTTATTTAATCGCTGCATCTTGCTTCTTAACATTAAACAAGCTCAGAGTTGATCATTGACTGCTGTCTGTTGGTTTACCTGCGTGCCCCAGCCCAGTGATGCATTAGGTCAATGTCATGGCATGACTTAGCTAAAAGGGCAAAAGAGCTCTCTGCTTCATTCCTCCAGTTTCCCCGAACAAATGAGTGAGCAAAGTGGTAAAACCCAACCTGGAACATGAGGTCAACAAAACGAATCATTAACAGTTAGCAGTTATGCCTGCATTAAAAAAAACATACTGTTTAATGAATGGGTTTCATTTGGCACACTGATGTGAAGTATTATTTTCTCCCTAATTTATTCTATATGAACTCTTACTGGCTCGAGATGCTGAATGTGGATCACATCCCCAATGACTCCAGCATCTATCAGCTCCTGGAAAAAGATCAATTACATTTGTTTAATCAAAAAAATATTTCAGTGTTGTAATTAAAACTACTAAAATGGTCTTATCACTCCTTATTAATATCTTATTGAAATCAATTACAGGTAAACATGTCAAAACAAACATCTTTAAACCCCAAACTGTCAGAAAACTATCAAATATTTTCATATATAGAAGGCAGGACACAAGATTTTCACCTTTATCTTGTGGATGACGGGATCATAGCGGAGGACGTGACCCACTGATAGCATCACACCACTCTGAATGCAAGCTTCCACAATCGCCACGCAGTCTTCAGGAGTTGTCTAAAGTCGTGAAAACACTTTAATGTGCAAGGAAGGCATGATCGTCACAGAGAAACAGAGAGAGAGAAACTGGCACTTCAGATTAAAATAGTATTTTTTCTGACATGTGCAATGTGTTTGAAATAAACAAAATAGTTATACTGTGATGAAAATAAATAAATAAATAATATATATATATATATATATATATATATATATATATATATATATATATGTTGTTGTAAAATCAATCTGGAGGACACCCATGTCAAGATTAAAGTCATGCTCAGTGTTGAGAGGGTTAATATTTATTTACACAACACTCACTGCCATTGGTTTTTCCAGCAGAACATGGTAGCCTTTCTTTGCAAAAGCCACCGCCGGTTCCTGTGCAACACAAACCAGTTTAATAGACCAATAATGATGGGGTGTACACAGAAAACAAAAAAATAAGCGTCACACACTGATACTGCATATAAGAAAGCACAGATATTGTATGTTTACCTTATGAAGGCGGTCTGGTGTACAAATTAACACAGCGTCTGCAAACTTCTCTCTTTCAACTATACTGTGCCAGTCTAGATTGAAAAAAAACAAAACAGTAATTTAGTATGGAGCAAATCGATATAAACAGTTAAATGCACTTTTTCTTCTTTCGATGCTCACCTTCAAATATGTTTTCATCTACAATTTTGTGTTGCTGCTGAAGTTTAGTACGAGCAAATTTCCTTGGATCAGCTACTGCAACGACCTGAAAGGGAGAAGTTGAGTAAATGAAGTGCACTGTTATTAGATATTACAACTCAATATATGGCCAGTCGTGGAAATAGAAACTAAACAGCTAAACTAACTAAATAGCTAAACACAACTATTTAATTCACTGCCCTTTTTTAAACTTATATTGTCACAGAAAACATGGATTTGAGGATGAGCTTGTACTCTGACATAAACATTTCTATTATCCTTTACATGGTGCTTTTATGGGTGTCCTGTCAATGATCTCAAGAGAGATTTTATGGTGCCACAATATATCCTTATCAACACAGTTAATTAATAACACAATCCACAAAAAATGAGTCTTCAGACCTTCACACGTTCAGGATGGACGTTTGCATACTGGGAGTAGATCTCTCCTCGACAGCCAGCTCCCACCACGATGACATGTACACGATGAGCCATTATAGGACTTGAACCCTGTGAACTTTGACACAAACCTGAGATGTAAACGCACCTTAAACAATAAACAATGCCCCGGAGGAGGCTGAGTAAGTGTTTAGTTGTCAGTTCATAACACGGCTGTTAATCTCAGTACCTGTTTTGTCCCATGCAGCTGTCAAGTCCGTCTGTCTCGCTTCCGCGTCGGTCCAATGTTGTGTTCAATGTTCTCCAGACACGACTGCAAACCAGTGCTGCAAACCCATCTGATGATCTTAAGACTACAACACGAGTGATTCACTTCTTCGAACAAAAGAGCGAGCCGCAAAGCACGCGACGCCCTCTGCAGCTCATGAGAGATTCTACTGACGCATTCACTGCTGCTCGTAAACATTTCCTTGTTTGAAAATAGTAACTATCAGTAATCCAGGTAATATATGTGTAAGTACCAGGCAGGTGGATTTGCGTTTTAGATACTTCACTCAATCATTTCTTTAGACTGGTGAAGAGTTGTGTGCATTCAAACCGGTTTGGGTTAAGGACACGCTGTTGCCACATGAGGGTCGTTGAGGTCACATGTAGGTCATTGTATTCGTATGACAATGGATAAAGTGATATCAGCTGAAGCGTGATGGAGAGACATCATCTACTCAACAAGGCGCTTCAGTCATTTGGTTGACGAGCAGCATGCCAGCCCAGTGAATCATCATTTAACGCTACACACTGTGCTATTTCCAACAGCACCTGAAGGCAACATTTTAGCTGCCTATTTCTATTGCAATTAGCAGGTAGCAGCTAAAGCGTAAAAACGGTTTAGTAGCGCTACTACATATGTAAACAGTTGTCTGCCTACTACTACCACTACTACTACTGCTACTAGTACTACTACTACTGCTACTAGTACTACTACTACTACTGCTACTTCTACTACTACTACTACTACTACTGACTTACTACTACTACTACTACTACTACTACTACTACTACTACTGCTACTACTACTACTACTGCTACTACTACTACTACTCCTACTACTACTACTCCTACTACTACTGCTGCTACTGCTGCTACTGCTACTACTCCTACTACTACTACTACTCCTACTACTACTACTACTGCTGCTGCTGCTGCTACTACTACTACTACTACTACTACTACTACTACTGCTGCTACAACAATCCAACAAACAAATATAGATAAACGAAGTTAGACATTCAAGCGCATCTTTCGTGAGTCTTCGGAAATCTTCGGCTCCTTCCGCTGGTCCGCACAGCTCGGTCACATGACGCGATTAGCGCCGCAGCGTGAGCTCAGCTTTCCGCTGCACAGTAGCGGCAAACATTTCTGATGCTAACGAGCGCCTGACTTTTTTTTGTTTTTCCACCGTCCGAGTTACAAAAGTAGCTTTACTTCACAACACAGTGTTTTGTGGAAACTTATCATACAGCTAAGTAGCATAGAGTCGCGCTTTTTGGGGGCATATTTGGACATTTCTCGGTGTTAGCTGGCTAAGGTTAGCGCGTTAGCTCTCGTTAGCAACATGAATATTGACAATGTTAACCAGTCTGTAACAACCGGAGTGTCATCGACGACGTCCTCGACTTCGAGCAATTGTATCGCGAACGATAATACAACAACCAACGTCAGCAGCATCCCTCGGTCACGAGTAATGGTAATGTTGTTTGACTCATGTGGCTAATGTTGTCTGTCCCATGTTTTGATGCTCAACTCTTACTTCGAGGCAGAACAGCTCACCTTCTTCTGCTGAAGACTGGGTGATTTGTTTGCCTGTCACAACATATATGCGAGTACTTTATGAATTGTTCACGCACCGTCATGTGTGGAACTGATATTTTGTAGTAACACCTGTTGGCAAGAGGAATTTGGACTTTGCACAACCTTAGTTTGGGCAATAGTAATGTGTGAAATGCAGATAGGTATACATTTTCTGTTTCTGTCTTTCTAAATGAAGTCATCCCAAACATCTGTATTACAGCTTCAGCCTCAGCGGCCATGGTGACACCATCAGCAGACACATCTGTCTCCAACGGCGTCTATGTTCCTGGAAGCATCACCAATGGAGATGTAAAGCCGGCCGTCTCCACCACACCCTTGGCAGATTTTCTCCTGCAGCTGGAAGACTACACTCCCACAGTGAGTCATGTTTTGTCAGTAAGATTACTATACGCAGTATTTACAGGTACCCGAACCTGGCATGTGTGCCTAATCTGAAAAAAACAAAACAACAACATTGCCACAAAGTAGTCCTGCTGAATAATTTGCCTCGGTACAAACAATAAAATATTATTCCCCCTCATACCCTTGATGAGTCGACGAATCATTGTTCTCTTAGACACTGCTCTTGGTTTCCTTCAGTGGTCAGAGGCTGTACCAGTGTTCTTGCTACAGTTCATAGCAGACATACAGTAATAATGTTCTTCACAAACAAAAAGCGTCAATACCAGTAAAATTGGGCTGCACTTGAAAATTAGCCAAGATGTCTAAACTGGCACATTTACAGAAATGTCTATTAATGTGCACTATTCGAGAAGCTTTAAACCATATTTATAAATAAATGTAGGTTTTAATCATAAGCTGAATTCGGCTCTTTTCTTTTTCTTTTCAGATTCCTGATGCGGTTACAGGCTACTACCTCAACCGGGCTGGCTTTGAGGCCTCTGATCCGAGAATGTAAGTTCTAACTATGAATTATAGGCTACCCTCAAGCTTCAATATGAGCGGGCCTGTCCGATTACTCCATGAAATCAATCAACATAAATCAGAGTGCTGTTAATGGTTTTATTATTTATTAAAACGTTAGTGGCATAACCACCATTTCACAGGGCAGGCACGAACAGAGTGCTGAGTAGTTGCAGGTGGACTGTTTTTCTTTTTTTAAATAGGTCAGTAAGAGGCACATTGTAAAGCCCTTTGATTTAAAAGCATTATATAAAAGTGGTTAATTTACCAGACTATTTAGTTTGTCTTAAAATTACTTGTAGGAGGAGGGTAATATTTATATTATATAATATATTTGACACGGTGAGATAATAAAGTAAACCTGACAGTAATTTAGTTATTAAACAAATCATCATTACCACACCTGAAACCATTTCTGTATGTGTCCTTCTGCTTATAATAATTTGGGGGTGAAAGGGTATGCTTGATGCGGTAAAATAGTGGATAATACATTTTCAAAATTACTGGCAGTGTTTGAATTTAGATAAGCAATTTTCAATCAGTTAATACCCATAAGATTATGTAGTTTACTGAGTGTAAATGATAATGTACACTGAAAAATTGTCTGCCTGACTTCTACTAACGGGTTTAATTCATTTTTTAAAAAGTCCCAAAGCTGTATACAGTATACACTACTTATTTTCTATACAGACCCTTAAACCATGTAGACTTTTTATAATCACCTGTGATAATGTGCAATAATGTTTTCTTGCAACTGAAATTGAGATCAGAGCAACTTGTTGATCTGACTAGTTAGTTAGTTTTTTTTTTTTTGCCATGATAAATTGATAGGTAGACTAGCTGTGTACAGACAGTGAAAACCACAGCAATGATTTTATTTTTCCTTTCTTTAGAATCCGCCTGATCTCCCTCGCTTCTCAGAAGTTTATCTCAGACATTGCCAATGATGCTCTGCAGTACTGTAAAATGAAGGGCACTGCCTCAGGAAGCTCAAGGAGTAAGACAAAGGTCAGTGTCACTCTGATATTTAACATGTGCTTTAAATCCTGTGAAGGTTCCCGGTCGTCCAGGTCATCTTTCTTCAAAAAGGTTAAGTCTGGGACAACTGGACTTGTCGCAGTTCCAGTTGCCATCATCATGTAGTGATTTTTCTGATTGTTTTCTATCTGAAAATGTATGACTTTTTTTCCCTTCTCTGTTCTCTTTACATAGGATAAGAAGTACACTCTAACTATGGAGGACCTGACCCCTGCCCTTACAGAATATGGCATCAATGTCAAGAAACCATATTACTTTACATAGAATTGTCTTTTCTTTAAGGCTTGTTGCTTTTGCGAGTTTTATCTCCCTGCTGACCCACTAGAGTCTGTTGACACCTTTATTGCTAAATGTTTTTTTGTTTTTGTTTTTTTTGATCATGGTGCTTTAGTACAGCTTTGACAAATCTTTGTAGTCTCTTTGACATTTGTTATATTTTGTGGAGCCACCTTTGCATTCTGTTTAAATTGTAAATTACGTTTTATTGTGAAAATAAAACCCTTACCAAAAAAATTTTTTTGTCTGTGAGATGTTGCCTTACTAAAGGCTCACGTCCTGACCAGGGCGCTACGCTCCGCTCATACAAACCGTCTAGTTGTACCCTCGCCTCTCGCAAAGCGAGGTCACTCTAAACTGTTCTCTGTGGTCGTCCCCAAATGGTGGAATGACCTACAAACGGCTACTAGAACAGCAACATCCCTTTCTACCTTTAAAAAACTTGTAAAAACCTTTCTGTTTCGAGAATGCTTCCCTGCCTAACAAAACTAACAACTACTCTGTTATCCTTTACACCTTTTTCAGCTTATGTCCTCCTCTGTAAGTCGCTTTGGATAAAAGCGTCTGCTAAATGCAATGTAATGTAATAATGTAATGTAATGTTGCATCTGGGTTGAGTCCAGATCTGCTGCCTCCTCTACAGTGTGCAGTGTGGGGAAAGACTCATACATCGTCCATAAATAAAAATGCTATATTCACAATATATAATTATGTATACACAGAATATACAAAGCCTGTAAACATTGGTTACTTATTAGCAAGGATTATTGGAACTTTGGAAAGTAAAAGACCATAAGCCACATTATCATTGCTTTACAACTGTACAGCCTTTGTGTTGGGTTTATGGACAGCTGTATGTTAAAAAAAAAAACATTTTATAACTTTAGTGCAACAGCAGAAGTACTCACGAAGCTACGAAGTTACATCAGGACATGTTTTTTCTGTTGTCTCACATGTAAACGATAAAACCACCAGGCGGCGCCCTCGTGGATCTCTAAACCTTTACGGCTGCGCTTTCTCCCGCTCGGCATTATTTGTCTCCAACCGCGATCCATAACATGTCTCTCCCGAGCCACCGTAGGTCCTAACAGCGCACACGCTGGACATTCAAACTATTCTCGTGTCACAGCTCAAAACTGTCTTATTTATTTAGTCTTAAAAGAGGGAAGTGTCACAATGTCTGTCCAGTCATCAAATCCCAACAACCCCATCGTCTTCTTCGACTATAACGATCGGAGGGCAGGTGAGTAGAGAAACGTAAACTTTACGTCCCCACGTCTCTCAGCAAAGTCGCTATAAGAAAAATCATGTCCTGGTTGTAAAGTTGTGATTCATTGAAGCACGTCGGCGCTTTTTAAACAGCTTTCTTTGAACACAGACACGTCTGATGGACATAACAATGAACAACATGCAGATTAAATCCTCTTCTGTTAGCGGTAGGAGTGGTAAAATGGCGGCCTCTGTGTTATGGTTCATGTGGCCCGAGCCAGAGTTTATTCATATTTATATTGTATTATAGTATTTGTAATGAACAGGGCTTTCTGTCAGCTCAGGTTTATTTGATGCACCTCGCTGATTTGGCTTTAGAGTGAATATCTTAATATAATATAATACAATATAATATAATATGACGTAGCATATTATGTATAGTAAATACAAAGTTTATCACAAATATAGAATTTGTTTTACAAGCATTGTTTTTCATTTACATTGTAAGTGTAGTTATATTACACCACACTGGACGTACCTTTCTGTGAGCAGTACATTTAGTATCTAATGATCTTAATCTCACCCATTCATTTTAATTGACTAACTTTACAGCTCTGTAATCATATTGAACTCGTTCCTGTATTCAACCTTACGAAGATTTAATTCACAGGGTTCCCACGGGTGCTTGAATTCCTTGAAAATGCTTGAATTTCAATTGAGTGTTTTCAAGGTTGTGAAAATGCTTGAATTTTTTGTGAAGTGCTTGAAAATGCTTGAAATTTGTGTGGTGTCTATGTGTCACTGTTATTGCGCTATGGTAGTTACACAATACACCGCTCACAAGCTGAGAATACAAGCCAATTCACAATGAGTTAAAAATCAAAACAGTCAATCTACCACCATATGAAATAATGCTAATTAGACCCATATTATTATGCCATACAGTGGCACCGCTGCGCTTCCCATGACCATCATGGCAAACACAACTAGTAGGCTACCTATTTAAAGGTGCTGGAAAAATGGAAAAACTGGTGCTTGAAGGTGCTTGAAAAGTGCTTGAATTTGTTCATGAAAAAGGTGTGGGAATCCTGAATTCAACAGTGTGGAATGTATAGTAAAACTATTTCAAACACTGTGAACAGAGTTTATATTTGTCTGTTATTAGTAGAATAATTAACTTAGGCAGTATACAGCGTGCTTCACAATACCTGGATCCCTCAAATGTCCACGTCTATCAGACGTTTTATGCGTCAACTTTGAAATCCCAGTAAAACTTCCAAAAGAATCTTCAAATTGACTTTAAAATGCTCGTTAAGTTTTTGGACACACAATACCACTTCCAACTTTAAGAAAATGTCAGGCCCTTCAGAGATTTTGGTGTCCGTGTGTATGGGGTAGAATGCTGCAAACGATGCATGCTATATATACAGTTTCTGCTACATTCTGTAAATGGAGTCCAAGGAAACACAAGAAAAACAAAGAAATGACAATTGGGCCACTTTATATACGTAATACGTAAAAAAAATCTTCACAAACATACTTTGGTTTTGATAGCACTCAAAGCATTATAAAATATTTTGCACATGAATTAAAAAAATATTATTCACCGATAATGTCTCTTTCGGGGAAAAAAAAGAAAAAAGTAATATATTGGCTTTCCCATTATTGACCCATAAGTTTGCAGGCCTGATGTATATCATGTATCTTTCTGTAACAAGCCTCCCAGACAAAGACGAGTATACTTATAGAACCTTAGTTATACATTTAGCTTGTGTGCTTCTTTAGGACTCCTCAGGTGTGGTCTGAAGTTGATTGGCAGTACTGGTAACATTAGTAAACAACTGTTATCAGATTGGATTCAGATCAACCACCTTCTTTCACCTGAGCCCATGGCACGTTAGAACCAGAGAGAAAGTAGCACAGACAGAAACTTGTGATTGTAAAAATGATACAACAACTTATAGGAAATACATTTTCATTGCCTTTTAATACAGGCAACAGCTAAATCCAAGTTATTAAACAGACTGTAGTTAAAGTAGCCTAATACAGTACACAATGATTTCAGTAAATATTTGCACAATCTTATCTTTATGACAGTGAAAAACTTCTTCAGAACTCTGCATGAATTATATTTAGAAGTCCATTCACAGTCTCTTGGCAACTGGCTCAGAAACCAGTTGTGCCAATGAAGAGGTAAGATACACCTCTGTGCGCAGACCTTTTAAGTCAGTCCCAATCAAACACGGCATCCAAGCAGGTCTTTCTTCACTTTCTCGCACTACACATAGAAGACAGGGGTCCTCTTCTCTTCTGGTGGGTTCAGCACAGTTTTCGGAAGTTGCCACTGTTGTGGTCCTTGGCTCAAATACCAGAATACATGCCATGAACACACGTTTTCTGGTAGATGGTTGTATGGCTTATGCGTGCTGCTCTTTGTCCAGAAAACTACACCCATCAGTAAACTGTTGGTGCATTCCAACCACAGGAGGTTAACACTGATGTAGGCAGGTACTCCAAAGCTGAATATTTCACAGATCGCAGACACGGCAAAGTAGGGCATCCAAAAGACACTAAAGGCCAGAATTATACTGAACCACAGAGGTGGTCGCGGGTGTATGAACCCCTCCAGATCCTTTTCATTACACTTTTTTGTCTCTGTGCAGTTGGCTGAGATGATTGACATGTCCCTCGACTGGTTCTCTAGTTCTCCCCCCACTACAGATAACCTGTTAGCCTCCTTTAGCCACCGGGGAATACTTGGACAAAAAGGCAGCATAGTACAAATGAACACTGTTAAAAGCACCCAAATAAAGTAGAAAATCAGTTTTGACTCCGATACTTTACACCCTAGAGCCTTTATCCGCATCTCATATTCCAGTCCCCTTAGCTCAGTTTCAACAGAACCAAAGGCATAAATACCAGCAAGCATCCACCCCAGCAATGTCAAGACTGCGTTTGTGAGGTATTTGCAGACAGTGCTCTGGTTGCAGAGGTAGGTGTCTTTTAAGTAGTAGTCCATTACACCCAGGATCATCATGGGCAGAGGCAGTGCTGCATACATCGCCGAGACAGTTAGCCAAGATGAAGCAAAGTGACACAGGAGACCTCTCACCCCCAAGAAACCACACACATGTTATAGAAAACGCAAACAGTGTGTCAGCCAAAATGATAGACATGCTGCATGTGTTTAAAAAGGAAGTAGACAGCTTCCGGCAGCATAAGTAAAAGACCATCATGTCCATTCCCAACTTGCCAAGTGTCAGGAACAGATACTTCACAGTATGGTCTGTATGACAGTGAGACCTCCCCACCTCCCACTGCTCTACGATGGCCATCATTTTGAGAGTACTGTCGGGTCCTGGAGACGCTGGTGACTCAACAAGCGTCAATGCTACTGCAGCAGTTCAGTCCAGTGCTATAGGAAATGCTGTGGAAGAAAATAGCATTGGTTAGGACTGTACAAAGGATAGACTAAAATGAGTAGGCTAATTACAAGAAGTAGAAAAAAGCTTGTAGATGCATGAGTCAACAACATTGAGCTGGCCATGCATAAAGTAAAGTTTCTAAACATCAAATCCCATTCGGAAAGACAGCTAACTTTTTTGCTTGGCAGACCAAATGTAACTATTACACTATACTATATCAGTGAGAGGTCAAATTAGAGATCTGGTGACATTGTTTTGTCAGCAAGTTTGGTTTAATTCTAAAGGTGTATGCACACAGCGTACCTTTCTGTCCAGGCTTGTTTCTCAGTCATGAAACTTAGAGGCTATGCGTCCTTTCATCAAGACTCGTCGGTGACTGTTGTAGTAGTCGAGTAGTTTCCTTCGTCCACCTTCCTATTGTGAAGGCAAACAACTGCTGTGACACACCTTATGTGTCGTATTTTTTTCAGCCGTCCTACATGCCCAAGAGGTGTCTCTTCTGTCTATTTGCATGTCCTGTAACAGGTAACCGGGATGGAAACGCCCCACACTATATGACTGGCTTTGTTCACCTGTACCCTATCCCTATACAATTACAATATACTATAATCCCATATAACTGCATCTAGGGTTGAATGTTATGGTGCCAAAGCCTGCTTTCTAGAAATACCGCGACTTACCCTGTAAGTAGGTGTTGTTGTCATAGTGCTCCTGGAGTTTGTACTCCTGAACACGTCAGTTGAAACCTTTTCAGCCTCACTTTAGTGCACATGACACCATATCTCATCTTCCTTCCCTTTTTTTGTGTCTGTGTTCACATTATTCCAGCATCACAACAAAAGTATACATTCATCAAGACACTAGAGCCTTAGGAGACAACTTTTTCTTTACGTGTTAGATGCTGTCTTACCTTCAGCGGACGTCACCGACTGCGGATAAAATGTTCTGTGGTTGTTTGTTCTGCGTTTCATTTTACTGCCCTGAGACTACATACTAACATACTGTATTGACTGCCTGTTTGCTGTGAGTCCTGTGTGTATATATATACGTGTGTGTGCGTGTGCGTGGAGTGAAGGGAGAACTGTGCAGTGATGTCATGTAGACAAACCGCTCTTTACACGAGCACACACAGATTGTTTTTTTACACACAGATGCAGACACACAGACATTGTTGTAAAAGTCGACCACTTGCATACCCTGGTCTGGGTTGTGGGAGTCCTGGATGGACAGACGTCCACACTGCCAAACACGCATCTGAACAGACATTGTGTTGATTGTGCTGTCTTCTCATTTCCATTTTTCTATTACGCATGCTTTGACCGCTAGGAAACGCTACCAGAACTGCGACAAAATTGTTTGCATTGTTGAGATTAAAGTCTACTTTTTCAGCAAAGTTAACAGTAATCAAAAGCTAATGTGACATTGTATTGAGGTAAGTAGCTAAACTGCCAGTAGCTAAACTGCTTTTGCAGTGTTGAGTGCAACTGGTTTATCCAGGCCAAGAAAGACCTGTTTGTCTTTGTCTTTAGCTGTGCAATAGAGCTGAAAACCATTGTCTTCTTTGTCTTCTTTTTCGATACACATTTCTGTCTTTCTCTTTGTTTTGTGTAAAACTGACAAATTTTTCTCAATTCTTGTCAGGATATTGGACGGATGAAAATCGAGCTGTTTGCTGATACAGTTCCAAAAACCGCAGAGAATTTCCGGTAAGGAGGAAATCTGCGTCCCAGATTGATTATTTTATCACATGTACCTTTTTTTTAAATAGATTTTTAATTTGTTCAGATATGACATACATCACATGTGTATACGTTGAATACATGAATTAGACTGTTGTTGAGTTTACAAATATGTTACTTACAGTTACATCCTCTCTTACAGGCAGTTCTGCACTGGAGAGTTCAGGTAAGGCTGTGAAGGGCTGAATTCTGTGATGGTGCACAAACACTTCTCCACCACCCTGCACAGTAAAATGGCCACACATTCATACATTGTTTTAATAGACACACAGGAAATCTGATTAGCTGACCGATTTTTGGTAGAGCGGTGCCCCATGTACTAAAGTCAAATCCTTACTGCGGCATCCAGGGTTCCTCCCAGCTTGTTTTTTTGTAACATGCAAATGAAAACCCAGTTTTAAAGTATGAAGAGAAACCTGATAAACAAGGGTATTTACATGTGTACATGTGTATGACAAAGAAAGTATCGCTGTGGGTGGAAAGGTAAGATCCAGCTGTGCCTCCTTGTACCTAAAATAAGAAATTAGAATTAAAGAGGGAATTAAAAATGTCACAACAGTATTCTCCCCTGTCATGCAACATTGAGAATTCTTTTGGGAATCTTGTGCATCTGCATCTGAGTCACTGAGGCTGATAATTACTCTGAATGTATGAACACGGTGTTCCCATGTGCAAAGATGAAAGGCTCTCCTGTTCATACACACTTTTTAAATAATGATTGACAGACAGACAAGCCCGCGTTGAGAGAAGTGAGAGCTTGTAGTGCATCACAGTATGTTTGTCTCTACTACTAACTTCATTTTGTTCAAACTTCTGTCCTACAGGAAGGATGGAGTCCCTATCGGTTTCAAAGGTTGCACATTCCACAGGTACACAACACGATAGCATGATTTACACTCACATGATTTTTAATCATTTTAATTAGGTGGGAGCACATACCCTCTTACAGCTTTTAAGAGTTTTATTTAAAGGTACAATATGTAAGATGTTACTGTATTAAATCATAAAATTAATATGATATGTCATCAGAGATGAAGGGAAGATGCTCTACTGAAATACAAGCTTCTTGACAAATTACTACAGTCAGTATATTTCTTATTTTGAAATTTGCCTTGACGGACTGGGTGTTCTGTTTGTGTTTCTGTGTGTTTTTGATCCGGTCTGATACTGTAATCACGCGGCTCATGCCAAAGCTCCAGGTTGCCAGATATGAAACTTACTACAGCCATGGATGCAAAAAAGTGGATCAACGGAGTGACGTTTAGAGCCCAAAAGGATCCAGAGTACCTGTTTTTTTTCCACCTGATTTCCTCTGTAAATCAAAAAAATATCTCCACCATCATCGTCCATGTCTTTTTAATCTCATGGATCCTGTAAGATTGTGTTGTGAGAGAGATCCTGACCCACAGTTCATCGTGGAAAGTGACAAAGTAGACAGAGTAGTAGGTATGGAGGACTGGGCAGGTTGTTGACAGGTTGACTTTTTCACGTATACAGTTATCAATTATATCCCTCATAAATTTCCCAAAGACACTACCTACATCTTCTCTGAGAAGGAGGCTGCTTTCCTGGGGGAAGTGAGCCGTAGAGTCTGTTGGGAGGACTGACTGGGTCACTGTGACTATTAGCTTGAAATTTAAAACTCTCCAGTGTTTTGAATTTTGGCTGCAGTGTCCATTTTTAACCACTAGATATCAGTTTTCCTGCCCAATCTTACATATTGTACCTTTTACCTGTTTTTCTCCCCTGTCAGTCCTGACACTCAGGCTGTTTCTGTCCCTGTTTTTTCTTATCATTTATAGTATTAGAAATAAAATTACTAAATAACAAAGTATGATTCTGAGCACAGAACTAAATTATTATTTTTTTTTTCTGATTGTGTTGACCACTGAAATCCAGGGTAGCAACCTAATGTTGGCACATGCCATACCCCTAATCATTTGAAACTTCATCACTGAGATTATTTATTTCATTTTCCATTATTCATATGGACCATCTAATAACCTGGTTTAACAACAGGGGTCCTATAAATTAGTTTTATTGGGACTACAGTGTCTATGTACCCACCTTATGTTTTAGAGAATGCTATCAAAGTTGATTTTAATGTAGCTTTTGGTAAAGTCAATACTTTTTATATTTACTGTATCAGCATGATACTCACTGAACAGCTTTTACCCTCAGCACTAATATACTTTCATTGTTTGTTGACAGGGTGATCAAAGACTTTATGATACAAGGAGGGGACTTTGTAAATGTGAGTACTTGAATGTCCTGTCTGTCTTGTTAGTGTTACTTTTGCTCCTCTGGGGTGGGGTAAGGGTTACAGATAAAAAAAAAAAAAACTACGTACAATTATATAAGGCTATAGGTAATGTATGATAGTTTTGAGCAGGAGATATGCTGCCAATGATATGTATAGAATGTTGCTGTAGTAACTGATGCATCGTCCCTAAAGCACTTATGAAACTATGTAGCATTTCCTGTTCTCATTGAATTAAACTGGTCTAACCATGTTTGACAATCTGCAGTTGACTTTTGAATCGAGCAAGGTGATACTTGAGTATTTCTCCTCCTGGTGGACATGTGGTGAACTACCAAACTAATGGTGGCCTCCTCTTTCTTTGTGAGCATAGACATTACACGTGAACATATATACATACATACATACATACACACACACACACACACACACACACACACACATATAGTTGTATGTATGTACACGTGTAATGCTCTTTATTCAGAAAACCCTCATGTCACATCTACATTTCAGGATCTGGTTATTATAGACACAGATTAAATGTTAAATATAAATATTTCAATATTTATCATCACAGTAACAGTGTTACACACATTAGTAGCTGTAAACACTCAGCATTATAAAAATACATACGTTGGTTTGGTGCTTACATAAGGAGTAAACATTTATAATCATCACTTTAAAAGTTACATACGTTGTTTTTGGTGCCTGTTTGTTTCCCAGATATATTAGTGTGTGTGTGAATGGGTGTATAAGAGACATTAACTTAAAGAACTTTGTAGAAAGGCGCTTTATGAAGTTCAGTCCATTTCCTTGTATTAGTTTACCGGCAGATCTGCCACATCCAATATGGCGGCGACGTCGACGTACGATTCAGCGCTCAATGCGGCGTCTATGTATATATGTCTATGTTTGTGGGGCCTATGATATGTACTTGTTTTTTGTCTCTTTGTGAAGGGTGATGGGACTGGTATCTGCAGCATCTACAGAGGTCCATTTGCAGACGAAAACTTCAAAATGAAGCATTCTGCACCTGGTCTCCTGTCCATGGTATGTACTGTATGTAGATCAGTGCTCGGATGTTGAATCAGGAAAAGATCTATTTACTTCTACCAAATCAGCACTGCAATCATTTTGTATATCTTCCATTATATTGTTTAAAATAATAACTTCATTAGGATTTGATTAATCCATTCAAAGTGAAATGACCCTAACCTCTACAAACAATAGGTTTTGATTGATCCATTGAATTCAAATTGAATTAAGTCTAACAAATACAGACAAGCAGAAGTTTTAAAACTGCCATTCATTTTCAATAATGTGTGTCTTACTCAGGCAAACAGCGGTCCAGGGACAAATGGTTGTCAGTTTTTCATTACCTGCACTAAATGTGACTGGTTAGATGGGAAGCATGTTGTCTTTGGTGAGTAAGTCCACAATATTAATAGGACATTTGTATTTATTTAAACTGTTTGTTTATGTGCCAGAGTTAAATTGTCTTTTTCACAACTGTTTCAGGTAAAGTCGTCGATGGTTTGCTGATCATGAGAAAAATTGAGGTAAAAAAAAAAATAATCTTGTGATACTAATTTACATTAAATGATCGGTTTCAGTGGTTGTAGTCCCTTTTTTATGTAAGAAGTAATTAGACAATTGATTTTGAGCTTTAATCCCCAATGTTGGGTGTTTGTTTACGTGCCTGTTTTAAAGTTCAGTTTTCTGGTCTAAATTTGTGCTCCTTCCTCCCAACAGAATGTGCCCACGGGACCAAACAACAAGCCCAAGCTTCCCATCCTCATTGCACAGTGTGGAGAGATGTGATCCAGCTTGCTCACAACACCATGCGAGAACTACACAACTACACACCTCTGTATACATGAAGCAGTGTCTTGCAGTTACTCGATAGCCCTCAGCAAACATCAACCCACATATTTTTCCCTGTATGGATGCCTTTGCACTTTGAAGGACATTATAAAAGGTCAGCTGTGTACCATTTTGGCCGTTTTTATACACCTGATTCCAAATGCTGCATCCAAACCCAAATAAGATGACATCTCAGATGGCTTTTGGTACTGACACGGTGAACACTTCATGTTCAACACTGTTGATGATGTTGTCCACATAGAGACAATTTGTGTATCTTGTCATAAAAAGACATAAGAAGAAAGAATTGGTTGGCTTGTGAAACTTTCTCATTTGTAATTCAGTCACATTGTGTATCATTTCTGATCAATAAATTGTTTTACATTTTTATAAACCTTTGGGGAAGATTGTTTGTTTAAAAACAGCTGTTAAAATGGCATTTTAATTAACTTTGTTTGGTTTTTTTAAACTGTTGGCTTATATTAGTGTCAGTATTTCAAGTTTAAATCTTATATGCTCAACCCTCAATAGTAAAATGTATATATGCTATTTAAAGTATGCATGTATAATTAGTTTTGACATTAAGGTCACTGCAGTAACGGGGAATTTGAAATTACTGTTTGCCAAAATATATGTATTCATTACAATATTAACAGTGTCTGTAGACCAACTATATGTGATTTTTACTTTTTTAAATGTTAACACTGCATCTATTACAATAAGAACACTGTGTACCCTGTGTAATATGCACTGTTTTGGTAGCAACTCCTTATATTTTCTGAACATGGGTGTTTCCCTCAGAGTCTTTATCTTAGAAAGAGATTACATTTTTATGAGGAGTTGTGCATAGATGTATAGTTTGACCAAATGATTGTGGGTAATAATCTCAGCCCCATTGCCATGGAGCAAAGGAGGGAAGTGCTCGAGTCCTCCAAGGCACACTCGGTGCCAAGCCATCCTCTGCTGAACTTATGGCTACCTCTTCTTATCCGAGCCATCCATACAAATCCAATCCACCAGACCCCCTCCCCCAACCACGCTCTCACTCTTCTGCCTTGGACCTCGTTCCCTTGGCACAAAAGAATCCTTTCAGATGGAGACTGTTCTTATGGAGGCAGGAAGAAGGGCTTTTTTTTTTTATTTTTTTTTTAAAGGGGAGGGGGGTCTCTTCGTGGGGAGGCTTTCTGGGGTCAATGCTAAAGCCCATCTGTGTGGGAGAACGGGGCTCGGCCATTAACAGCGAGCTCTTCTCACATCAGCCAGTGCTCATAAACAGTGCCAGTGGAGCATTAACATGACAATGGGCGGGGGGCTGTGGTGGGGCTGTCTCACACTCAGTCTGGGTCTGTCTGCTCTGTGGAAGTGGAGTTTCTGAATTCACTGAGGATGATAAAAGCATTTAATCAGTTTATTGTTTACAGGGTGATATGAGAAGAGAAGCAACATTGTATGTTATTATATCAAGATTTACTGTCACTTTTTGAGCTTTTGTGATACTTTTATCAATTTAATTTAATAAATGTATTCATCCAAGAAACAATTCAAAGAAAAGTTAAACATTTTATCCTGAATAATATTAGGACATGGTCAAATATTATGCCTGGTGTTTAAAAGAAACACTGTGGTTATTATTCTGCATGGATGTAATGCCTTTTGACAGAGGTTACCTTTAATCAAAACAGTGGGGGTTAATATTTCACAAAGTAATATCACATTTCAACTGTAATAGTAGAGCTACTTACAGTATCCTGACATGGAAGAGTGAATTCAGTGTAGGAGTTACAGCATAAAGCTGACAACACTGAGGCTAGTCAGAACTTAATCTGTACAGCACACATGTATGTTTGAGAGGCACTACCACTGCAACTGTATCAATGCGATAAATATAAAATATACTAAATGTTTGTGAATAAAATATTCAGGCTTTCCTAAACCTTTCCTAACAGTTTAGGTCAGTTATCCCTCAATACATTTCCACAGTGCTTCGGGCTACAGATGTGCAATGTCTATAGACGTTGATACTTTCTCAGTAGTAACGGCACCCATGCAAGCTTTTCATTAAATCTCAAACAAGCATCTAATTTAAATAATGACAGTTAAATATAAAGGCTTGCAAGTTATATTTAAATCTTAGTGGGCCCCTCAGTGAAAATCAGCTGTTCACTTGCATAAGTCAACTGAACTGAATACCTGTTTCTTCCCGAATATTAAAAACATGAAATGAAGATAGTCTCAAAGTCATGCTGTGTCTTACGTGAAATGTGATTTGTGATTCATGACGCCATTTTATGCAACTATGGCAAAAAAATAATAATTGCAGGCAGTTCTTTTTTTCCAAGTATTTGTACATTTTGTTAAAATCCGTCAAAAGACCAACATGTCACAGTCCAGCAGACACTCTGGTCCAAAAGTGTCACGGTTATCTGTCTGGCTTTGACATCACAGTGGGGCGGTGACGATGGACAGGTACATCTCCTTTAGCCAATCATTTCTGGCAGCCTCTTCGCTCAAACAAGAGTGGCAGTCGTCTTAGCCAGTAGAAACGCGTTTTGTTATCCGTTACAGAGTCAACCAATCAGAGGGCCAGCTGGGCGGGCCTTCTGCCAGGAACATTCCCCGGCACCGTTTCTCATTCTGCCCAGTTCGATCGGCAACGGGAGCGGAAAGAGGAAAGCAGAGAGCCCGAAGGCAGTAGCCCCCACCACCGCCGGCCCAGGTTACCATCTAGCACCGGGAAACACAGCAGAGAGCCGCCGCCGGCAGAAGCCATTACCAACCAGTAGTAACCATGAGCAGCGAGGCCGAGACACAACAACAACCGCCGCAGCCTGCTGCCGATGCGGAGAGCCCATCCAGCCCGGCAGCCGCAGCTTCCGCGGGGGATAAGAAGGTCATCGGTGAGCCTGGAGCCGAGCTTGTTAGCTGAGTTAGCTAACGTGGTTCGGGACAGTAGTAGCGGCGATGCGCAAAAAGCGACGGTTGCTGCCGTTGACGAGCCGTTCGCCGTCTCGATTAATCGTCCAGTTACCACACATACGGTCTAATGTCTGCCTTTTAACTGGCATATATTTTATAGTGGTTTATGAAAAACACATTTTCATGCCTCATGTCTATTTTCTGCCGATTCGTATAGTATACATGTATATTGATTTTAAAACAGTGGTTGATTTTTATGGGTATTGGCGATAAGAAGTTTTACTCAAAGGTAAAATAAATTTCGAATCGTTGTTAAGTAACGTTAGTAGACGTTAGTCCAAAAGTTAGCTCGCGACATTAAATTAAAAAAAAAAATGTCAGTTAGAAGATGGCTCGTAGCTTTAACGTTACATATTTAACGTTAGCACCAACTGGTAATTTTTTTTTAATAGCGTGTAAATTATTAACAGTTTTTATTTATTTCGTTTGAGAATATACAATCGGGGGAAAATGTAAGTTTCCAGTTTTAGCCGGTTAATCTCCGGTACATCGGCCTCCTAAAAATCCCAACCGCCGCCGCGGAATGCCATGTTGCCGGCCGGCCGTCACATGCACGGCCGTTGGTGGTTGTGCCAGAACCCCGACCGTTAGTCCCACTCTTGTTAAAAACCGTACGCAGCCCGGCAATAACCGTTGACGTCGAGACGTTAGAGCGCTAACGCCGGTTATATATTCGAACCATTAACCACACATGGCGAGAGACGTTACTTCACACTGCACACTTAGCCGGCTACGACGCGAGAGCAGGCTAACGTTAGCCGCTGGCCGTCTCTTTGTTCACACGACAGAGGCTGGTTCCGTGTTGGTAGTTTTTTCTTAAAATAGACGAAACACACGCACAAACTCCAGCCCGGTGTAGTTGGGCGGAATTATCACACATGGACTTGTACAACATATTACAAATGTCGGTGGTTGTATAATTTTGCTATAATTTTTTTCGGGCTAGCATTGTGGCTTAGCTATTTAAGCAGCACGGTGGCTAACGAAGCTAAAGTAGCCTAGCCTAGCTAACGTTTGCTATTTACACGGCAGAGGGGGGGGGGGGGGCACTCAAAATGTCCGCCCAACGAATCCACCGATTTCTTTCGCCATTTGATTGTTTGTTCGTTGATAACCACGATACCAAATCACACGATTTTAGTCATATTTACAATGTTTAGTCGCAATAAATCTGACTCTATGTGCCGCGGCAGTTTCCGCCTGTTGGCTTTAATCCAACCACATGGTTAAGACCCAGTTAGCCCCCGTGCTAACAAGCCGACTTGAAGTACGCTGCTCGCTCGCTAACGTATCCGGGCGCGACTCCACCACGTGTGAAACGTCCAAGCGCCGAGCAGCGCGGCTTAAAATGGGGCAGTGGGTCTGTAGTGGTTGAACTTTGAAATGTTGTCGGCCACCACAACGTACTGTTGTTACCACCAGTTTAATATGCACCACTGCACCATGAGACAGAAGCGCCGACGATGTGGATAAGCACTGATCTTAAGATCTGAATGAGAAACAGTGGAGGCAGCACTGGCCCCATGACGCGGCTCGGTTCATGCCTCACACCAAGTGCAGCTGGCACAGGACATCCCCAAGCATCAGGATCTATAAAAAGATCGACAGTTGGTGGTTAAATATAACTTCCACATTATCTGTGGCCTTGGTTGGTTTTTCATCAGTCTGTTTATTTGATTCCTTTACCGTTTCTTATGGCTTGAGGATTTAGTTTAAACTCGCAGTATGTAATCTTTAGTGTGACGTTGTAAAGGAAGTGTAAAACTTGGTTAATAATTCATTTTTATTGTGTTTCATTGCAGCAACAAAAGTCTTGGGTACAGTCAAATGGTTCAACGTCAGGAATGGATATGGTTTTATCAATAGGTAAGTGGACCCCACCCCCACGCCTAAAGACCCTGATATTATCTGTGTGTGTGTGTGAAGGAACATTCTCAATCCTATTATGGCTCTGATTTGCTTAGAAAGCTGACCAGAAGATTTGTCTGCTGGTCTCCATGCTGTTGTAATTAATCCTTGCACTTGCTGGTTTAGTTGCAATCTGTGCATAGATTGCTCATCGTTGCATTTTGCGGCTCAGCACAGTGACAGTTAACTGAGTGTTTCTCTTCCTTTTGTTTAGGAATGACACAAAAGAGGACGTTTTTGTACACCAGGTAAGTTGTAGGTATTATTATATCCTTGTTTTATTTTTTTTAAATAATGAATATAAAATCTCACATCTGAATTATTCATGGTTTTTAGACAGCTATCAAAAAGAACAACCCGAGAAAATACCTTCGCAGTGTTGGAGATGGAGAAACTGTGGAGTTTGACGTAGTCGAAGGAGAGAAGGTAAGCCCGGTTTAGTTACATTTTCAATTTGTCGCTAAGTGAGTTTCTTATTTTCGTCTACTAAAAGCGTACGTCCTGTTTAATGTTCTCTAGATAGTAAATCTGGGTAACTACATTTCTTATAAAAATGCCACTGTGAACAGGGAGCAGAGGCAGCAAATGTCACCGGCCCAGGAGGCGTTGCAGTGCAGGGAAGTAAGTACGCCGCTGACCGGAACCGCTACAGGCGCTATCCCCGGAGAAGGGGGCCTCCCCGTGGTGGAGAGTATCCAGAGAACTACCAGAGTGACGGAGAGGGAGAGCCAGGCAGCGGAGGACGTGACAAAGGCAGCCGAGATGGGGGAGAGAGTGCCCCTGAAGGAGACTCGCAGCCACAGCAGCGCAGGCCCACTTACCCTGGAAGACGGCGTTACCCGCCATACTTTGTACGTAGACGCTACGGCCGCCGGCCCCCGTACACCAACGCACCACGAGAAGAGATGACTGAGGTACGCCGTCACAGGGCTTCTATCCTGAAGCAGGCACCCAGCACTCCCATGACAAGTCACTTGATGATGTCATATACAACTCTAAAATCTCTCATTTCTAACGCTCACGTGGTTGTGAACAATAGATCTTGGTGTATCGGGGGCCTTGCCAATATTTTTGCAAATGTTCTAATATTGGAGCTACCTGATGTTGCACTTCAATCATCCTCATCATAAAATGGCAAGTTGGCCAGTTGATTACAACTGAGGACTGTGCACTGCAGAGTAAATGTTCTGAAGTTTATCTGCCTGTGCGCTGGCTCGGGAAAAAGCTACATCAGGTTGTTGTTTAATTTGTTTACCTTCAGGGAGGTGAGGGTGACGAGAGCCAGGGAGGTCCAGACCAGGGCAACAGACCAGCGAGGCAGAACTACTACAGAGGCTTCCGACCAAGGTTCAGACCAAGGTTTGCATGTTGGCTTCATTGACGCAGGGCTGCAGCAAAGGGAGAGTAAAGCACTGGTTGTCTGGATCATAGCCCACCAGCTGAAATTTGCCTCTTAAAATGGACCCAAATAAATAATGCCACCTGTTTTGGCCAGAGAAGCTCTCCTTTTATTGCAGCCTAACCTCAAACTAGCTGTGCATCCAAATTTGGCATATGTCAAACTTTAAAACTGCATCTGATCTCTGTGGCTGATGTATTCTTTGCACGATATTGCCACCTTTTTAAGTTAGGACGTACATCACGTTTGCTTACCGCTCTTTGCTTGTGCACAGCAGGGGTCCACCCCGTCCCAGACCGGTGCGGGACGGTGAGGAGGACAAGGAGAATCAGGGCGGCGAAGGTGGCCAGAACCAACAGCCCCGCCAGCGGCGTTCCCGTCGCAACTTCAACTACCGCCGCAGACGCCCACAGACTGGTGGCAAACCCGGCCAGGAAACCAAGGAGGCCAAGACAGGAGGTGACCCATCTGCAGAGAAGACGTCCGCTCCCGAGGCCCAGCAGGGTGGGGCTGAGTAGGAAAGAACCTGCCCACCGGCACCTACCATCTTTTACCATCGTCCGGGTGAGTTTATAGCCTCAATTATGGCTGATTCAGTCCTTGATGCTTTCCATTAACTTAAGCTGCACGAATATCTGCATTCAGATCTGACTCAAGGATGATGACAGCATATACTAGGAAACGACATTAAAGTTGTAATAGCTGCTCAGTTTTCTCAGTAAAGCTCGCATGCTTGTGATTTGCACTCTTTAGACTCTGTAGTAGACGATTGAAAGCATGAGATCATGCAGTGGCTTTGATAAAGTAAACTGTCTGGCACCATAGAGCCCACTCGCTATTGTCTCTTTTCCATATGAGCAGCCGCTCTGGCCTTTGGATGCTTTTTCTGCTATGCTGGTGATGCTGCACATTTTCAGGCAACTCATGGTGCAACGTGCCACAGGACCAAACCAAAAAGACTTAAAATGCAGAATGTGGACAAACAGCATGACTAATTGTTTTTCTTTCTGTTTTTACAGTTTTTTTGTCAACAACAAGAAGAAACATCAAACAAGATCTGAGCAATAAAGATTTGACTTGACGATCGTCACAAGCTTGCACCATGCATTTGACCAGATTACCACCGATTGCCTGCAGAATCTATGCAGACCTGTTTTTTTTCCATTATTTTTATGTGACAGCTACAAAACGTTTTGGGGAAACAGCAAATGTTTTTCTAAATCTGTCCTAAGTTTTTACACCAAATGGTTTTTAAAGAAAAAATGGAATTTGATATCTGGTCAGTTTGACATTTTTAAATAACTTTTTATGTATTCAAACATTTTAACAAAATGCAAGCTCAAATAAAAGTCCAGAAACCAGGAGACATGTCTCAAGTGTTGGCTTTATTTTTCAAGTATATGGGCTCTGAACAATGACTCAAACCATAGAAAGTGTCTTTGTTACATGGTACATAATAAAGTTGGTGTCTTTTCATTCAGATATGAATATATTTGTGTTTAGACAAATATAACGTGTATGATGCAGTAACCTATCACCCGAACTCAACAGTATGTCAAACTGCATTTAAAATGGCAAGTTTTACCAAAGCTGGTAGTTCTGTGGTCACATTTAGTTTTAATCGAGGATAACAAGAAACCCTGCACAGCATATTTGACACAACGACTCATGAAATCAAAGTGTAGGTAATACACCTACACTTTTTGCATGCAACTTCTTATACTATAGAGTATGTAGATAATATAAAGTTTTGTAGCCTCTGGTTTTTTAAATTAAACCCAAGGCTGCATGAGGTTCATTATTTGCTTCAGCTAGTAGTTTAAATCTACATTCATACTAATAAAGAGAGGTGGACTAAACAGCCCACTGTTGGCCCGTAAATCCTGCTATTGCAAATGTCTGTACATAAGGTGGACAAAAACATCTTTACGTACCACGCTCTGCAACAAATCATTTCTGTTGAGATTAACTTTAAATTTAAAATAATGGGTTTTGAGAGAATCTAAAGAGAAACACGAACACTGGATTTGAACCTCATGGTTACACTGTATTCATCTTGGACCACTGGGACACCAAAACAGCATTAATGGCTTATTGAGGCTTATTATATCCTTAACATCAGTCTGTTGGTAATGGACTTCTGGACCATTGCTACAGTGATTAATGGCTTTCCTGTGTTCAGTATGATTCATCAGAAATGCGGTCTCAACAAAAACATGAAAATGAATGAGCATGCACAATCTGTCAGAAGGTGCTTCTTCTATTTTGTACAGCATTAAAAGGGTCACTCAGACGTTGGTCTCTTTGCGCAGACGCTTCATACGTTGCACGTTGTTCTCCATGGCGGTGGGGTTGGTGATCTCTGTGGCACAGCTAGCAGGAAACCAGCCTCTCTCTCCATCTCGCATTCTCTCTCCATAGCACCAGGCTAGGCAGAGCACACAGTTTAGGTTACTCTATAAGAAGTCTAGCATGGTTTTATGTCAAGTGTAAAAGACATGCACACAAGATTGAGCATGAAGATCTGGATTGATGTTGGTCTGAGCGCACACACACACACACACACACACACACACGGGGCCTCACCTTCCTCTTTCTGCAGGACGATGACGAGCTCAGCCTGTTGCAGCCCCAGTTCGTCCGGCTCCTTTGGCATGTAGGCTTTGGTGGCCTCATACTGTGGCTGACCTGAAGCACACACAAAAAAGATAAAACCAAAGCTTTTATGTCAAGTGTATAGTATATTTTTCATACATTACATGTTTCAGGTTTATGGCCTACTGTGAAGAATTAAGAAACCATGTTAAAAAGTTTGAACACCGAGCACGTCACATTACATCCTGGAATGCATCAAAGGCACACCCTTTGGTAATATCAAATATCGGAGACATTCTCACTCTTAAAACATTGCTAATTACGCACAGCCACTGTGAGTGCTGCCTGTGTGAAGGTTTGTTTTAAATGAATCAGTTACAAAAACCATCACAAGGGCGTGTATTTGTATGATCAAGATAGCTGATTTTGTGTAATACCCAACATACTGCTGACACTGGCACAATGCACAGGAATTTTAATGATTGCTTCTTGTTTGAAATGATAGATTAAAGATATTTGTTGCATTTGTAGTCAAATGTTAGTAAAGCCATTCTAACACATTGTGAACCAGTGAGTTCCCATAGATCATGAAAACATTGGGAAATAGTTTAAAAGAATGCAGGTCTGTATTTGAATAAGATTGCATTTTAAATAGTAGCAGGCTCATTTGAAATGGAAAATGACTGCAAGCCATCTGTTTTGTGTGGACCGACAAACAAATCATTTACACATAAGAGAGAACAGATTTGTCATTAGTTGCCACTTTTAGAGATTACATGTCTGATCTGGTCTCGGGGGTTAACTCCAAGTGTATTTCAAAGAATGACTCCCTTGGTAAATAAAGCATGCTTGACGTACCAGCTGTAGGAGTGGAGACACCTTCCTCTTTGTGTTCTGTGAGAGCAACTATCCATCGTGCACGGTCCACCCTTGGCAGGAGAGACAAAATGGCAGAGTTAAATGTGACTCCAAATCCAGTGTTGTTTATTGCACATGGGATAACACAAAAAGTAAATGACTTATAAATGAATGGCAACATTTTAAGTTGGCATTAAGACTTCTGTCAGCAGGGGGAGCCAGACACAAAACATCAGATTTGGTTTCCAGAACTGGAGGAATTTAAATAGAACTGGCTGTCTTTTTTAAAGTCCTTGAAACATATTTGTAGTAAAATTCCTGTCATTACTTTACTTGCTAATTTATTGTTTTTAATCAGTCATGCCGAAAATCTATTACCTCTTACTTGAACGTGACGTGATCAGGTAAGCAAGGTGCTTCACATTAAAAGCCGTAAAAACAACTATAATCAACCACATATGGACATATTCTATAGTCTATGTATTAGTCAGTGAAATCCATTGGAATAGCCACAGTGAGCTGACTATCGTGACTGGCTCTTCTACTACTATAGGATAACCCTGCAGGCCATAAAAGTAAATGTGAATTTGAATAAATCACAGCAGCATCAGGTTTCCCAGAGGCCAGATTATCTATATTCATGAATGCTCATTACTAACGCTGTATTTCTCCATGTACAAAGCAGAATCAGATTGTCAGCAAAAAGTCCCTCCAGACTGAACTGTTCCTAATGTCACCTTGTAAAACTGAGCGGTACCTGGACTCGGCCACCAGGGAGATATGCTCGGCTCTCCCCTCACTGTTCTTGCTCATCAGCAGTCTGAAGGAGATGTGGTGGCTGGAGCTGTTCTTGGCAGACGGAGACATCCGTTCTTCTCCATCCTCCCCGATCTCCACCTCCACATTCTCCAGCGTGGCGTAGTCCATCACCACAAAACTCTCCTCACTGGACAAACAGTTTGTAACTCATCCAATGTGCATGAACATATGCACAAATTATGTGATTTTAAAATGCACTATATAGTGTAGCTAAACTCAGCTACAATTCTACTCTTAACACACATTCTTCTCATAGCATTATCTACTAATAACATTTCCTCAACATCATCACTTGGACAATGGGTGAAAGGGTGACAGTGTGTACTTGACAACCCTGAAAATGACTCCAGTGTTGTGGGCAACTCCTTTCTCTGAGCTGACATTGTTTGGTTTCTCCCTAATTCAAAACAGAAAGCCGTAGCCTGTTGAGCTGACACACTGAATGCAAGATTGAAGAATCTCAAGTATGCACGCACCACATCCATACTCTCTCCTTTCTCTGTCCCCTTACGCTCCTCTTTCCTCTGTTTCTCATGTTCCCCGCCTGTCAACAGCTGGGCCTACTCAGTGTTTGTAGGAGTCACCACGAAAAAGCTCACAAAGTTGAGGAAAATTATATAATCCAGAATCCATGGTATGGTCCATGAAAGAACCTTTAACTTTTAAAATTCAAAAGGCATTATGCTTAAAACACTAGCTTTGTTTCTAATGTCAGGCTACTAAACTGAAGGCAGCATAAGTGATCCCATTAGATTTAACCTTAATTATAATGATTATGTTGACTGTTGACATACTGGAGGATATTGCTGATATCTTTGTGACATGAAAATGTGCCATTACGTCTGTCAATGTAAACACTTGATTCAAACTAAACTTTGTGTGTATTTTGGTCTAACTGACCTTTTCTTCTTGGTGACGATCAGTACGTCATTGAAGAGAAACAGGTAGTAGCTCCTTTGGCTGAAAGCCCTCCAGATGCTGAGCTCTTCATGGCTGATGGCCAGCTCCCCGCGCTTCTTCAGCCACCGCGATGATGACACCAGAGGAAACGGCTGCCAAGATACAAGAGGTGTCAGTCCAGGTTAGAAAACTGGGTTAGATGTTAGATATTGTCATCTGTTCTGGATCTGCATCATTATTACACGAGGGGAATCAGTCTAAAGCTCTTTCTAAATCCTATGCTATCATCCATTCCTTGCTTTCATCCATACACATTCACATATTTACAGTATTTCTCCTTTTAAGGTGTTTGCGCAGAGACATATGGCTGGCTCGTACCTTGATTTTACCAAAATCCATCTGTTTCTGGATGGTGTACATCTGCTCTGTCCTCTCCATCCGCCTAGCTCCATCATTGCAGCTGGCGACCAACTGTTGAAGTAATAATCACAACAATGACATAACGATAATGACGACCTTGTAAACACATCAACTCCATAGTCCGCTCTTATATGTGGAGCTATAGACTGGCTGTTAACTACATCTCTACCTTGCTGATGGCATGCAGCGCCCAAACAGCAGCAAAGTACTCCGCTGTCTTGTCTGGAGTTTTCTGGCAGATTGTCTGTGAGAAGAGAACGAAGGTAAGAAACTTTCAAAATAAAACGTTTTTTGTTCTGCAAGCAAAACAACCATCTGCACCACTGTACGTGCCATAAAATGAATCTGGAGTTCCTAAAATTATGGCTAATGTATACTTTATGAACCACTGTGTAGGATTTAGTGCCCTCCAGCTATATGTTTAATATGTCCATCTTGGGCTACTGTAGAAACATGGTGGTTCAAAATGGCACAATCTTCTGGAAGAGGACCCGTGGTGTCAATATAAAAGGCTCATTATACATTAAGAAAACATAGTTATGCATATTATATTCAATT